>JAKSZT010054573.1:3864937-3918727 GCA_026826555.1 Tolypeutes matacus
TGCCTGGCGCAGACCTGCCTGGCGCAGACCTGCCTGGCGCAGACCTGGCAATCTCTCCCCCCTTGTCTGCTTTCCCATTTCCACTGACATCTGGCTCCTTCCTCTCTGGCCTTCTCTCCACCAGGCCTCCAGTAAATATGGGTAAGGCCCACCCTGAAACGGTTGTTAACATTTAAAGAGAAACTTCAAAGAACATATTCACAAATGAGTCTACTCCTGACTCTGCTGACCATAGTCAAAGAGACTATCTACAAATTCCTTAACCTATTCAAAGAGGAATGTGCATTAAGATGAATGTCTGTTTTTCAGTCACCAAAGTTGGGTACAGCTATGCAGATGACACAACAGGGCTGTCTCCCACAATAAGGCTGGGTCTAAAAGCAGGGTTTTGGCCAAAAGAACCTCATGGCGATCAAAACTCCTCAGTCATTCCAATCCCTTGTTTGCATTTCTCCACTCTGCTTTACTTAGAGGTTTTCCCCCCTCCCTGCATGGACTATTATAAAAGGAAATACCTACTGTGAGCTGTCTTAAGCTTCTGTTTCAGAGAATAACAAAGTGAAGGAAGGGAATAATGAGTTCAAGAAGACGGGAGGAAAATCCTCAGAAGGTTTAGAGAGACGAGCGTATCTGTGATGGTAACTCTAAGGTATGAGAGGATGGAGAGGGGAAGGGGGATATTTAATACTAACATACTTTGTAACTCTGACTTGAGAAATATGTAAAGATAACAGAACAACAAAATGAATAGCCTTCAAAACTGAAGTCAAAATGAAACAAATGGATCTCATGACATAACGAGTTGGTGGCTCCACTACAGGTAGCAGACTTTGAAATGACTTTCAAACCCTGGAATTTTTACACTCCTGATATACATCCTTCTCAAGCTATAAAGATATGCAAAGTAATCTTAATGTGTTTTTTTCAGCCAAGTGGATAGTAATACTATTTGTGTTACTACTTAGAGACTACTGTATACACAGAAAACAAATTGGTCATAATGGAAATATATAAAAATGTGTAGTAATTACTGGTATCGGGGACAAAGGCTTTTTAGCATATGACAAGACATAAACATAAAACCAAAGAAGTGAAAATGTTATAATCTTCAACTTTAACTGGAAATGAACAAGACTCATTATATATCTTCTCTAAACTAACAAATTTCCTAACTTTGTGCCCTTTAGTGCCTGGAACTCTGACAGAGCCTGGTGCAATGTGTGTCCCCAATATCCAGATGAAGTCCTCTAAATACCCTTGAAGAAATGGCTTATTGGAGGCCTGAGACAGGGATGTCCAAGGTGAGCCTGGCATGCACAGGCAATTCAAAAATCTGTCAAAGAGCCACTGGAGTCACTTTTAGACATCTCAGAGGTGGTTCGAAAGGGCGCCCAGCAGCCAGAGATGGGGCAGTTTGCGTATCGGAAAGAAAAGACCACAATAACTTGAAATGCAAATTTCTCAATCCTGGTGATAAGCCTCAGTCAACTCCTCTCCGTCAACTTCAGCTGGTGCAAAAGATAACTTACTCTGAGCACTGCTAAAAAGGGAAAGCATGAAGGATTTCCACTTTCTTTAAAGAACCACAGCTCAGGTAACCAACTAATTGATGTTGGAAAGTTCTTCCTTATAGATCAACAGCCAATACAAGCCAAAGAAATGGTACGATGAGAATATCGCCAACATGTAATTTTAATAAAAGGATGTAGCTAGTTAAGGTTCCCAGCAGGCGTGAATGATAAGTATAAACACAGGCACAATTTTATTACTGGAGTAGTCTGACCATATCAATCATAACCTCACTGAAAGACAACCAGCTATTGGGTTCCCAGAGAGATGATGCAATAGGGAGCAATAGGGAGCATATGGTATGAAGAAGATTACCAGGTATTCCTGCCAGAAAGAAAACCTGAATCTGCTCAAGCCTCTCCAAGTACCAATTTACAGTAAGAGCAGGGATAGTTTGAATGGTAACTAATACCCAAAGGGATGGAAGTAGCAAAATTAAAATGGGAGAAACAAGGTAACCCAGATGACCATCCCACTTGTTCAAATAAATGGGAGCAGATATTCCTCCCCCTTCCCTTTTACACCAGTGTCTAAAGGGGATCCTTTTCTTGTAAAGATCTGAGCTTTTTAATACTGAAATGATATTTACATGCATGCACTTCTCTGTAAAACAAACGATGCTCAATAAAACTTTAATTCCTAGCAAAATGAAAATTACGGTAAGAATTGCAGGGCTTGCAAGTCCAACACCGAATGATTGTGCAGCAATCTCAACTGGGGTCCACGGCCCATCCATCTTTCTGTTCTTCCAACAATTATGGTTTTAGCCTCCTGTTCTCGTGATAGCTGCTTCATTTCCAGGCACTGCCGATCTGTTCTGGGAAGGACAGAGGAGAAACCAGATGAGAAAAGTCCACTCCAGGAGATTATAGATCATATCCATTGACAGGCGGCCCATGGCATGCATCTTGCTACAAGAAAAAATGGGAAAATTGAGTGTTGTCTTGCTACAGACTATAGAGAGAGAAGACAAGGAGAAAGTCTGTTGGATAGGGTGAGCCAGCCTACGATGTTTGCCATGACAATTCCTTCTCCCTGGCCAAAGACTAGCTTAGCTATAGCAAAGCAAGACACTTCTGGCCGATGGACCATCCAGGCACAGAGTCTCTTTAAGATGGGACACAGTCACCTTAAATTATGGCCATGTTGGGAATATGGTAGAAGCCAGGCTAAGTTCAGGAAGTGGTGAACAGAAAGATGGGGGGCGGGAACCCATAAAAACACTGAGCCATCAAAGATGACACACAGCTCTTGATTTCAGGCATCTCTGATACAGAACCATGAGTATACTACATAATGATCTTGACATATACTAAACTTTTATTTGGTAACTCATCTTAGTAGTGGTTTTTTCTTGGTGCAGACCCAGTATAACTGACATATTGGCATCATCTGTCACTTCTCATGATTCTCCAAAGAGTCTTTAATGGAAAATGACACCAAGGCACATGAAAATGTAGAAATACCTGGATTGGGGCATGGCCACATGTCAGTCATCATTTAACTTGCTCTGTACAGGCAAGTGCCTTCATTTCTCCTAAGCCCTAAAAGCATTGTGCTACTAAAAGTCTCAAAAAGGATAACCAAAAATACACGACATTTAAAGCCATATATAAAACAGTCCCCTTATAATCTTGAAGAAAGGGCATGTGAAGGTTGTAGCATTTGAATCCTCTCTTCCCCATTTCTATTTATTTCTCCTTTAAAATGATTCTACACTTGGCCAACATCTGGAAATGTATATACCTTTATTTTAGAGAAACAGGACTATATAAAAACAAAGTAGCTGTAAGTCAAGTGCAGATTGTCAAATCATTCACCAACAAGTACTATACTGATAAAATTTTCATGTACTTGACCTACCATATTGCTTTCCCACAACTAAGAAAAATCTCCATTTCCTAAACTAACAAATTCTGGACTAACATACAAGAATATTAAGTAAAATTTGTTTACTATGGCAGAGTTATGGCACGTAAAAATTTAAATCACTTTTTCACAGCCTGTGGTATAAGACATAAAAATGCTGGTGCTAGCCAACCTCCTACTTTATAGAGCAATTATAGTCAATTAGGTTCACAATATATGTAATATCAGTGGTATCTTTAGAAATGCTTTCAGGTATATAGAGAAGTTTTCCTGAGCTCATTATCTTCACCTGCTTTTAAAGTAGTTGACTAAAGTCTTAAAATCTGTCTCATTTCACTGGAAATGACCAGTGGCAGTTTACCGAGGGTTAGGATGATAATATTTTTCATTCACCAACAGGCTTAAGGTTATAACAGTGGGGCATATGGGAATCCCTTATATTTTTTTATGAAACACTTATATAATCTAAAACTTTAAAAAAATAAAAAAAAATTTAAAAATTAAATAAATCTTAAAGGTCATGACATGACCCCTTCCTCTTTGACTCAAGAATGATTGTTGAAAAGCTTGTGTGCAATGACTTCACTTTTAGACTTGACAAGTTGTACTCCGAGGAATTACGTGCTTAATGCTTAGACTCTTTCTTTAAAAAAAAAAAAAAAAAAAAAAAAAAATTCTGGTGACCTTTACTTAACAATGGACAATTAGCATCAATTGAGGTTATTTCATGCAAATATGCCTTTTCCTAAAACTAATTTTTATGCAATAGGTCTCAGTGCTCATACTTCATTTCCTTTCACCTTCAGGCACAAGGTAAATTTGTAGGTTTGATGCCATGTGGAAGTTTCTGGCAAATGAAACGTAAGAGGAGGCGAGGCATGTCACTTGTGGATGGAGCCTTTTTCATATCTGGGCAATTCACAGCTCTTACTTTGCCATGCTGCCTTTTGGTGTTCCAAAGAATGCCTGCTCCACCAGACAATCCCAGGGTGGAGGCAGGTAGATAATTCAGCCAGGTGTAGCCTCAAACTGACTCACAGCATGTGCACAGAATGCATCTGTATTGTTACAGGCCAGTGAAATTTGTGAGCTGTTTGTCATTGTAGCTGATTCAAGGCTATCCTGATTGATCACCACCCAAGTTGAAATTTTATTTAAGTACTTATATCCTATCCCTGAGAGATAATCTTAGGGAAATCCATGAAATGGTATTCAAGCAAACATAATTTCATTGACCATGGTGTTTATATAGGATAGTCGTTAGAATGCTAATTTAAAGGAAGAGTTTGATACTAAGAAAGTTGATTTATTCTTTGTATCCACAATTTATTTGAAGGATTTTCTTAAAATTCTAAGCCCAGAGTGGTTTTCCCCATTGTACCAGGCACTATAAATATAATGGATATCATGATTTCAGTGAAAACTTTGAATGTCAGCTGAAAGCTTCTATAACATTCAAAAACATTTAAAGTTGGAGAATTTTCATGCCTATTGTCCATGGGAAGAAGAATGGAGGATATTGCCTGGCCACATGTTTACACATGACCAGCTTGCCTTCGTTGTGTGGGTATTTCCCATCGTAATTCCATGAAGATATGGTTAATACTTCATTTCTTCCCCTTATCCTAGAGCTGGAACATGGATATAATGGTTGAGCTATTACCACATTATTTCCAGGCAAAGTCTCAGAAACAAGTATAGCAAGAACTGGGTCCTAAGAAACCCTTAAGGGAGAGCTGCCTCCTTATCCTGCCCTGCTAGCCAGCTTCTATGCTGGATTCTTAAGTCCAGGATGAACTACTTCTCATCTTGAACACAGAATCTTGGGGCCTCTTGGTTAAAGTGTACCCTAAGGAAATACTTACTAATAATGACACCAAGCAATTGGTAGGGTGAGAGGTGCCTTAAAATACAAATCCGAGTGTATTAGTCAGCCAAAGGGGTACTGATGCAAAACACCAGAAATCTGCTGGCTTTTATAAAGGGTATGTATTTGGGGTAGAAGCTTACAGTTACCAGGCCATAAAGCACAACTTATCTCCCTCACCAAAGTTTACTGCCACGTGCTGGAGCAAGATGGCTGCTGAGGTTGGCCAAGAGTTAAGGCTCCCTGGGTTCCTCTCCTCCTCGGGGCTTGCCCCTCTCTCGGCTCAGCTCCTGTTATCTCCACAAGGCCAGCTGCAGACTATCAGGCAGATGGCTTGTTTCTCTTCCCGGGACCACCCCTCTCTCCTCACGAACAAGCTCCTCTGTGTCCTTACTTCCCGAGGCTCCAGCTCAAGATTCCAACTTCAAAACGCCAACTCTGTCCCTTGCCAAGTCTTTTATCTGTAAGTCCCCACCCACCAAGGGGTGGGGACTGAACACCCTACTGACATGGCCCAAAGTCCTAATCATAATATAATCAATTAAAAGTGATAATTCTGACAGACCAGTTTACAAACATAATCCAACGACTATTTTTGGAATTCATAAACAATGCCAAATTGCTACACCATCTTGTAAACTTCTTACTCAATGCAAACTTTTATTAAAATGGCTTTTCAGCACAATTATCATTTCCTACTCATTTCATTGGACAGTTGCCATCTCAAAGTAAATTTAAATGTTGGCTTTTAAATTTTCTTTGTAATTTCTGCTTTGAATAAGGGCAATGAAAGAAGCACTATAATATAAAATGGACATTTATATAATTACCACTGGCTAAGGTGAAAATTATAAACATGTCCCAATGTTCCCTAAAACAATAGGACAATGTTGCTAAATAGAAATCATCTGCCATCACCTCGAGGTATGGTGATTGCCAACTCTACAACTGAATATTTCACTTCTTTTAGGGGCAAACTCACAAGTACATGATTTAGAAGTGAGGATTAGAAAAAATACAATGTGTATATTACTTAGTCTATTAGCATATTCCTCCAAGTGTTTAAATATGTATCTAATGTAGCCTGTTCATAAAGACAGTTACAGCTTTCAAGACGACTCCCTAATCTTCCAATGCCTAAATTATAATTTTCAAAACATCACTTTCTCATTTACTGTCTTACATGGGGTTCCTTAAAGAAACCCAAGCCTACACATATCCAGTTAAAATAATGAAATAACTTTGAGATAATTATGTAACTCATGAAATGGGCATGCTTGTTTCATCTGGTTTAAAACATATTTCTAACTGCTTGTCTCTTATTCTTTCTGATCAGTGCTTTAAGTTTTGTTGTGCATTCAAAACTTTTGTCATTATCGTTCTTATTTTCTCCTAAACCCTAGAGGAAATTTATTAATATTTCTTAGTTTTTATAATTATTGTATTGGTTGATAACTAAAAATGGCACTGGATCTGAATTTTTGGTGAGAAATTTACTTGGACCCTCAGACTTTGTGACTAAGAGGAGTTAAATTTTCATTGAAATGTTAAATGTCTTTACAAAGAATGTTCAACGTTTTCAGTAAGATGATTTGTACGTGTGCACATGTATACACTAAGGCAGGCTTTGTGTACAATGTGGCTTCCTGTTATAGCGAGGATGCTAATAGCTTTCTTCAGGTTTCCAGACTCTCAATCTTGCCTCAGTTGCTAATAGGGAACGATTAAATACCTTCTGAAGAAAATGCTACCAGACAGGAAGGTAACCTCTGCTAGCTTCTCAAATCCTCACCGTCTTCTTAGCTCGCATGTACCTTCAAATAGCAGATGTTTAGATTTCTTACTCTGATTTTACATTTAAAGAGAAGACTTTCATGACTCTAGGCTTCATATAAAATAGAATATTGAAGAGGAAGAGAAGAACTAAAGTTAATTACCCATGTCTCTAGTGCTTGGGTCATTAAAGATTTCCCTCTGTGGGAACGAGTTCCCTGTCATCCCCCTGCTAATGCCTATAATATGGCCCAACTTCCCCCTGGTTCTCTTGCTTCAACGCATGCTTATAGCTCTGATGAAGTTTTCTTAATTTCTGGTAACTAAAGATTTCTTTTTTGATATTGGGTTGATGGCCTCTCTTATATTTTTCTGATATTTGTGATTGAAATGGGAGCGAATAAAACACTCCCTGATCATTTCCATCTGCCATATTGAACAAAAGTCATTATTTTGATTATAATTTTGTCAGTCTCCTGGTATACTGCCAATTCAGGTTAATTTTTTAAAAAGTTTAAGGTTATTTCTCCCCTGGAAAACTCAGTAATTAAACTACACATCTTGATTCCCTGAATTAATTTGATTAGAGTGTGCACAAATGTTCTCAGCAGTGTGTCCCCATAGATTGCTAAATTTGTGTTTTCATCTCTGTCCCTCCCTCTTTCATACACTTATTTGAAAAAAAGTATCCTAATGGGAAGACAAGATTTTCAGATTGAAATGAACTTTCTAACAATTGCCATTAAGAACGCAAGGGAAAGCAGTGTAGTCCTAACTTCTGTCATAAAAAGAACACTTGAGATCAGGCTTTCCAGGGGAGGGCACCACTGTTAGTAGAAAGATTAGTGGAAAATGGACAGAACAGGTGAGCTGTGAGATGATGTAACCACCTGAAAATAGAGTACCTGGAAATTACCTTGACAAGGGGTTCAGGTGAGAGCATCAGCCAGTAAATAAGTTCCATGTGTAAGAACCTTTGTGCATTAGCTGAACTTAGTGTTTCTCTCTCCCCCCTCCCCCCTTTCCCCCACCCCCTCCCCCCTGGTCCCTCCCCCCGGGTCCCGCCCCTCCCCCCTCCCCCCCCCCCCCCTCCGGGCCCCGTGTCCCGTCTCCTCTCCCCTCTCCCCACCCCATCCCCCGCCCCCGTGACCCACCTCTCTGTGTCCCGTGTCTCCCTCCCTCCCTTCCTCCCCCTCCTCCCCCTCCTCCCAATAGAAGGCCCTAGTGTGTCCCCTTAAAATACCCTTTATCTTCTTGAGTTTCTTTATTTGGAGGAGGGTGGGCAATATTTCCAGTCAAACGCATGCATTCTTTTCATGTGTTTTTTCTTCTAATACTGAACTCTATTTTGGGTTTCCACTGACTTACGCTCTAACTCTTCTCATAGTTCTACTTTTTGCCATCCTCTACTACTTCTCAGTATTGATCCTCATCTAGACTACTGCCTATTTCCTCCACCCTCTCTCCCTTCTCTCTACTACTTCTGGTGCATTTCTCCAAGAGGGAAGGAGGTTAGCTTCCCTAACCTTTTATTGTTTGTGGCTGAAATATAGAGCTCTACAGATGTCAGTTGGATAAATGAATGCCACCTCTTGATTGTAAAACCATATAATACCTCTGCCTACTGAACCAAATTCGCTTGGATTGTGTCCTAGCATCGCAAAATCAACACCCAGGAGTCTTCAGTCACTATCCACCAAACCTGGTTTCTCTCCTCAGCATTACTTCATTTCTTCTTCACCCAATGGAAAGACAGGGAGTTCTTGGTTGACCTTTCCCTAATCTCTCGTTCCCAAGAGTTTGGTAGGTCTGCCTTGTCTTAATTTTGTCTCCATCCTTTCAGCCACACACTTAGTTCAAAACAGCATCATTTCTTGTCTAGACAAAAATTAGTCAACACATCTGTTTCCACCACATAATTTTTTGTCCAAGCCCAATACTCCCTGCCACACGTGTTCCTGCCTTGCTCTCTTGAAAATATCTGCAGATTCTCTGTTAAGGAATAAGTCTGAAATGGCTGGCAAATAGGCTCTTTACTCATCAGCATCTTAAAGCTTTCACTTCTAGCACATTTCTCCTTTCTGCACTGCAGATTCACCTGCCAAAAATGCCTTCACAATGTCTGCCCAGTAACATCTAATATAACTCTCTTATTGGTGTTCTCTGTGCCTGGAATTTTCTTCCTGCATTTGTCTACTGATAGATTCTTCCTCATCAATGTGATAGGCTCCTTTCTTTCTGTCCTTGTAAGAAATACCTATATAAACACATATATATTTATACTAATAACTGCACTAACTTATCTCAAGCTTAATCATCTCAGTAGATTGCACAATATCTGATCCTCAAAGTCATGGATATACTTATTTTCATTTCATATACCTACCCTTACTTAAGCATCTCTTCTAAGAGAATAATTCCTTAGTGGATGAGTGAAATTAGTGAGTATTGTAAACACACATTTTCATCCATGGTGAACTTCAGTTTAGTGATTGTTGGTAACATTTAACAAAGATTGATAAATATTTCAGCTCTTTCTATATAGGGATTTTCTAATAAGAATATATGAAAAAAATCACCAACCATAACTACTTGGAAACGTACAGCCGCTTCTTGCCTACCTGGTTATGTTATATTCTTCAGCAGATACCTCTCATCGGTCGTGGTGACTTACCCCAAAGCTGAAATGCTTTTTATGCTCACAAAGAGAGGAGCCCCCCTTTCTGATGGAGCATATAAGCATAGGTATAAGAAGCAGCTTACCGTGGTTACTTAGGAGACTCTGCCTGCCTCACTCAGCTAAACACCTAAAATCTATATTGTCTCCCCAAAATAAACATGGGGAAATAGTATACAACCTGCATGGCTACTGTAAAGATTAAAGAGAATCTCTAGTGTTTAGTGCAACGAGTTCTTATGAACATGGTAGTTCTTTAACATGTTAACTACCGTAATTATAGTGCTAGTTAAATACTGGTAATACTTGGCTTCCTGAATTCTGTTCTCCAGGTGGTATGTTTCATCAGGGACACATGTTGAATATTACCTATAAAAACTCCTTGAGAAATATTGTATATTTTAATCCTCTAACTCCATCAGCATAATTCTGAAGATAAAAGGGAGTACATTGTTCACAAAGATCTCAAGAGTTATTTCAGATGTAGACCATGGGCAACGAATTTCAAGGTTGGTAAAGTTTTAGTTTGAGTTGAGTTGGATGCTTTATAGTGTTATTACCTTAAGGTCACTTTAATCACAGAGCAGTAAAGTTTGATTTGGTAATGTTTCACAGTAAAAGCATTGATATTACAAATGTGAAAATGTTCCTATGAAGGCTAGTAGCAAAACTTGATTTCTGCTTGGAGCAATGATGGCTGGCAGGAGAGGTACTAAATGTCATAGTAAAATACTTGAGGTAGAGAATAATTCATTAAACTTTGATATTTCAAAATAGAAGAGGAAGGGAACATTTTAATTTTATGCTATTATATGTAGGAACATATGAGCTTTAAAATCTAACTTGAAATGTGCTTCTTTCTCTTTATCTGAGTTAAAGAAACATGAAGTGAAAATAATTAACATTCCAAAGTGGGTATAAATATCCCTTTAGGACTGGAACATCTAACTATTTAAAATATAACCGAAGACTTATAAAGTTGGAAGAGCAGCTCATAGTTATCTTCCAATCTTAAACTCAAGCCAGGGAAGAGTCCATTTAAGATGGAATTGGGGGTTGGATTGTTTCCAAAGTCTGGGCCATGAGTCACGTGTATGGAAGGACAGACTGAAGGAGGAAATAACTCGCCCGTTTCCCATAGTGTTAAGACTTCTCAACTTACCCGTGTAGTGATTATTTCTTACCACAGGAGTGTACCAGGAAGGATGGGAATTCTGGATGTTGAAGATTATGGGAGAAGCAGGAATATATGAAAGTACCCAACTCAGTCACTAACCCCTCACATTTCCTCACTCTTACCTTCATTCCTCTTAAGATTTTTGAAAACTCATTTACTCTCTGTGAGGTCTTAGATTATCCTATTTGATTTAGGTATCCAATAGACATCTTCAACAAAATATATGAAACCCCAACCTTATTTCCTTAGGGTTCCCCATCACAAGAAATGTTCCATTTTTTCACCCAGTTGCCCAAACTAAAACCATCTCCTCATACCCCATGTCATTCTTGTTGGGTCTCTCATCAAACACCCTGAAACAAAGCACATCTCACCACCTCCATGGCCACCCTCCTTGTGGAAGTTACAATCACCTTTCACCTGGCTATAGAAAAACTCCTTCTCCATCTACTTGCACTCAATAATGCTCCCAACTCTCTTGATTTCACCTCTCAAGTGATTACAATAACCCCAAGGGAAAATCCTGATAACTTGGCAAATCCTGCATAAGCCCACGTTATGTGGAATGAACTTGCATATCTCTGTCATCATCTTACCATTCTCACAGTCCCTCACTTTTTCCTATTCTGATGACCTACCATGTGCATCTTACCTTCTCTGGTCCTCTAGTTTTTCATGTAGTTCTTGAATTGCCAATGGATATTTGATCCTGGAACTCATGTGGGAGATCAATACGGAAGTAATAAATGGGACAGCTATTGGAGTATTATGACACTCAAATATACGTAGCATTGACATCACCTGTTGTAAGTGTAAAAGAGGCTAAGAAAAGGAAGATTTTCAGGAAGGCAGCAGTAATGGAGTACATCTAATGATGAAACATAGCAACAATTTTTTTAAAAATTAGTATTTGAGTAGAATACTGTAAACGCTAATCCTTATAAAAAATCTGAGACAATACATTATATTGTATGGTTGATGGAACTAGAAAGGGATTAAGTAAAGCCTACAGCCAAGTAGCCAAATGAGAATTTACTGAGTCAGCCTCTGGAGTACAGCTTCTCTCTGCTATGATGCTGCACACACAACATTTAGAGGTTGAAGATGAAAGTGGGGATTGTTGACTTTGAAAAGAAGGATTTTGATGGAATGCTAGCAGAGAACTAGTTAGGGTATATTGAGGAGAGGCTGTTAGATTACATGAGGGATAACAATATATAGACAATAGTCAAGAGATTCATTCTAATGCGGGTCAGGGAAATGAGACCGTAGCTAATGGATACTTGAGACAAAGGATCTTAAAACTGGATCTTAAAGTTATTTAAGTTCTACAGCATGTTTACAGATTAATGGGTATGGATATGATTTGAGAGGCTAGCAGAAATTGATACAAGAGGAGAGAACAGCAAAAAAAGAGGGATTTGGAGCAAAGATCAGACACAACATTTAATCTCAAAACAGGCAAGTGTGGATGGGATGTAATATAGAACTTGATGTGTTGGGGACTTTAGATTCGAGTTGTATTCATTATAGTAACAGGAGAGAAAACAATGTTTTTTTTCAGTGCTAATAGTGAAAGAAGGAAACCAAAAATAAAGACTCAGCTGTTTCAGGCAAATTCATTCCTCCAGAATGAGGAAGAAAGGACCATTCGAAATTTTGTGAGTGAACATATAAAATGATCTCAGACAAGGGAAAGACAATTTACAGGGGAAATGTTTTTTTTTTTTTCCTAGCTGCTACAACAAATACCATACAGTGGGCTGGCTTAAAGAAGGGGAATTTATTGGTTCATGGTTTTGAGGCTAAGAGTAGTCCAAAATTGATGTGGCAGCAAGGGAATGCTTTCTTCCCAAAGAATGTGGCACCCTGGGGCTGGCTGCTGGTGATCCCTGGTCCTTGGCTTTTCTGTCCCATGTAATGTACAAGGTGATTTTACCTTTCTCTTCTGGGTTCCATTGCCTTCCCTCTTGTGGCTGTTCCATTTGGCCTCTCTGTACCCAACCTGCATTCAGCTTTGAAAGGACTGTAATAGTCCAGAATAAAACCCCAACCATATTCGATTGGGGCACACCTTAATTGAAGAGATCCTATTTTTAATGGGTCTACACCCACTGGGATGCAAACCAAGACCTCATCAGAACTGATTCACTCCACCACTGTATTAGCCAAAGGGGTGCTGATGCAAAATACCAGTGCTTTTATAAAGGGTATTTATTTGGGGTAGAAGCTTAGTTTCCAGGCCACAAATCATAAGTTACTCTCTCACCAAAGTCTGTTGCCACTTGTTGGAGCAAGATAGCTGCTGACAATTGCAGGGGTTCAGCCTTCCTCTTAAGTCTCTCTGGTCCCATCTTCTTCCGATATCAGCTGTAGGCTGGGATAAACTGGTCTCCCGGGGCTCGTTCCTCTCTGGCTCAGCTACTCTGAGCTCTCCACCAGGTCAGCTGTAGACTATCAGGCAAATGGCTCATCTCTCTTCCCAGGGCCTCTGCCTTGTCTAAGGTATCTGCTTCTGTGTGTTTACCTTCTGGGGCTCCAGCTCAAAACTCCAACTAACTCATCTGCCTTGGTGTTTTATCTGAGTCCCCACCCACCAAGGGGAGAGCCACTCAACATCCTACTAACATGGCCCAATCAAAGCCTTAATCATTATTTAATCAACTAAAAGTGAAACCTCTAAATCCAATATAATTTAATATGCCCAGAGGAACAAACCAGTTTACAAACAATCCGATATCTATTTTTGGAATTTATAAACAATACCAAACTGCAACAACCACCGTGTAAGATTACAGGGAAATACTGAGGTTCCTTCAGAGATCAGTGTTTGTGATTTCAAGCCAGGCCCAGTCACATGCTCTATTCGGTTCTGTGAGTGATAACGGTGAGTAATAGATGGAAGTGTCTATGCTGTTTTGGGTTTTTAACAGAGGGGCATAACAAAAGAGATGTGCAGGGAAATTGAGGGAACTGCAAGGCAATGATGAAAATGCTGGATCATAAACTGACTCAAGAGTGAAGGAGAGTGAAAAGGTGGCAGGTTAAACAAAGGGGAGGCCCTAATGGGGTTGTCTGGTAAAGAGTGAGTTGGAAAGATAAGAAGTGATGGTTAGAACTTTAGATGAATGAACTCTCATTTTCCAGGTGCCATCAATGATTCATTCAAATATCTAGGGGAAGCTAAAATGCCTGGCATGCAATATGACACACCTTGGGAAGTAAGAAGATTAAGGAACTGAGTTTTAGGCAATCACTCATGTGGAAGATGGACTAATCACAAATAGTTACAGGATTTAAATTTCTTCAATGAACTGAGAGTAAAGACTGGACCGGATTTCATAGTAGACCATATATGGCGGTAGAGTGTGCTCTTTTTAAAGGAGCTATGTCTTATATGTTTGGAAGATGGATAGGTTGTCTAGAATTGGCAAAGAGGAGGAATTCACTATTTGAGCTGGGAAAGGAAAAGGAAAACAGATACTGCTCATAAGGACACAATGCAATGAACCCTCAAGGGATAGCCAGGTTTTGCTTAGGAGAGAAACTCTCTGAAGGCTCATTAACTAAAATGGAAATAGGATATGGAAAGGCATTAAGCAGAGATATCCTATTACACACAAGTCACAGTTCCCTCTAGATATGATGGAAAACTCATAAAAAATTGAAATAGCTTTCTTTGATAATTTGTACCACACTGTTCAAAGGTAAATGGCCCCATCTGGACACTTTGTTGGCTACTAGCTAATCAATATCTTTCACTGTATGCAGCAAGATTAAGTGCTCTGGACTCTACACAACTATTTCTCTCCCCTTTCTCTCATAAACCCTGCATCACTGTTGTTCCTTGACAACAGTCAATGGTTGTTTCCCTCATGTGATTAAATCTCTCATATCTAGTTGATTAAACATCTGAGTTGACAGTTTATATTTTGAGATTCAAAAGATAAAATTAGTTCCTGCCCAAGGTTGATTTTCTTTTGTTTGTTTTTTTAAACCATGGTCAGTGTCAGTTTGCCAGGCAGCTATGACAAATACCACACTGTGGTTTGGCTTAGGCAGCCAGCACTTGATTAGTTCATGGTTTGTCAAGACTTAGGGCCCTACTTTCTCCCAGAAGTGTGTAGCTTTCTGGTACAGGCTTGTTTCAACTCTCATAGTACTTTGGGGTTCATCTCTACCTCCCTCATGGGGCCATCTCTCTCTCTTTGCCTCTACTCTTCTGGTTGCCACCAGATTTTGCCTCCTTCCCAAGGCTTTCTCTTATAAGGACCCAGTAATATGGATTAAGGCCTGCTCTGAATCACTTGGCCCCACCTAAATGGGGTCTTGGAAGACCCTATTCACAAATGCCTCCACGCTCTGGCTCACCTTACCCTATTCAAAGAGTATTTACAAATGGGTTCACACTCAATGGAATGGGTATTAAGATTAAGAAGATTACCCTTGCCTGGGGACAAAATTCATCCACCTCAGTCACTGAGAAACCTGTAACTCCTTGAGTTTCCTGTCTGCTCATCTGTAAATCTGATAAACATTGGCTGTGTGTATTGGCCTTTACACTGAATCTGATTCTCAGCCAAGCCTGTCCATGCATGTGGCTCTGATTTCAGTAGGACCAGGTGGATATTTGAGGGATCAGATAACATTCAGTTTGGTTTGTTGGTCTCATTTGCATTTCAGTGGGTGTCTTGAGGACTTTGATATTCCCTGGTGTTTGATAATATAAGGTTGAGAAGTGGTTTCTAGCTTTTTTCTAACTAGAGTCAAGAACCCTGTTTGTCCATTTTTGTGCAAACACATAGGTTTCTCTATCCCTAAAAGTATCAGAGCTTGTTCCTTCTCCCAAACATCAGTTTTCACGTTGGCCTGTAATAAGCGAAATAATTGTCAATATGGGCAAATTGGAATTCTTACAATAATCATGGTCATGATGTACAATCAACCCGAATAATTTTTAGGCTCTAATAAAGTGTTATACTTACGGGGTTGAAGGGGTCTCACACAAGTTCCCTGGGTTCTCTTGCCCGGTGTGGAGAATGGGGTCCATGCGGAGTTTGAGACTTAAGCTCTTTCCTTTGTGTGATCAGTCAGCCTTTCTGAACAGAAGTAGCAGCGTTATATTGACTTGCATATAGGAGGAGTTCAAAGTGTTGGGTTATAAGACTGACAGGTGGGGAGGGGTTGCATCTGGGGCATGCTCTATAGCACTACATGCTTTTAACCTGCTTGGGCACACAATGCTTGTGCAGAAAATGGTGCTAAATACCACCCAGAGGTGGAGAGTATACTATTATAATGAGCTGAAGTTCTCGTACCTTCACTCTACTACCCTACTGAGTCTGCTAAAAACTGCAAAGTCCTAGTGTGTGGGGATCTAGATTTTGGGGTTAGCTTCTGACTGCAGCTACTAACTACTCTATTTTTGGTTTGCTATTGCTCCAAGGCTAAGATTAGCTTAAAAGGGCCTCACAGAGGAAGGCAGAAGTTGGGTGGGGGTAGTTCTTACCAGTGGCCTTTATAGGCTTCCTTAGAACAGAAAGAAATGCAAGCTCTCTTGATTCAGTAAGTGATCTTTGCCTATTGTGAGTAATCTGAAAAGTTAATTCCAAATTAAGGCCATGCCATGGCTCTGAAAATGTGAAAGAGATGAGAGAAAGGAGATGTGTGTCTTCAGAAACTAAATAATTTATCAAAGAGGAGCCTTAACAGCCACTTAAAGCAAGATATAAGGATTTCCCAAACCTGAAGTCATGTAGCCCTACCTGAAAACCAAAGTAAAGAAATGTGATTATTAAAATCATATCAACATTATTAAAATGGCTGTGGACCAGAAAAGAGCATTCTCTGACAACTCAGAAGGGAATTGTAAAAGAAACTCAGAGACACTCCTCTGCCAAATCTAATGGTTTAATTATGCTTATTTCTTTTGTTAATCCACATTTCTAATAAATAGCAATACATCTATCTTACCTAAATCCTGTTCATCAAACTCAGTTCCTCTAGCTTCTATTGGAAGTTGATAGAACACATCCATTTTGTTACTTTAGAATATTGTTACACAAAGGAATGATTTGCTTTCAATTTCTTTGAAGAAAATTAGTGAATTCGATTGCAGTCTCTTAAAATTTAATGTAACATCTGTTTTGTTGGCTTATGGAGGTTAATAAGGACTTATATACTTTCAAGCAAGACATTGAAAGTTTTTAGGAAAGATAATTTATTCTTTTTTTTTTTTTTTTACTGGGAGGTCCCAGGGATGGAACCAAGGTCCCTCCATATGGGAGATGGACGCCCAACCATTTGAGACACATAGTCCCCTGATATTTTATTTTTCACATTTTAAATGTTTTAGCTCAGTCAGAACAATCATTTGAATATGAGTTTACTGTTCTCTATAGGTTATAAGATAAAAAATAACAATATTTCAATATTTTACCTTTACTGTCTTATTTGGTATACATTTTAGAAAAAAATCATTTAATATTCCTAATCCAGATATTTTAGACAAATTAGACAATGTCTTTTAAATGTTTATTGCCCTTATTCTTGATCTCACAATATAAAAAGCAATATTACCCTGATATTCTAATTTATGTACGTCTTCAGGTTATTTTCTCTTAAAAGCCTAATTACTTTGAGTTACCTATCCTGGTTAAATGTGTTAATACACTAACATCACTTTCAGTACATTTTAAACTATAAAATAGGAAGATGGCTTAATGAAATTAAATTGATAGGGCATGTCTGTTAGAAGGGACTTATTTTAAAATGCTGTAAACCAAAAAGATTCTAAATGTCAGGTTAAACTAACTAATGTCTAATAGAGAAACATCAAAAGGCCTTGATGTACCTCAGACACTTAAATTCTGGCACCAATCTGTCAAAGTTAAAATCCCAGCTCTACCACTCGCCGGCTGTGCAAATTTGAGAGATGTGTTTAAGGTCTGTTCTTGAGTTTTCTCAAACGCAGTCTTACCCAGCAGAGTCGCTGTGAGGTTAAACGTGTTTGCCTATGCAAACAGCTGGGAGCAGTGGCCATCAAGTTAACTCTGGAATAAGTGTTAGTTATTGTCTGCAGAGCAGATCTGTTCACCCCCTCAAGCCTGGGACACAGCCATTTGAGATAGCAAATTCAGTCATGGAGAAATAATCCTTGTTCCTAAAAGTATCTGTGTGTGAGAATCAAGTGACCTACCCCACCCCCTCAAAAAAAAAAAAAAAAAAAAAAAGCCTACCTGATTCCCAAAATCTCTTTAGGAACGACAGATTCCAGGAAAAAATGGAATAATGTATATAGTTTAAGGGAAAAATGTCTCAAGAATAAAAATGTATTTTATATCCATGATATCACTCACATATAAGAGCCACATAAGTAATCCACAAACCTGGAAATTATAGAAAGCTTACCATCGGCAAGTAGTCCTGAACTGTCTACTTCAGTTTAGGCAAAAAAGAAATTACTAAAAATGGAGCACCACGAGAGAGAATAATCTGTTCTCACTGTTCTCACTTAAAATTTCATAATCCACAAAACCAGATTCTTGTTCTAAATTGTCTCCAAAGAATTATAAGATGTTAAAAGTCTAAGCAAAAATGTGTGAACTATTCTACATGAGTTTCAAATAGAAGTTAATTTCTTCATCCTACCTCAGAAATAGATACTATTTTTACTATTTTATTTCTCATTTCAATAAATTGAGAAAGACATTTTAAAGTCTGATTTAAACAGACTACTGAGCTAAAATAAACCCCTCAAACGGTTGATTTAACAAAGTAAATTAAAGAATAGAAAAGGAAAATTAAGATAATGAAGTGTCAATATAAAGATTATGTAAAGGTGGAAAGACCGTAATAGGGAAAAAAAGGAGATAACGTCAAAAGAAAACTATATATAAAGGACAAATGCTCTCAAAGAAATTCATGTCAAAAAACAGTCTTAAGATTACCAGTTAAAATATAAAAGAGAGAAATGCCTTTTAAGAGATTGTCAACCAGCTATCTGCTATGTCTACAAAACAGAAAATCTTATTCACTATCAAATTGTAGCTTTTAAGCAGATAAGAGTTTGGTGTACAGCTTGTAAGAGTTTTAGAAATGAAAGTCACCAGTTTGTAGATTACACTTGAAGCAAAGAATTGAATACAACTGCCCCAAAAGATGAGAAAATGAGTGTGCAAGCATCCTTGAAGAAGATTAATGGTTGGGAGATGGTTGAAGAGAAAGCTACAGAGGAATCCTAGAATTAGCCGGAATTCAGAAGAAAACCAAAACTTTGTTGTTAAACAAAGGCCAATGCTTGATAACTTGCCAGTGAAGGCGCATATTTTAGTGCTTTGTTGGTCATCTGAATTAGACTTTTCTTTGAACCAACTTAGGCTCACTAAAACCAGGGGACAACCTCCTCTCTCGCTGGTAAAATTTGCTAAATCATCCACAAAGCAGTTCTACTTGCTACTCCTTCAATCTCCCCAAGATTTTTGTATCTTTATGGCACACTTTTTTTTTTTAACCTTAAATTTTTGAGGAATGCCCAGGCTCAGGAAAGACCTTCAGCAGTGCAAGCTGTGCCATATGAAAATTGCTCTCCCCTGAGCTGATTGATTTTTTTTTTTCTGTATCAGCTTTCAGTGTTTTCTTTAAAAAAAATAATAATAATTTTCTAGGAATTTATTTCTCCCTATGTACTGCTCATGTTGGGTTCCAAGACTTGTCCAGATCCATCTGAAACTTTGGATAAAATAAGGTTAGAATGTATAAGATTTAAGTACTTACGAATACTTAAACTCGAAAGGAGACAACATGTCTAATGCTACTTATGTTTACAGCATATTGCAAATGCCCAAATTTTGCTGTGGTTTGTTTTTTCCCATTAAGTGTTAAGTTGTACTGTCATGCTTTTCAAGAGAAATGAGTCAACATTTGAAATACAGGTCACTGCAAATGCTAAATATACACGTTTTAGAAGAGTGTTCATTTAATTCATGTAGTGAAAATTAAAGCAACTCCCTTTTACTAGGGTTTTACCCATTTACTGATGTTGAACTTTTAGAGAAGACACATCCCAAGCTAACAAGATGACGTCCTTGACAGCCAGCATCACCCACACTGCGAAGAGAAAACTAATGTAGCAAGAGAGTCACAGTATCTTGAATATCTATGAAGCTTGTAAGAGAAAGAACTGATAATTCCTTTCACTGACAAACAAGTAGAAATAGTAATGCAGATAAAAGGAAACATCCTGAAATTCTACACTGTTGTGTATAATGGGACAAGTTCCTAAGAAATCAACTCATTTGTTCAGAAATTGGGCTGTATTATCTAATCCAACTTTAATTCTTAACATATGAGCGTAATATATTTCTAAAATGATGAGTTAAGTAGAAACTTGTAAAGAATATTTTTTTTTTTGGGGGGGGTGGTAAATCTGGCAGCACAATAGCCTGATTTTAAACACTTGCTTACATAAAGTAATTCATAAAATCACTATAGCATACTTTTAAGGATACCTGGTACTTCTATGATTGCAAGTGTGGAAAGGTCTAGATGTACAATTCCACGTTTATAACTAACGGTTAAAAATTAAGAGGATTGATTACTGAATCATTATATGGATGTCTCTCTACTTTCTAATGCATTTTAGAATAGCCAAAACTAAATATGTGAAGTTACTGAAACTTGGTAAACTAGAACCCAGATGCTCTGACCTTTAGTAATTGTAAAGCTACATACCTTTTGTCTTGTGATTGTAAAAATCTTGTTTTTTTTTTTTTTAATTTGCTCTTTGACTGTTGGTAGGTGATCAACCTATTTATAATCCAAATAGGGAAGCTTTGGAGAGTGAAATGAGTTACTTTTATAATGTTGCAAGTATCAGTAGAATATAATTCTAAAATTTACTCTAAAGTCATAACTTATTTCATTTTATTCTTGGGGAAGAAATGTCACGTGATGCCATCAATCCTTCCATGTGATTCTCTAAATGTAAAATTTTTCTTGGCACATTTGTATTTTTAAAATCCATCAGGAATGAATTTAATCTGGTGTGCGATTGTGCTTTGTTTCCTACGTTGTCCTATCCCAGCATTGTTGAATGAATGCACCATTTAAGGAACAAAGTTCCTAAGCTGCTTGGATCTGCTGATCATTATTCAAACCCTGTTCCTTTGCCGCACTGTCTTCATTACAAGAACCTTTGAATACTTCCTGGCATTCGAAGGGGAAATCTCCCTATCGAATCCTGCTTGAATTCAGAAGAGTCCATTCCTGGTGGCCTCTTCCCATGCCACAGAAATGTTTGAATCCATGTATCATTTGGATAGCCACTGAAGTCCACAATGCCCACTGCCGGGAAAAGCTGAAAACAATGAGGTTTTCCAGCTCTTGCGTAGCTTACGGGTATCACTGGGAAAAAAATGGAGAAGTAAGCTTTGAGGCTCACCCTTCCAGGAAAGACATCCAGAAAACAACTGAGAATCTGGAAAAACCAGTGGTGCGTCCTTGTGCCATGACGAGGAAGCTGGGGCTGGCATTCACGGACCCTGTACGCTCAGCCTCGTGTCATTCCATTGCTTGTCCCCAAACAGCTACCAAGCAAGGGAATTGGAGTAGAAGCTGCATCTGCTGCAGGGACCCTAGTTCCGTCCTTGACTGAGTTGGCCCCACAAGAAACAATTCCAAATCCATGTTTTCCTAGAGCTGTGCAAAGTTTACAAGGGTGTGCTGCCTGAGGGAAGTCGGGCAGGTTCGATGCCACATTTGTAAAAGCAAGCAGTGTGAAACCTTCTGCATTTTTAGTAGTATTTATACAGGGCTTTGATAGGAGCCAGTCTTCATTTTCTGAGACAATTTAAGGTCCACCAAGAAACCTTTGAGTAATTTGATTGCAACTACGTGGAGCTTATAAACAATTTGTAAAGAATCAATCTTAATGATAGAGGGTCTTCCTAGGCATTTTTTTTTTTTTTTTTTTTTTTTTCAATATTGTGTAATATAATTTTTCTTTAAAAACTTTCTCATATTAGCTATATGACCTATTTATGTATACATAGATGAATGATGTATAATATCACAAATAAAAACCAGCTTTTATATGTAATATACATAAATGTGTATATTTAGGCACACACAAATTTATGATGTATATAGTTTCATAATATCTATTATATATAATTATCCATATATTTAAGTTGTGAGAAAAATATGAATTGTATCTTTTAAAAATTGTTACTATAGGAACTTTTTTTTTTTTTTCCAATTTTCTAAGGTTAAGCTCTTCTAACTAAATTAAAACTGCATTGCTAGATTTAATAAAAATATGCTGCCACAGTTGCCAGGTAATTGTCACAGAGTTGCCAGGTAACTAACAGTCCCGTTGGCAAGTAACTAGAAAAGTAGAAGGCATCGGAGACAGAAACTCGGCTCTCCTTTGGTCACTCAAAGCCCAGGGATTTCTGTTATAAATCCTGCAGTTTGAACTTGGTAGCCTCACAAAGGTGCATGTCTATTCCAAGTTGATCTTGAGCTGGGATTGAACACGGTGCCACCCAGAAAAGGATACCACTTGATTCCTACTGAGTCATTTAGCACTTTCCAATGATATCATTCTGAGGATTATTTTTTAAATGCAGACCTTAACGATCACGTACTCAACTTACTCGTCATCATTAGTACAAAACTGATAAAAACTAAGAAGACATTTCTAAAGTGCAATGGAGCAGTAGTCATCTTTTGCCTGGAATAAGAAAAAAAAAACAAGCATGCTTAGTTCTGGGAAAAGATTTCTACCATGGCAGATACAAAATGGTGGCATTTGATGAACCATATGTACTAATTTTGAGGACCACTATTTAGATATGCATTTTAGGTTAAAAACAAGCACAAACACCAATAGTGGATGATGGGTTTTATTCAGTTTAGCCTTTGACTAAGTGTTTATTCATTCACCTAAACGAAATCATCTATGGAATCTCTAATTCATTAGTGTAGATGCCAAAAACTTGTCCTGGAAATGATTCTTAAAAAACTATATTTAGGGGAGCAGAAGTAGCTCAGTTGGTTGAGCTCCTGCTTCCCATGTACGAGGTCCCAGGTTCAATCCCTGGTGCCTCCTAAAAAAAAAAAAAGCAAACCCCTGTATTTACAATTATATACTCATTTTACAGTGAAATCACATTAATAATCTGGTGTTGATATACTTCACTTCAATTGGCCTAGAGAGATTTGAACAGTTTATCATTTTAGTAATTAGCATTGGATCTTTCTGTGAATGTGAATTATATTTTCTGTTTTTAGGTGATGGGTTAAAGTATAAACAGGAATATTTTCCATATATTTGACCACTCAATGGAATCATACCAAATTGTTTTACGCTAAGAATTTAGGATTTCAGTAATAAAGGAGAAACTTCATTTTGGGGGGTGGGGCATAGTGTTTGGACATGAAAGTTTTTAGGTTTTAATATAACAATGTACATATATATATTGTTTTCATATATGAGTGTATTCTCCTTTACATCTCACTTTAAAACTACAGTCCCAGGAAAGCGTTTTGTCTCCCAGAATCAACTAAGATAAAATCCTTCTTAGATGTGTGAAAACCTATCAATTTCACAGGAAGAAAAGACGACGACTTGCTGTCATAGATAAAACAAGGTTCCACTGTGTCCCTTCAACTCAGCAGGCAGATATTTTCTTTACAGAATTGTGCCCTCAACCTTTCCTTTATAAGTTCCTAGCTATGCTAGCAGAGTATTAAAGAGAGAAACACCTGCTTTGTCAATTCTTTGTTTCTTCTAGGTGCTTGAGATTTCAGCTTCTTGCAATGCTGTATGACCTTTCCACAAAGAAGCTGTTCCTATAAATGCTGATTTAATTATACAGATGGACTTTTTCTGTTGAAAGGTAGTAATCCAGAAGTTTGCTAACAGTCACCTTCCCTCATTCTAAAAGACCCTATTTAATTTCAAAGCTGGCCAACTGGATTTCTGTTCTTACTGTTTTCACTGATATGATGGCAGAATTTCAGCGTTCTTATCCATCTGTCCATCTTTGTATCTATTGACTTGGAGTGACACCCTTGCTTGACTTAGAATGCTATCCTTGCTTGACAAGACTTAAGGTTTGTTGACCTATTGAAATGTGGTTTAAAAGCTGCTAACTATAAGAGCATGCAATATGACAGAAATTTACTTCAATTTTTTTTTTCATTGCTGAAAAACATTTTCTTCATCTCTGGGATCCTATTAAAATGTGAAATTGTACTTACTTTTCTAATAAAGGGAAAGTACATCTTAAAAAAAAAAAAAAAAAAAAAAAAAAAGGCAAAGGTTACCCTAACTCTAAGGAATTAATAAGGAACTGGGATTTCAATTAATCAGAACTTAGGTGGTAAAGCTTGGAGATTTTGAATATAATTGAGCTAATGTACCTCTTAGGAGGAATATAGTTATCTTTTAATGCATGTGAGCAGAATGTACCCATGTCTAAACATTGGCATCAAGCTTTCAGTCATAAATGAAAGCAGTGCAGTCACTGAGTTTAAAGAATTCCAAACATCATTTGAAGAACTCCAAATATTATTTGGAGTAACACCTGTAGAGGCAAAGCACTAAAAAGCATTGTATTATCCAAGGTTCTCAAGGAAATCAGAACCAACAGGAGAAATACCTGTAAATATTATGAGATTTTTATACAGTTGTTTCCTGTGACAGTGGGGATGGGAAAGTCCGGATTCCATTGGACAGTCTGCAAGCTGGGAACTCAAATGAAGGTTTTCTATGAATTCCCCAGGCGAAGCTGGCTGGCTGGCTGAAGTAGAGATGGAAATTCTCTTGTGGCTGCTGAAATCATCGCTTCTTTTAAAGCCTTCAACTGAGTGAATGAGACTTCTCTCATTGTTGAAGGCAAGCTCCTTAGTTGATTGAAGACATAATCAGCCATAGATGCAATCAAATTTCTGATGACCTAAGTCCAGGAAATATCTTTGCTGTAACAATCAGATCAGTGTTTGCTTGGCTGGACACAGCTGGGCACCAAAACCTTGCCAAGGTGACACATGAAGTTAACCATCACAAGTACCCACTCCCTGATCTTTGTTTCATCATTCTAAGGCTCAAAACCTACGTTTTAGATTATTTAATATCAACTAAAAGTCATTGCATCCAATTGTAGCGATAAGAAAAAGAAAACTGTCCCAACTAAACTAAATTTCCTTTTGATTTTGAAAGTGTTTCATTTTACATATGACATAATTAGGTGAGAGCTTTGAGTCTTGATTCTTTGGAAAGTTCTCTCTTTTTTCAGATATGGGAAGGGTAATCTATTGCACATTTTAATTACTATCCTTTGCTTTTTACCTTCTCTCTCTCAATCCCCTATGTTAATAGTCTGTTGAATTCAATGCTGAAAGATGGTGAAGTCTTCTACCCATTCAACAAAGCCTGGAAGTTAATATTTACTCTTAAAAGAGCATGATAGAAGTATGAAAGGTTTTGCTGAAAGCACTCAATGTACAAGAAACTATAGAGGGGGGGAGAGATTCTAAGCTGATGGGAGGTTCCTCTTATACAAAAACTGGTCAGTGTTTTAGTTTGCAAAGCTGTTCGAAGAAGTTACTATAAAATAGGTTTTTTAAACGATGGAAATCTGTGAGCTTCCTGTTGAGGTTGTAAGAATGTTCAAATCAAGGTATCAGGCAATGCTTTCTTCCTCAAGACTGGCTACTGGCATTTCTTCACTCCTCTGTCACATGGTGGCATCTGCTGGTCTCTCCCTTCTCTGCTGGGTTTTGTTACTTTCACCACCTTGCTTCTGTGTCGCTCTCTTTCTCCGTATTCATTCCATTTACCAAGAACTCCAGTTAAGACCTGATTTTCTGGTGTACATACAGTTCTGAAACACCACAGGTCCCTGAGAATCAAGGCTGTAGATTTGTAAGTGGAGAATGGTTGCTAAGCTGTTCCTGTGAAGTTTGAAATGGGAGTGGAGTCAAGTAATAGATATAGACAAAACTCTCAAAGTGCCAAAGTGTAGATTTGATGGCCATACTTCCTGGTTTTTACGCTACTGGATAACCTTAGAAAATATAATAAAATTATAACTATAATGGGGAAAACGGTCATCTAAATTGGCACATTGGCATTCAAAATATAATGGATATTTGATGGAAGATGCACCAGGGGTGGAGTTGAAGGCAGGGATGAACTTGAGGTAAAAATGATTAGATCAACTCTCCTAATGAGGAGGAATAGACTAACAAAATAATTAAGTTCTCTATATTTTAACTGTCTTTTTGTGAAGTCATCTATCTGTATTACCTGTGTTTTGTTGTTTAGACATAACTAAATGGCCTTCCCTTGTAAATAACCAAGTGGACAAAGGGATCTCCAGGGAGAATTTTAACTCAGATGCCACGTTCACAAATAAAATCTAGAAATATATAAAAAGGATAAAACATCCTGCAGTGCATTTTGCCCAGAAATTTAGTGCAGGTTTAATGTCTTGAAATCAATGCTCATTTCCATAATTCGTAAAAGTCCAGAAAACTCAACAGGAGTATTGGATAAACAAATGTTAGCATTCATACAACCAGAATATCACTCACCACACACACACATCCCAATAAGTGCAAGAACATGGATTATTCCCACAAATATTATGTTGAGTGAAATAAACCAGACCTAAAAGAGCAGATATTTTTGCTGAGCTTCTGCTTATATGAATTTCAACAACAAGCAAAAGATGGTAATACAAAACAGAGCAGTGGTTTCCAATGTGGGGTATGTACTGGCTGGAAGGTGTATAGGGGAATTTTCTCCAGTAATGGAAATATTCTACATCTTGGGGTGGATTATACAGTTATCAAATTAACAAAGTACACTTGTAGATGGTGCATTTCAGTCTACATAAATTTTATCTCAAACTACGGATAAGTAGAACTACGTACATACAATATTGTCGGCATAGTGGATATTAAGAAAAAGTGGAAAGAAAACCAATAGTCATAACCAGAAGCCAATTTTCTTGAACAGAATAATGTTTGACTTCCTATGTTTGTATCAGTAAATCTCTGTGTGTTTGACAATCATAACTATTTGTTTAAAAAAAAACTATTTTCCTGAGATAAAAACTGTTCTTGAATATGTGACATGTTTTTCTCTCTCGTTTGAATACCCATCACATCTCCATAAACTGCAGAATCTGGAAGGACCTGATTGCGTATATCTTTGTAAAACCATGTGTCAGGATTCAAGGAGAGAGAGAGGGGAAGGTTCAATGTCATCCATGTCTATATGACGAGCTTGATTTATCTGGGGTCCTTGTTCCTTTATTAAAAACAAACAAAAAACACCACAAATTCCTACCTTTTAGATGCTTCCTCTATTTCTTCCAGTAAACTCCATCAGTGCCCTCACAGTGTGCTCTGTCAATGCCAGTGGGAACAATTTAATTAGTTTGCTCTGTCTGAGGCAGATATGTGAACAAATGAATCCCCTCTGGGACTGATGGCTCCATGAAATTAAGTTAGTTGTTTTTGCGAACGTCCCGTATATCACAACCATGCATCATTGGAAGGGCACAGGAGGAGGGAGGATGATATCCTAATTGTCACCAGCCCCAGTTGACAAGAAAGGTCACCTCTCCAGTGTGAAGCTCTGACAATTGAATTACTCCTTGGACCTTCTGGTGGTTGTTTCTCCCCATGTTGACAAATCTCTGCTACTAGAATTTAGCATTCACTGTTCCCTTGTTCTGAGCATAATTCTCCAAAATTCAAAGAACATGGGCCGATAATAGACATACTCTTGTGGATGGTGGAGCACATATCTGTGTGAATTAGGTCTTCATCCCAAACCCTGACCTGCTAGGTTGTAGAAGAAAAATCAGCTCTAATGTGGTTTCTATCTTACTGTAATACAATTGGATATGTTTCCTTGGTACTGGGCAATATTTCTTGGACAGAATTGCCAAGATCCTGTCTTCCACTGGTTTCCATGGACTCTCATGGATTTCAAGAAGAGATGGCTCCTTGGACACCACGTTGGGGGGTCCATCTGCTCTTTGACATTGCTGTATTCCTTCAGGGGGCTGCTTGCCCTGTTGGCCTCCTGAATTATCTCCTTAGCTGGTAAACTCACCGGGTTTCTCTCCAATTGGTGCCGGCAGTCTTACCATCACCTTGGGGGTGCCATGATAGCTGAAGTAGCCCCAAGGGGCTGCTCTGTGGTATGTCCAGCTGAGCTAGAGGCCATCCCCTCTTCTCTGGGACCCTGTGAACTTACCTGGTTCTCCTGGGGTGACAAGCCATCATGGCCCCAGATCATGAGAGAGAATGCCTGAGGGCATAGATGGTTTCTGTCAACTCCCCCCTTCTGCTTTTCTACATGGTGTGCTCTTCCTAAAGCCTCTGGTAATAGGATTGACACACTCCATTCCATTGGCCACCCCTGAACTAAAAATATCTTTAAAAGGTCGTATTGAACATTGGTTCACACCCACAGGAATGGAAGGCTGAGAACATGACATTTTTTCCTGGAGTACATAACTCAGCCTACACTGGATGGATGGATGGAAACCCAGTTGATAGGAATTAATTTTACTTAAATTGCCTTGAGTGGTTTACTCGTACATACTGTTTAAATAGACTGTTTATAAAATGCAGAAAGGACAACAAACTATTACCTCTAAACATTTGCCAAGCTCTCCTGAATTTTGCTTCATTTTTGACTTATAGGAAATCACGCTTCATTGGAATATAGTCAGGAACCATATAACTGTCATATTTAAAGAACATTTGTTATTGTACCTCTTAAGTTCTGTCTTTAAGTTTTGAATCAATAAAATATTTCACCTTCCTTTAAGGCTGCTCAAAGGAGGAAAATGAGTAATATTTATGATATGTAATTTATTTCAAGGAAAACTGAAATGTTTGCCATTTTTTCCTTTTAAGTCACTATTTTGACCAGTTTAAGGAAGCATGTGCTGATTTTAAGATATTTATTATATGCATCTGAATAGATGCCCATAAATGGTAGTTATCTTTATTATGTTTTCGAGTAAATTATATGCTGCCTGAACACACACGTATAGTAACATATTTTGAAATCACAATATTTGTATTCTATTTTCTGCAGTTATAACCTTGGCAGGCTTTAAATTTTGGAAGCAGATCTTCAAGTATTTGTGAACATAATAAAAATGAAAATGTCAGTGATTCCCAAGGGCATAGTTTGCCTGTACATTTTTCTTGTGGGGGTAAAAAAAAGAAGTCAGCATTAATCAAACTACATTTTCAGAATTCCCAACAGTTCTGAAACACATTGCATTCCTCTTTTATATTTCAATGAAAATGAGCTCAAACCAACATCTTTAAAATAAAAAATTATACATATGGATTTTAGGTAACTTGCAGAAAGAGTTTTATTTTTTCCTTTGGTTTATTATGTGTTTGTCTTTTTATTGATCTTGATACTCTATACTAAAATATTGCTTTTGAAGTTAAACAAAATAATTACAAATATCCACTGCAGTATTTAACCAAACTGTGGCTTCACCTAAGATAATGAGCATATATCAATCAAAACTACTTTTAATCAAAATAATTATAAAGATGTTTTGCTCTAAGGAGTGGAGTATTCTACTCAGCTTAAAAAAAAAAAAATTCTTAAATGAATTTTTTTAAAATTACATGGACATTCTATATATTCCAAGTTTTCCAAAATGATATCATTATAATCAAGAAAAAACACACGCCTTGTATTTTTTAGAGAAAATGACTAAACTGATTATATAGACATATCTATATCTAGCTAAATCTTATTTGATTCAGTTTTTCTGCTATCATTAAGTAGTGACAACTTTTATAGAAATGGTAAAATGGCTTTTCCCTCTGTGTTATGTGCTCCCGTGAAATTATTCTCAATTGTTGAAACTGCTATATGATTCTGAATTTAGGACAAAGGATATATGTACCTGTCACTTTAAAGGAAAGGCACGTCTATGTTAAAATAAGAATTTTATTTATACAATGTCCAATCCGACAACTGGTCAGATGGAGGAGATCATAGAAAAGTGCCCAAGCTGGCCCTTAGAATATTCCCTGCTCTTTAGTGAGATCTTATCACTAAGTAATGATATTGAAAAGAAACAGGTGATCTTGTTAAGCCATGAGTGGATCAATTGATCCATCAAATAATTCTCGAATGCCAAGTTTGTGCCTGATAAGGTACCAGGCGGCTCTTGATTTAAAAGTCTTAGCATCCATCTGCCTGGAAATTCCTTCCACCATTGTCATGTTTTCTTATGAGATCCAGGCAAATGGGTGGTAGAAATAATAAGTGTGTTAGAAAGTGCTATAAAACAGAAGAGGAATCCCTTTAGGCCACAAATGGAAATTAATAATTTATATTTCAATCAGTGATAGTAGGTTTTGCTTCAGTGGGTACTCTGTAGACTAAAGGATTTTCAGATCTTATTCCACAATGTTTAAAATCAAGACTTGAAAGGGAAAAACTATTTCCAAGTTATGTAAGTGTATTCCCGAGCAAAGCTCAAAAAAAAAAAAAAAAAAGTGTACAAATACCTCTTTCACCCAAGATACGATTTACTGTCTCTCATATAATCGGATATTGCTGGCATGCAAAGAAGCAGAAAACATAAACAGTAATGTGTGGGAAAATGAGTTGAGACATGGAACAAGAAATAACAAAGATGATATGATTCATATTTAAGAGATTTAAATATTCTTTTATAAAAGATGGCCAAAGGATCAGCATGTGGAGGGACAAGAAAATAGAGAAATAAGATATTGTCTGAGTCTTTATCAGATGAGACTAATGCCAGATTAAGAACGAATAAAGAAAATACTAGTGAAACTGAAAATACAGTGATTAAAAACATAGAAAACCAAGCACCCAGAAAAAAAGATTGATCATAGCGAACGCAGACTAAGAATATCTAAGAACACAACTGTGGGACAACTTCAAGTAGAATAATACAAATGTATAGTGAATTCCAGAAAGAGTCGAAAAGAGAACTGTTTAAAGAAACAGTGCCAGACATCAATTTAATGAAGTCTATAAACCCAGTTCCAAAAAAAATAGACACAGTGAATGGGAAACAGAAGGAAGTGGAGGAAAATTGAATCATAATATCATAATCCAGCTGCTGTAGACCAGGGATGAAGAGAAATTATTAAAAGGATCTACTGTGAAAAGGTGTCACTGGGTAGCAGGTGGAGCTCCGTGGTTGAGCGCCTGCTTCCCATGTACCAGGTCCCAGATTTGACTCCCCCAGTATGTCCTAACAAAACAAACACGTGAAAAAACAACTTGGGGATGCCGGTGTAGCTCAGTGGTTGAGTTCCAGCTTCCCATGTACGAGGTTCTGGGTTCAATCCCTGGTACCTAAAAATAAAAAAAAATGTCACCTATGGAAAGACGGCAGATTTCTTATCAGAAACGATGCAAGACAGAAGATGGTACAGTGCCTTCATTAACAGAAAGTGAGCCACCTTAGAATTTCAAACTGAGGGAAATATCTCTCAAAGCCGAAGATAAAGACATAAGACGAGCTGAAAAAGGGGTCCTCGGTAGACCAGCCCTGTAAGAAATGTAAAGGAAAGACAATTGCCGTGACAGTATATGAAAATTTGAAGCTACAGTAAAAGCAAAATATCGTGAGGTCAATCACACAGAAGTAAAATGAGCAGTATGAATCCCATTAAGTCTGAAAGGGGGAGAACTAGGGGCAGTAAAACATAAATATCTTCTACGTGACATGGTATACTATTACTTGACATTAGACCAAGCTAGGTCAAATATATGTAATATAGACACTAAAGAAACATCTGAAAAATTAAAGTCCAATCAAGGAGATACAAAGATAACAAAAAACCTAAACAGGAAAAGGTAACAAGGAACGGATGACAAGACACTTAGTAAGATGTTAGACTTAAACCTGACCTCACCAATAATCAAATGTCAGTGATCAAAATAGTCTAAAGAAAAATCAGATTTGATACAAAAGCAGGATCCAGCAATAAGCTAGCTACAGAAGCACTTAAAACTAGAGATGTTAATATAAGTGGGAGAACATGTGTCGGCGAAACACTAGAGAGCTGGAAGGGCATGACTATCAGCCTGAGTCTATTTTAGAGAAAAGGCTGATGAAAGAGGGTAATTTAACAACAACCTATTGCTGAAAACAAGAAGAGAGAATTCTGAATAACTATGGACTTAATAAAAGAACTCCAAAATGTGTGAAGCCAAAATTGATCTGAAAGGAAGAATCAACAAATCCATACTTATAACCAGTTTTCATAACTCATCTCCAATATTTAATAAAACAAATAGGAAATTGGTAGAATGTACACACCTGAACAACACTGGCATTTGTAGAGCATTCCCCAGTAGAATACTCATTTGTTTCTAGTGTATATGGGACATTTATCAAAATATAATACACTGGGTCATATATCAAGCGTCAAATTAAAAGTGATTTAAATCATGTTCTGGCGATGACAGAATTATAAATTGATATCATAAAGACATCTGAAAATCCCACATTTGGAAACAAAATAAGACTTCAAATAAAACATGTCAAAAAGGAAATCACTATAATAAATTTATGTGTATTTAGAGCATATCATGAAAATAAAATCATAAATCAGAAGTGTGGGATGCAACTTAGCAGTAATTATAGGGAAATATATTCCATCAACACTTACATTAGAAAGGAAATAATGCTCCAAGTCCATGATTATACCTTCTACCTTAAATTAGACAAAGGGAAAAAAAATTAAACCAAAGGTAAGCAGAAGAATAGAAGTAAAGATCAAAGTAGAATGTGGAATCCAATGAAATGAAAAATAACAAAAAGATAGAACATAGCAATATCCATAGACAAATGTAGCTTATTCCAGAAATGCAATTTTGGATGAACATTTGAATAAATAATGGGACACAACATATTGAGAGAAAAATTAAGATCATCTCATTAGAAGAAATAAAATTGGCAAAATCCAACATTTCTGTTAAAAAATTATGCAAACTAGGAATAGAAGGAAATTTTCTCAGCAAAACAGGGTGTCTAAGGACCCATAGCTATCTTAATATTTAATGGTTCAAGATGGCACTGATCCCCTAAGATAATATCATAAATCTTACAGTATTCCTCTTTTTCCCTTATTCTTTGACTATCTTTAGTTTTTTGTGATGTCAGCACTCTATTCCTGATTTTTAGTTTCATCTTTTTTTCCCCTATTTTTACTGGTTTGTCAATTTTGTTGCCCTCAGAGAACCCACTTTTGTTTACATTCTTTATTGTGGTTCTGCTTTCTATTTCCTTAATTTCTACTCTGACTTGACTTTTCTCTGCTTGTTTTCTTCCTTTCGTTTTCTAAGGTGGAGGCTAAGGCCATTGATTTGAAACTTTTCTTCTAATATGACTTTGGTGCTATATAGTCAGGTAATTACAACCTCTAAATTAACTCAGTGTCTGATTGTTTTCTCATTCGAATTAAGATTTTACTGTTTATTGATATTATCAGTGTTGACATGCTAGTATTAGACATGTTGAATATTATGAGACTCTGGATCTTCAATCTTCTATTTTAAAGAGGCTCCCGCAGGGTTTAGATTTCATGCACAGCGTTTGACTGATTTTCGTAGGTTGTGGTCCTGATGACAATAGTTATTCGATCCTTTGGAGTGTCAGTCTGCTCTTCTTTGGGTTCTACCCAAAGAATACTCTAGAAACTGGACAGAATTCCACACTGCAATTTAGTTCTCATAGCATTTTCTGTGACAGCTGTCAGTTTTACATGTGGGTCTATCAGTGATCTGCCCAAGATATTCACTTTAAAGAATCTCTTCATTTCCCTCCTTTCAACACTCTTTAAATGGGCTTTCTTCATTTGATATGCCTGAATTTTAACTTTGTTTACAAAATAAGTGATACTTTTAGTAAGCTTTTTATAAAATGAAAGAATGTTAAACTATTTTGTTAGGTTTATCATAAAATCCACTCTATCTTTATCCTCAAACGTGTTTAGTGAGTGCCATATCCTCACTGTTCCTGATTCTTACTTGATTTCTTAAATGATGAAATCTCATTTCTTGCCTCTTCCCTCCTATCAATCCTCTAAATAAAAATCTCTTGCTAATATCAACTTTTACTTTCTAAAAGCCAAGACTGTGTTTTCCTCTAGATCAGGGGTTCTTAAACAGGGGTTAAGATTTCAGGGGGTCCGTGAGCTTGAATTGAAAAAAATCACCTTATTTTTATTTTCTCTGATCTCTAGCTGAAATGTAGCATTTTCTTCATTTATGAATGTGTGCAATAAGCTACAGTAGGATTCATTTCATATCACATTACAACTGCGTATCTTGAAAAATCACTTATGTTCACCCATACTTCAAAATTACGGTGGTAGTTAGACCTGATGCTAGTTGAGTGTCCTAAAACTATCTGCTGCTACCTTCTGAGAAGGGGTCCATGATTTTCACCTGACTGGCAAAGGGGTCCATGAAACAAAAATTAAGAACCCCTGCTTTAGATATATTCTCAAAGGTATTAAAGTTATGCAATTGATTGTTGTGCATGTAAAATTTTGTCATAAGAGGTTCTCAAAACTCTCAATTTTGATCTCCTCCTACCTCAGCATGTTGACTCTTGCTTTGCTGAGGGATCTACCTCCCTTGAGACAGATTTACTGCATGTTCTTCTTAATATTGTTTGACAATAAAATAATAAAACTCCTCACAGAGTTGCTGTGACGTTCCAGTGAGTTCATTCCATAAAGCCGTTTTGTGGTGGTGCTGATCATATTTAATCAACCTAGTCATATTATTCAAGAACCTTAATCCCATGATCTGGGTACTTTGTCAGCAATCCCAAAATCCCTTATACTTTTGCTCCTAAAACTAAAATAACTTGGTGCTGAGGGAACTCAGTGTTGAGGTCTGATAAGCCAGTTTCCCCAAGGCAGGAAGGCACAATGTGTTCACATAATCTCTGTTGCTGAGACTTCTAGAAACACAATCACGCTGCACAGAGAAGAAAGATGGTTACTAATTTGAGGCAATGTGCTCAAATAATTGGAAGGATTTTGTAACTAGAACAGGAAGGGGAGAGAGAGAAGAGCAAACTCCAGGTAGAAGAGTGGATTTTCAGTAAAGGCAACAGGAACCTGGAGTAATAAAAACAGCCAGGGTTTTAAAGCTTTTCAGAACTAGCTGTGGGAAGTTAGCAGGATTATCTGACCTTTCTAATCCCCACTTAAGGAATGTAGATTTATCCCCCTGGTTGTATTCATTAGGATTATTTAACATGTACAGCAGCATATAATAGTAACTATGGGACTCCCAGATAACATACTGGAGGTCTAGTTAAATTTAAATGTAAAATGATGAATACATTTTTAAGTCTAGAAAATTTAACTGGGCATCTTGTGTTTATATTGCTGAATCAGTCAAATACATAAATGGTAATTATCACCATTGTACTGTTGTTGATGAGGTGGAAAATTAGGAATCAGTTCCTATTTACTAGGGAAGAAAAAAATCAGATTTATAAATTTTACATGGCAGTGCAGTATTCAAGTGAAAACTATAGGACATTATAAAACTTGAGAGAGTAAATGGTACGGAGGAGTTGTTTGAGAGTGAACTAAAATTCTCAGAACCAGGGGTCTCCTTTAGGAAATAAGTGTAGACAAAGGGAAAACACTCAACTATGATATATTACTGAGTACTATTTTTTTCCTTCATGAAATTAGTTAAAAATAGCCTGAAATAAGAAACTTGAATGTCTGTAGGTTAGTCCTCAGAATACGTAAAAATTACAGGCTGCTTCACGCCTTCTGAGAAGGGTGTAAAGTAAACTGATGACAAAAAAAGTGCCTTCTTAAGGTTGGATATGGATGATTTTGCCCTAGAAGTGTTTTAAAGTATTTGAGATATTGGGGTCAGTCTGTATACTTTCTTTCATGTTATAATTGAACACATGTCACCATGACACGTGTCATTTTATTATCTATGCCAATTAGATCCAGTGGCCTTTGACACTGTCCTTCTTTCTCACCTCAGGAAAAGCAAATTTATCCTCTCACCACTGTAGTAGCATATTTATCTGCTGGCCCTATAGATGGGAAGCTTGGTGCTAATGAGGATTTGAAGTCTGAAAGGAGTCTGGCTGCTCTGTGATCAGGAGAGTATGTTCCAGCTAGAGAAGAGGCTTCTAGGAACTGTGTTCATGGTAAGTTTCAGCTCCCCACATCCACACCTCACAGCTAGCACTGTTAGCAGAAGCTGTGGTCGTTTCACACATTCAAGCAAGGAAAATGAAACTCCTCCATTTTCTTATTCCCGTTCTGATCAGTTGTCACTCCATTTGTTCTGCAACTTTTCTACGTAAAATGTCATTGAAAACCTTTCATGTTGGAGCGTGGAGATTTGGGCCCTTTGTCTAAATAAATGACTGAACTTGCCAAACACATATGGGATCATTTTGGTACAGAGCAACTCTGGGGCATTCTCCAAACTCCTGGAAATAGAATGTTACAATGACTTTTCTAGCCCATAGGTCACTGTCAGTGTGTAACATATTGAAAACGTATAAAGATAAATAGGGAGCAGAGGTGGCTCAAGCCCATTAGGTGCCTCCCTCGCACATGGGAGGCCCCCAGTTCAGTTCCAGGTGCCTCTTCAAAAGGGAGAGAAGCACACAACAGACACAGCGAGCACAAACAGGTGTGTGTGTATGAAAAATCTTTTTAAAGATCTATACATTTTCTACATTGGCCACTGCCCTTACCATATTGCCATAATGGGAATGCAGTCAAAGATTGTATAAGAAATAGTATATTTGTTTATATAAAAGGAGTCCCTATTTCCATTTGCTAAAGGTACAGATGAGCAGAGCAACATATAATGCCACGTACGGGTTGCCAAAATCTTCAGTGACACAAACTTTTCTCAGATTTTTATTAATTCTCCCTTGCTCCATTTTAGTAAGTTCTTCAATTCCTCTTTGCAGTCATTTCTTTCTTTCTTACATGCACAGAACTTCAAATACCCCCACACTGTAAACAGCCCATCCAAAAGAAATCCTACTCTATTAAGTACATTTGTTAGGCTGTTACACAAAATAGGAACCCCTTCAAGTTTTGGGGGGTTACTATGACTATATGTCCTGTCTCTACTTAAGCAAAGGAATCTTGCCCCTACTTGGATGGCTCTGGAGAGTAGAGATTTGAGGTATGCAAGTTTGGCTGGGTAGATGATTTGGTTCAGGTGCTGCTTTATTGACTAGGCATGTAATTTGTGAAGAAAATCTTTGGACGCCCATCTCATGCATGGCCCAAGAATGACTCAGAAATGAATCCACAGATGATCCTAGCAAACCATGGCTGATGGTTACACCTTGCATGCCATCTAATACATGAAAAGACGAGATCGACAGCTGTTTCAGATATGTTGGTCTGCTATATATCAAACATGTAAATTATTACATATTTAAGAGACTAGTGATCCAATCCCAAATTGTCCAGATCATAATTGTCCTCCTCCATCTCTTCCACCCATACAAAATCTCAGGTGATCCATAGCGGCATCTTGGTCAGACTAATTTTAGGGATAGCCAGATAAGGGATAGCAGCTCCTTACAGAAATATTCTAGTGGCCTTGGGAAGAGAAGTTTATTACCTCTTCTGAGATTCTTGAACTGTCCTCAGCATAATTTAAAAAAAAAATATGGGTCTGATTATTTCTACTCTTCTGATAAATCCATATATCATTCATATTATATTATAAACATGTCAAAGGAAAAGAAAAGCAGGGTGAAAGCATGCATGTGATATACAAATCATGCCACAGAAATCTGTTCAAGTTTTTCCCTTTAGAAATAATTACTTTACAAAGAAAGCCTCAAGGGCCCTTTATTTTTCCATTATAAAGCAAAACATACTTCTAATAAAAGGGGCCTGAAGGAAGCTTTGGGCACCATAATTAACTTTCAGATATGTTGTCTGAATTTTTTGACTCATTAAATTCTATTTTAGATTTGATCTATGCTAGAATCAATATTTTACAATGTAGTTTTTTCCTTCTATATTGAAGCAATGTGGTGTGTGTGTGTATATATATATATATTTAAATTACAGCATAAATACCATGAGGTATATTCTAAATACTGAGTCTAAAATGTGGGGGATCTTTCCAAGTATGGAACTTAGCAAATGTGGATTGACTTCTCAGAAGTGAATAGGTAATAAATATTAGTATTGTTGAGGAAAAAAGCAACAGGATAATTGCAAAAAATAGTCATGCATGTGTGTGTGTGTATATATATATATAAATCTTATTAATGCATATTAATAAAGCATAAATCCATCCAAAGTGCACAATCATTGGTATTTGGTACAATCACATAGTTGTGCATTCATTACTTGTCATTTTTACAGCATTTTCATTATTCCAATAACAAAAACAAAACAAATCTCATCACTTCTCAATCTCTATGCTTCCCCTGTCATACATAGCTGCTATTGTTTCCTTCTCTCTAGTATATTGGTACTTATTTTGTAAAAAACAGTCTTGGGAAACGTATGTGGCTGAAGAGGTTCAGCATCCATCTATGATATGGAGGGACCTGGGTTTGATCCCAAGGACCTCCCGGTAAAACAAAAAAAACCAAAAGTGTTATATATGCAATATCACCCATATTTGCATTTCCCATGTTATTCAGTCCTGCGTGCATGTATTTTCATCTGTGACTAAAGATGCAGTCTCAATTTGGCCTCTTCTGTGGCAAAATAGAGAAATTAAATCTTAACAGCTGATCATCATATATTTCAGCATTCGTTTCTCACCTGTTCTGACTCTGGTTCGTTGGCCAACTCTCCTACATAAACTATGACTTTCATTTTTCAAAAAAATCTCTATGTAATTAAAAGCTATGTGTATGGTGCACTAGAGGCAGTCAGAAGAGAGCTCATCACCCCATCCACCGAGAGTCCTTGAACAAAAGTGCTTTCATGCCCTGGTGTAGTCCCTTCAGTTGAGAATACGCTCGAGCTAATGCCTTGCTCCTAACAAGGTGCAAAGGTGATGTGTGATGCTTGCTTATGAGTACGTAATGCTGCAGTGCTTCGTTTTGCTGGAGCCTTCCTCTCCCTTGCTAGTTCTGAAGAAGCTAATGTTGGTCCATGAATCGAGTGACCTGGGGGAAGAAACCCTCTGGGAGGTGAGGGCTGCCTCTTGACCTACACACAGCAAGGTGAAACCCTGCAACCATGAGGAAATCGTCCCCGGTAGAGCCTCCGAGACCCCCAGCTGACACCTTCCTTTGATACCTGAGACCTTGGAACAGAGGCTCAGCTAATGGGGGGCCCATTTCTGACCACGGGAGCTTATCACTATAATAAATACAAGGTGGCATATGCCAAGGACATGCCCTGGTGGCTTCTTTAGCTATCAGAAGCATCCGATTCCATGGGTGTTGTCATTACCCCACTCACAGATGAGGTGACAGCTGCTAAGCATTTGTTCAAGGACTTCGGTTGAAGCCTGGACAGCATGACTCAAAATCACCCAGACAGTCCCACCTCTCAAATAATTGAAGCATGGCCCCCACACTTCTTGAAATTAGTATTTAAGCTACCCATTTTTGTTAGGTAGTCCCAAGCGAAGAAATTTACCCATAACAGACTGAGCGTGGAAACACCAGAAGGAAGACTGGCAGATGAAAACACAAATGGGTTCCAGAGGAATATTTCAACCACTGCCAGCCAATTGATATAAGGTGCACTTAAAGTGACAGTGACACCGGCTAGAAAATCAAAATCAAATAAAAGACATTATACCAGAAACATAGAAAGAAAGTTAGCAAAATGACACAAAATATAAACTTTGAAGAGCACAAAGTATTAGTGATAGACATTACATACAAGAACAATTAACTAGAAATAACTCTACATCAGCATGCACCTAACATACGAAAGTTAAGTGGGAAAATTAATATGGAAAAATAGAATCCCCAGGTGTGTTTGCAGATTTTAGCACACCTCTTTAGTCTTTTGTAGATCACTAATTTTAAAAAGTCACAACATTAAGATTACTAAACAACATGCATGGTCTAATGGCATACAGAGAAACCCATACTCATTAATTAGAAACTACACATTATTTCAAGCACACCAAATAAATGTTGGACTGTAGAGAAAGTGCTTCCATGTGATTAGAGCTTTTTGGAGAAAAGTATACATGAACTTGATTTACAGCAGGGGGTCTTAACCAGGGGTCCACAGACCCAATAATTTCATGGGGTCTGTGCGCTTGAATTGGGGGGAAAAAAAAAAACCCAACTTTTATTTTCTCGGACCTCTAACTGAAATCTAGTATTTCCTTCACTTATGTGTGCAATAAATTACAGTAGCATTCCATGGTTTCCACATGACTGGCAAAGGGTCCACAGTACAGAAAAGGTTAAGAACCCCTGGTTTAAGGGGACGAGCTTTGGAAGTGAGAAGATGACTGCTCCTGCCTGGAGGTGTGTGTTAATATGGCAAAGGGGTTAATGTTGGGGAGGGCACAGGGCCACACCCAGGGCTGCTGACTCAGCAGGATGGTGACCATTGGCTTACCTGGCTCTGCTCGACGACAGCCAAAGAATTCAAAACAAAACCAGCCTGGGATAAGGCTCCTAGGAAGGGTCTGCAGGAAATGAGGCATACGCTTCTGAGAGACCCCTCCCAGAGGACACGAGCCTCTCCTCCCCCACGTTGTGACGATGCCTGAGACATGTTGCCTGCCGGGGAAGCTCACTAGTGCCCGGAGATTTATTAGGGAGCTGGTCACTTGGGTAGCAGGAACCAAAATTCCAGACTCTCAGAAGGAGAGCCGGTGTTCAGCATAAACCAACGATGTCTGCAAACAGATTATAGGCACAGAGACCTGCTCTACTCGGTTCAGAAAGGTGGGAAGAAGCCCCTAAAATGTGGGAGTTCCTGGATGACCCCCAAAGGCTCATCTTGTAAGAAGTCCTTCCTAATGACTGAACTCTTCTGCACAGGGGTAAACCCTAGGTGGCAGATTGTCCCAATGGGACTTTCGTTTACATCCTAAAAGGTGAGAAACCAGCCACCTTCTCCTCTTAAGTGGAATTTGCTTTCATTAAGGCTGATTTCTCCCCATTTCCCTAGTAAACGAAAGACAAAAGTGTTTGGAAAGGAAAATGGGGGCGTGGAGTACTCAGAACTTGTTTGTGAGGTCAACAAACCTCCACAAAGTTGTCCTTAGTGGGCGACCCGTCATTTGATCACCCATTAAGAAAAGTGCCTGAAACATTGTAAAATACAGCACAGGAAATGTTTTGGTATTAAATGTGCTTTTTAATATATTGAGTCCCAAGGTGCTTAGTACATTATGGGGACCCAGGGCCCTCCCGCCCCAAGTCTTCAGCATGTAGCCTTCTGACCTGGACATAAGTTAAAGGTGAACAACCCTCCCCAGAAGGGAGAGAATGTGTAGATGGTTTCGTAAACTATGATCTTCCCAAGGCAGTAACTGTCCTTGGTGAACGTCCTTCCTAGGAGTATACACCAGGCAGACCCCATGTGTATGTTTCACACGACCCTAACAGGAGCTCTATTCTCATACCCTATGGGAATGTCCTTGTTCTGAGGTCCCTTATGGATCACCCCTCATTTTCTCATCTCCTTGTGGAACGCTGACTTCATTCTTTGACCTGCTGCCATCAGACGCTCTCCTGTCCATAAGTCCCGATGAAGCTTATGCCTGACTAAATGCCAGGTGTGTTTTTTGGTCTCACAGTTGCACCAACTCGTGCCCTTCAGGAGCTGGGTTGTAACATATGTTCTGAAATATTTTCCATGCACATGGTTTTTACCAAATAACGATTCTTGGAGAACAACGGGATGATGTAAGGAATTAAAGCTTATCAGAGCTTCAAGACAATTGAAGCATAAATGCCAACAAGTCTACCTTGTTGTGGACTACCTTCCCCAGTCTAAGGGCCTTGTGCAATCTCATTCAATCCTCACGACAAGGTATGAAATAGTTGCTCTTAGTATAAAATTAAATTTACGGACACAGGTACAGAGTTGGTCGAACAGCTGGTCTGGTTTACAGAGAGGATGACTGTTCTTGCAGCAAGAGTTGGAGACGTGACCCCTTTCCTCTTTGGAACTTGGCGAGAACATGCATGCAGATCCTGAAAGTTCATTTCTAAGAGGTGCGAGTGATTCAATGTGTGATTGATGTAAACGGGTGAGGGGTGCAGGCCTTAAGTAGACCTCGGCGCCTTGCCGTGTTCTGGAGAACGTGTCCAAGTGCATGGTGCTCAGATATCAAGGAGGATGATCCCACCTGGACAGGGCTTCTGACACAAGGTACTAAAAATATGCCAGTAAGGAGGAAATAGGCAGATTCCCGGCCAGAATATTGCTCGAAGTCAACTTCCCTCCATTCACACCCATGATGAGTTAAAAGCAAGTGGAGGAGAATGCTTCTCACTTCTGTTACAGGCTTTATTCCCTGCCCTGATGAAATCAGGTCTACAAATTGACTTAGAAAATCTCACCCCCTCCCCCAAATAACAAGAGTAATACCAATAAAATGGAAAATAAATCCCTAAACCAGTGGGAAAATTCAGCTCTGAATGTATTAATTTATCAGAGTAGTGTAAAATTGAAGTCTTGGGGCAAAGTAAGGGTAAAAAAAGGAAAAGTATCAGTCTTCTCACTAAACATGGCATGGTGGTAAAGGCAAACAGAAGAGTGTGCATGGGTGTTATCCTGGAACATTGGATGTAGAACTGAAGGAAAATCCATCATGTCCTCTCCTAAGGGAAGAGCTGCTCTCCACTATTTATCTGGAGCTGACTTCAGTAGCATCTTCCCCCCTCCCCAAAAATCAAGGAGGAAATAACACAGTTCTAACTTTCAAAGCCTCAGCACAAGGTCAGGCCAGCAGAATGCAAATACCTGGGGTTCATTTTGAATATTTTTCATTGCATGTTCTATCTTATTTATAGCTCCAAACAGGATAGCAATGGGAGTTTAATAAATTCCTTTTGGAGCTCTTGACCAAGGAATGTCCTAAAGGTTTTGTGCAGGAGGAAAATGCCTTTGGCTTGAATGGCAATCAATCAACGCAATGGCACTTTATAATTCCTATCAGTTATTTGGGCCAGGAGTTCCATCTTAAAGCATGAAAATGAAGAAATGTGAAAGTTGAGTTGCTCTATTAACCAAGCAACTTTGACACTCATGTGCCCAAGAGACCAAGTAAAAATGGAGTTGATTTTTAAGAACTGCCTCTTTGACATGACTTTGTCTGAATCACAAAGAAATAATGTAAAGAAGAATTTGATTCTTTATTTTATTAGATCCTGCAAGTATGGCTAAGCCTAGCTCTGATGGCTTGCCTTCTGTATAATGAGTATTCCCAAGAGTTTAATGTGTACTAATACTTGGTATCCAGTGGTGAAATAAATATTTAATCAGTCTGAGAAATTCACGGACTGATCCCTTTACTCTAATTTGTAATATCCTTCTACTCTTTGCAATATAACCCAATTATTTTAAGAAGCTGATGGATAAACTTGACTCTGCAGTGGGTGGATAGATGAAATATTCTGCAATTGAGTATTTCAGCAAGTTAATTTGGGATAATACTCAGCTATGTATTGAATGCCTAGTTCTTAATGCCGTGCTTACTATAGAGTCTAGTTTATCTTCCAACAATTGACGCCAAACCCATGTGGATTTGAAATAAAATGCGGGACTTTGTATGAACATAAAGCAGGAAACAGCTTTCTGATCTCACCAGGAGTATGTGTATATGAAAGAATTCAAAACATTAATCTGTAAGTTCTGAGGGGAAAAAATGCAGTGATCAATAAATTTGGTGGTTTATCAATGTTATAAATTAGAAGAATATGATCAGATATAATAACTAGAGTTCCCTTTCAGTGTTATTTTTACATGTAATTCTGTGTTAAATGCCTTACCAAAAAGGTCACGTTGTTTGTTCTGTTTTGAATCTTTTTGAATTGAGCACACTGCTTTAGAACAAAAATTTCAAATTTCACACATTATAAAGACTAGTGTATAGCATTGCAATAACTATTTGAGTTGCAACATTTTGATTTTTAGTCTTGGGTTTGGGGATGGTTAAACCACAAATACAATATGGGTATGTTACAGTTTTGATATGTTGTATAAATTTTAGCTGTAATCATAGCAAGACCCTGCCCATCACCTTATCCTAAATGCTGTGTTTATTTCCCCAAGGCCTGCCAATGGCCATGTTTTCCCTAAAAAGTGTCATTTTGTAGGCCAGTGGCAGGTGTGTGAAATGGTGTCTCTCACACACTGGGCAATAAAAAGTCACCCAGTTGGGAAGCACACTTAGCTCAGTGGTTGAGTGCCTGCTTCACATGTACAAGGTCCTGGGTTCAATCCCCGGTACCTCCTTCAAACAAACAACCCTACTGAAGTGTGTTAATTCTGGGACAGGTGTGGCAATTCTGTGGTATATTTGGTTTTCATTGAAAGTCATGGAAGGGATAATACACTGGTAAGCTCTCTTGTCCTTATATATAGATAACTCTCTCTATTGTTACTTTATTAATAAACATGCAAGTATTATACATCCAAGTATGTGTGTATGAACAAGTACAGAACACAGCATATATCCAATCTTTTAACTTTAGTAAAAGGTATTTGACTAGGTGTAGCTCAGTGGTTGAGCACCTGCTTCTGCAAATACGAAGTCCTGGGTTCATTCTCAGTTACTTCTAATAAAAATAAAAAAAAAAAATAAAAAGTGATTATTCAAACATATTCACTGTAAGTTAAAGTTCCTTTCATACCAGTCTGGATTAATACTAGTGAGATCTGAAAGTCACATCTGCAGATGCAAACTTTCATCCACATAGTTGGAGAAATCACTTTTCATATTCACGTTTCTAATTTTCTGAACTGCCTGGATTGAGTTTACTACTGATAATTCTTTGTTTCATTTCTCTGCTTCGTATTGATGAATGAAAAATACAGAAGGTGACATCTTCATTTTTGCCTGTGCTGCTAACATGCCTTAGAAGTAAAGGCACCCATTTTACAAGTATCAACACAAAGAGTCCAAAATAAGGAAGAATTAAGAAAAACATCGGTCGATAGACGTGTGTGTTGTTGTTCTATGAGTTTCTTGTATGGTATTACTTTGCTATCTGGGCAAATAAACTGACTGGCCTCTCCCAAATCATTAATGCCTGAGGATATAAACTTATAAAAGCAGTATTCAGCTCCATGTAACTTGTTTTCCTCCAACTTGCTTTACATGGACACTAAGACGATGCTTTGGAGTTTATCTACATATTTGCAAAAACCTTTAACATACGAATAAATGTAGACTTGCAAATATAGATTTGCACTTCCTCTATGAATGCACTTCTTATCATTCCCTTATTATACAATCTCATTTCACAACATAACCCTTTGCACAAACTGTTCACACTTCTGGAAGTACACTTTTTCCTCGAGTATAAAGTGAGTTTTGACTTGTCCTTTGTGGTCTAGCCTGTATTTCAATTCTAAAGGATCCCCTCCCAAGCAACCCCCTTTTCCAAACAGGAAGCAGAGTGGAAATGTTTGGGGAAACAGTAAACACAAGCTGGTTATTCTTAGAGTGGGCATGCTACGAAACACTTGATAATCTTCTATATCAGAGCCGTCTTTGTCTTACTCATTTCCCATTTCTTCCTTTAACCCCAACACTCACACGGACTTTGGTTCATGATGTGTTGACTTACACATGGTTCTGTTGCTTTCCAAATAAACTGTCGTTTCCTCTAATATGCAGGTAGGTTGGGAGTGGCACATAGATGAGAAAGAAAATAGGACAACTTTTTCCTCACCTGTGTTCAACTTACTACAAAAACTTAATTAACATGATCCTCCCCAAATCCGTGTTCATGTGGATTCTGTGTGGCTGTAATTTGAGAAGTTTCTCTGCTATATGCATTGTTCCCAATCGCCTGTTTTTAGTCATTTGTAATCTGGATCGATTATTATTATTTGGTTATATTCCTTAATAAACAACAACCAAAACCACAAAGAATGAAAGAAAAAAGTGCCTTGCATTTCAAATATATCCAAACAGCAAAATTAACGGCAGCTCTCCTCAATTCTAGCCAAGATCTGTATTCGTCAAGAATTTTGGTAGAATTTCTTATTTTAGACTTTTAAACATAGTATACCATAAAGCTAAGCTTACAATTAAACATGTTTTTTTTTTCCTTGAAGAAAAAAAAATTTAAATCAGGGAATTAAAAGATGACTAATTATTGTTCTAAAGTAAGATGCATCAAGATTTATCAGAAAAAAAAAAAAATTCACCCTGTCACACAATTGCTTGTCAAGTTCTCAGGTCCACTTGCTCTTTGCAGCTGTGGCTGCAAAGAACAGATAAAAGCAGCCCGTTGCAACTGTGTCTGGGTGATGAGGGAAGGAGGTAGGACTGGAGGAGGTGACTGCTGTCACTCCCATCTGCCGAGGAAAGATTATTACAACAAAACGAAGAGCAAGCAAAATTGAAACCCTGCCACCTCCACAAAAGTTGGGAGGCTTAACTTTGGAAATAGGAAAAACAGAACTGACAATCCCAGCTTGGAAAGCAGGGTGGTAATGGGGGCACAGTAGAAAGTTTCACAGTTTTTGAAGCTCTCGAGGAACCAGAGAACAGTTAATGGATGCAAGACCTACTCCTGACAGTGATGGCTCATCTGCTAATTGTAACACTGACAAAGGCAGGTCTCTCCAAGGCAGCTCATTGCCTTCGACTTTGGCAAGCTCCCAATACATTGTACTTCCCTTTTAGAGTGAGTTTTATTTGGCTGTAAGGACAGCCAAATAAAAATATTTTTAAAGTCAATCTTACAAAATAACAAGGTTTTTTTTTTTACATGCATATTATATACGAAACACTTAGCACATTTATTACTGGAAACCAAGTATTCAATTATTCCTAACAACTCTTACGTCTCGCTGGTATTTTGCTAAGATGAAACTACAACAGAAGCAAATTGGCCTGCAATGTAGAAACACGGTGCATTTATTCCTAGTAACTAAATATTATGTCTGATATTTTACAAAAATAATAGCTGCATCAATAGCAACAAATTGGCTCACAGCCTTTGGGTAAAATCTGTCAAAGATGATACCATAAATTACATGTTAAATTTCAATCCACCGAAGGAAAATTTTCAGTGTTCAGAAAAAGTTGTCCTTAAATCCAGGATTTTTCAGCCTCGGTACTATCGACATTTTGAGCTGGATAATTTTCCATGGTTGAGGCTGTGCATTGTGGGAATTTCGGCAGCATCCCTGGTCTCTACCCAAGGAATATGAGTATACCCCCCTCAGTCCTGATAATTAAAAATTGCTGTAGACATTGCCAGATTCCTCCTGAAGGGCAAAATTGGCCCCATTTGAGAACCACTTCATATTAATATCACTTCTGTGTTTTAAAAATAACATCCATTTTCTATAGTGGAAAGAACACTGCTGGGTGTGAGATTCTTTGGTCACTATTCATGTGCACATTTCTTTTCTTCCTCACGCCTTCCATTCATTAAGTTCTAGGGATACAACAAATTCCAAAATGCAGCCTGGCACTTACATATCCAAGAGAAAGTTTGGGAAATAATCATTTAGTCCTCTATGTGTTTGTTTTTATGAGCTGCCCAAATAGTGGCTTCTCCGGGTTCTCTCCGACGCGCTTTCATTTTCTGTAGCGTCTGGGTGGAAACGGTGCCCGGTTACTCTAGGAGCTGTATTGCCAGGACCCATCAGGGGCTGGCACGTCCCCCTCCTGTGCCTGAAGGTGGAGCTTCTTAAACCTTAAATCATTCAGGGTCTCGGATAGACGGCAGCTGTTCTTCATGGATGTCAGCAGAGTTAAGATGTCATGAGAGAGACGTGGTCCTCCCCATTTGGCCACTGTTCTCCCGGCAGCCCGCATGGTCTATGGAGGCATCCAACCATAGACCTCTTTCCTCATGGGGAACGCTGGGGACAGCCTTCTGTCCACCGTGGAGCAGAAATGCAGACACGCGAGTGTGCGTCCTGTACACACATGTCCTCCCTTCAGGTAAGCAGATCATCGCTGCCAAGGAGCTCAGCCATCAGCTCAAGAAAACATAGTCTCCTAATCTTCCCAGTTCCAACAAAAAGGAAAATGCCTCAGATGGTGCTTTCGGGACCAGCATTGAGAAACTTCCATGAGATCTCCCACAGTTGAGACACGCAGGAGGGGCTCTTCAATACGGCCACAGCCACGCAGTTCCATAAGGGTAATTCCAATGTGCGGCATTTCTACTGGGATCTGCAGAATGGGCAGGGGAGTCCGCAGGAAACCCTTGAGAGCTGTTGGGGGCAGGATGGGGGAAACTGAGACAGCATGTGGACATTTCTGAGATGACGAGTGGAAAACTAGCTTCAGTGAAGATCACAAGACGTGGTGCTAGAAACATGCACCCTCCCCATTAGTTGTCCTCACGCAATCCCCAGAGCATGTGAAGTTCTGTTATTACATGCAAAGGAGAAACGAGGTTGCAGGTACAAGCAAGGTTGCTAATCCCTGGAATGTGAGGTGGGGAGATTATGATGGATTGCCCAGGTGGACCAAGGTCCTCACAAGGGGCCTTACCTGTGGAGGCTGGAGGAGAAGGCTAAGTCAGAGGTGATGTGAGAGGACTTGATCAGCTGTCCCTGGCTTTGCAGAGGCAGAAAGGAGCTGCCAGGCAAGGCAGTGGGAGAAGGGGATGGACTTTTCCGTAAAGTCTCCAGAACAGTGCAGCCCTGCCAGCACCTCAGGGTTAGCTCAGTGAAGACACCCTGTGGACGCCTAAACTGCAGAGCTGTGGGAGTGGATGTAGCTCAACTGGTTGAGTGCCTGCTTCCCATGTAAGAGGTCCTGGGTTCAATCCCCGGAACCTCCTAAAAACAGACAAACCAACTCTCATTGGGGAGTGAATGTAGCTCAGTAGTTGAGCACCTGCTTCCTGTATACAAGGGTACTGGGTTCAATCCCAATACCTCCTTTAAAAAAAAAAAACTCACAAAACTATAGGAAACTAGTGCACAAGACTGGGAAATGGTAGGAGGAAAAGAGTGTAGATTTGAAAAGAAGAAAGTGCTTTCTTGGAGTTGGAACAACACAGAAGGGTTTTGAGCAGGTGATCCCATGTTTACTTTGTAGTGGTATCGGTTTGGTCGAGGCTGGAGTAAGGGGACAATAATTATAAGATGTTTCAGGACACCACAAGTGTGAAGATGGTGCCTTGCACCCAGCAATGGAAATGATGGTGGACCCTGCAGATGTTCAAGGAAATCTGACAAGACATTTTGAAAGACTGGAAGACAGGGTGACTTATGTGGAGGGTTAAAAATACCCATTTTTTTTTTTTTTTTAATCAGCTCCATGGAAAACTGCTGTTCAGTTGGTAGAGAACTTAATTGGGACAAATTTCACGTAGAAAAAGAAAGTTAAATGGTGGACAGGTGGATTTTGGGTTGGCTTTGGTTTATGCAGATGGAAGTGGGTAGATAGATGCATCCAAATTTTAAGAGCTTGATCAGAGACCCAGGTATGGATGTCTTCCACATGGAAGTATCTGCCAAACCCCAGGGCAGGAAGAGGTGGTCCTGAGAAAATGTGTAGCTGGTATAGAAGATCAAAGAGTGGAAGGCTGAATCCCAATACATACTCTCCCATATATGGGAGACGAAGAGGAAAGAAGGTGCACATGGAGAACCCTGAAATAGGGTTAAGGGAAGAGAAATTTCAAGAATCAGGAAGTGGTCAATGGTGGGAAAAGCTATAGAAACAGCAAAGAAAAAGAATTGAAAATTACTTTCTAGGCTTCTAAATCAAGGAGTCTTCACTCCTTTAGAAGAGATTTGGTGGCATGCCTTTGGGAAGGATTCAGAAACGTTGATAATGGAAAAACAAACGTTAAGTGGAGACCATATGCCTCTGTTGAATCAGTTTTCCTGGGAAACTTTTTGAACATGTCATGGCTGACAAATGCCAATCATCCAGGCTAAAAAAAACACATTTTTTCAATACAACTAACAACTGTAAAATTAAAATGCTCTACTTTATGGTAAATAATCAGAAAAATTGCCAAATATCAGAAGGCATTACTCAAAATAATGTTTATAGAGATGCCAAATGCTAATGAAACATCCGGATTTGACTGTAGTTTCCTTTTGAAATACAAATACTGAGCTTATTTTACCTGTGAAAATTGTTATTAATCTGATGTTTAAGTACTTAGTTCCAAGCATACAAAATATCACACTGGATTTATAAATTAAGTGATTTTTTTTTTTACAAAGTTCTGATGTCTAATTTTATTAGAGCAAAAACACTCAAGATGCAGATATTCTGAATCTAATTATGTGACTACTTGTTCTGGCATGAACCTCATTTCCTACCAGATTACAGAAATTCCCTGTAGAGAACTTAACTTATTTTGTTTGTAAAAAAAAAACAAAAAAACAAAAAAAAAAAAAACCAAAGATTTATCCTAGTATGTTGGTTTCTTTCTCGAGACTATGAAAGATTTGTTTACCTCTTGGTTTTCTCTCTTGCCATGAGATTCTATTTGTAAAACTGTGTGTGTGTGTGTGTGTGTGTATATGAATCAGCTCTGTGTATGTATGTGCAGGAATATGTACACACATTGCAAACATTTGTTTACATACGCATATATACACATCAGCCCCTTTTGAATATATAAAGAAAGACATTGCTTCTTGGTAGATCTAATTTTCATTGCTTTGGATTTATCTACGTTAAACATAATTGTAAGAAGGCCTATTCACCCTCAGAAAATGACATGCCATTCAACTTATAAAGGTGGACCATGGAAATTTACACCAAATGTGAATTCACATTTGCTGTAAGATTTTTAAATCTTAAAACAGGTTCACGAGCAGTACCCAGGTTTAAAGCTCAGTGTGTGACAAGAGGGAATTCGTATAAAACTCCCTTATTACTGATGTGCTGTTTAAATTTTTGATTTTTATATTAAGAGCCCGGAGAGAAAGAGAGAACTTGTGAGGGCAATTTGGCCTCTAGCCTTAGCTGCCTTGAGCGCAGTGCACAACTCAGTCTGCCGGATAACCCAGCCTGCTCACGATAGACTGCCTAATAGAAACGAACTGATGCTCTGCAGTGCCTCTTACCTGAAAATGCATCCTTCTCTCTCTGCCAGTTTGTCTGTCTTTATTCACTTCCACCTGGAGTCGATACAAACAAGGCTGGCGTGGACAGACTATAAATCCACACTCATCTGGGAAAGAACTCTCTGTTCCTAACAGGAGCCAAATGACTCCCACTTGTCTAACTTGGAGCTGCACTGAATCCCCAGAAATTACTCAGTCCTTGTGGCATAGAGAGGAAACAGAAGCAGCTGGCAGACTTCCCTTTTGACCTGCCGCGCTCTCACCCACCAACACTCATTCTTTGCACAAATATTTGCAGAGTGACTACAGTTTGCTGGGCACCGATTCAGAGCAAAGTTACATGGCAAATTAGATACGTTAGCGTAATTGCAGATGACAAGTGCTTAACAGTAAGCAGATATATATAGAAAAAAATCAGTGGGCGAGCAGTGCTGTCCTGAGAATTAAGATATGATATAGATTGTGATGGGGGTGATAAGGAGAGGAGGACTGTCACTGTTTACTGTTGCAAACAAACATAAGGGAATTGTATTTTATATTACACGTAGAAGCCAATGGTTGGCATTAAGCTTCAGAGTGAATGATGCGTTCTTTTGTGTGTGTGTTCCCACTGTGTGGAGAATGAAGGATGAGTGCCAGGGAAGCAAGATGGAAGGTGCTGTACAGAAGCAGTTACAGTGGCCCATGTGAGAGGACATACATCAAGATTAATGGTACCGAGTGACCGGAATGGGAGATGGAGGGAGTAGAGGGAACAGGTCACCTCCTGAGTTCCTAGAGGCTGCAGGGAGGCAGAGAATAGTTTCCTTTATTGCAATTCAGAAGCTTGCAGGAAGAACACGTGGGAGGAGAGGTATATGATTTGTCTATCCTTGTTAAATTTAAGACAGCTGCTTCCATGCCACCCCCCCACTCATATCCTCTTGTGGATTGTCTAATTCATCCCTCCCCCACGGGAGAAGCCCCTACCTGACTTAGAGTTTGGAAAAGAGCGCATGCACTTCTCCACTGCTCCTGCTATTCTTAGCGGAAACTACTGCCGGAGTCTCCTGCTGTCAGGGCATGCTTTTACCTTACAAGCTTCCCTGCAGACCACATTCTCCACTAGCCTGCTTGGTGATGAAGCTTCCTCTAGGCTCTGGCTCCCTGGGATTGTTAAACTCTGCTGAGGAAGAGTGGTGCCTTGTCTTGGCCCTTTCGAGACTACTACAGGTGACTGTTAAACAATCAAGTGGAGCCATTACAGAAGCAGGTAAACATAGAGGTATGGATTTCCTCAGATTTCAGGGCTGGGAGTAGAGTTTTGGAGGTTATTGCTGGCACATCAATGTTATCAAAAGCCCTGGGAGTTGAGGAAATTGCTCAGTGAGAAGAGGTTCCTGATCCTATAACACTAAAACATCTGAAGCAGAAGCCAAGGGAAAAGAGCAAGAGATAAAAGGGGCATCCACCATCGCAGCAGGGAAACCAGGTGAGTGTGTGTTCAACAAAAGGGAAAGAACATTGTGTTGCAAGAGGGAGGGGATGGTCATGTGATAAAAGCACAGAAAAAAAAGATGGCAATTGCTCTTTCCAATCCCTTGACTTCAGTTTCCCCTGGAAAAGCTAATAATCCTGGGTAAAATATTTTATTAGGCATCATTTGAAAAGTATCAAGATGAAGACATAGTGCTTAAATCAAAAGGCAAGGTAGATACAATGTAGGAAGATGAGAATCCTGTTTCTTGAGGAGGTTTGGCCACATCCCGGTTTCCTGTGCTTTAGTAATCATGCCACACAAATAGACAAAACTGAAAGCCACTCAAGGGAGGTAATCAGAAGAACCAGCACCTATGTACAGCTAGGGCTGCAAACGGCCATCCCTGAACTGAAGTGTGAACTAGAAATAACCACCCACCAATGAGAATTTCCAGTGGGTCCAGGGAGGATTCCTTCTGGCACGCTGATTGTGGGGTAGATGGAATACTAATCAGAAAAGTCCCTAAACACATGAGTGTGCAACAGGTGGGCAGTCCTCCTTCACTCTCTAGGTGATTCAAGTACGTGCTAGCATTTAGGTTAAAACAGCAAGTCCTCAGGTCCCTGGAGGTAGTAAATGCTAAACAGTCTGGATAATAACTCACTTTTTTCGGGGTTTCAAAACACTTGGGAAATTTCCAAGGAACACGAGCCCCTGTTTCAATTCATCACAGAAGGGGACATGATGGGAAGTCGACTGAAATGAGAAAAACAGCAAAGATTAAGTATACAGATGATTAGATACAAAACATAAAATGTCCAATGTGCTGAAAGAAATGGAGTGAAGAGGAGGAACAATGAAACGGAGGACAGAAACATTGAGGAAGTAATCACCCAGCATGCTGTGAGACAGTGATGAAAACTGAGGAGGATGGATAAAGAATTTGCTGGGGGGAGCTAATGTGGCTCAAGCAGTTAGGCTCCCGCCTCCTGCATGGGAGGATCCTGGGTTTGGTTCCCAGTGCCTCCTAAAGACGGCAAACAAGCAGACAATGGGGGGGGGGCCGGAAATGCAATGAGCAGACAAGCAAAAACGAAAAGAAAAAAAAAAAAAAAAAAAAA
>JAKSZT010054573.1:3918827-3981047 GCA_026826555.1 Tolypeutes matacus
AAAAAAAAAAAAAAAAAAAAAAACGGAGCAGGGAGTGGATGTGGCTCAAGCAGTTGAGCGCCAGCCTCCCACATGGGAGGTCCCAAGTTTGGTTCCCTGTGTCTGGTAAAGCAAAAAAAAAAAAAAAAAAAAACTGAAAATGAGCAGATGAGTAAAATGGGGACGAAACAGTATTTCCAAAGTATTTTGCCAAATTGAATAAATACACCAATTCTTAGTATTAGAAAGCTTGACACCATGGGCAGGGTCAGTATGTATAGACTCAGATCTTCAAGCTGCAGAGTGTAAATTATGGAAGACCAATGCAAGGAAAAGGTCTTACAGGCACAAAAAAGATTTTTAAAAACCACAAAGGAATGAAATTAGTCTGACTTTGAGTTTCAGTAATAACATCAACTTGGCATTCTAAATCCAGCAAAAAAATCTTTCAAGAACAAGGACAGAATAAAGGCATTTAAAGTCACACACACATTCATAGAATGTCTTTCATTTTTTTAAAAGGCAATAGCAGGGATTGAACCTGCAGGCACTCAAACCACTGAGCTACACCCACTCCCCTTAGAATGTATTTTAATGAGTGGCAAACTCTCAGAGGAAATTTTGGAAGCCTGTTAATGTTGGCAAAATCTCAAGGTAAAGATAGTGAATCCCAACATAAAGTTCTGAGACACATAAGGAAAGAAAAATACTGAAAGTGGTATATATGTAGCGGAATCTAAACAAACATGGAATATATTAAATAATAATTAACTTAGAATGACATTTATGGTAGTACCAGCTTATGAATTAAAAAGAAGTGATAGTACTTGTTTCTTATAAGGTCCTAGTGATGTTGAGATGAGATAGCAGTGTTTAAATTCAGGCTTCAACTCATGCATGTGTCAGAAAAAAAACACTGTAGTATAACACCTTATATAACAGATTAGTAAAAGAGGAATAAATAGGAAAATAAAAGAATAACAAGTCTGAGAAACCAGAGCATTTGGAAGGAGGAGAAAACACAAACTTTTTGATTATAAGAACTCAAAATATAGGTTACCTTCTGTATTAGTCAGCCAAAGGGGTGCTAATGTGAAATACCAAAAATGGGTTGGTCTTTATAAAGGGCATTTATTTGGGGTAGAAGTCCACAGATACCAGACCATAAAGCGTTAAGTTTCCTCTCTCACCACAGTCCATTGCCACGTGTTAGAGCAAGACAGCTGCCGGCGTTTGCCAGGGTTCAGGCTTCTGGGTTCCTCTCTTCCCGGGGCTGCGTTTCTCTCCGGGCTCAGCTCCTGTTTCCTCCACAAGGTCAGCTGTAGACGATCAGGCAAACGGCTTCCTTCTCTCCTCCTGGGGCCTTCTTTCCAACATCAAAACTGCTTCTCAAAAGACTGCTTCAACTGTCCTTGGCCTTGCCTTTTATATTCAATTCCCCACCCACCAAGGGGTGGGGCTCAACGCCCTAATCCTAACCTAATCATGCCCAGATTAACAGATCAGTTTACAAGCATGATCCAATTATATTTTTGGAATTCATAATTACATCAAACTGCCACACCTTCTGCTTAGTATCAGTGATTCATTCCCCAAAATGAGGCATTCCATGAACAGGGAGCCTGCCTTTGCAATTTTGGTAGGTTGAGCGATGGACCCCAGCTTAGACACACTCTTAATCTCCATCCACGCTCCTGGGATATCAACCTGATGTAAATAGGACCTCTTGATGATATTTTTAGTTAAGGTATATCTCAACTGAATGGGAGTGGACCTTAATCGGACTACTGAAGTCCTTCCTAAGCAGAAGTTCAGACCTAGAGAAGCAGCTGGAAGAAGCCAGAAGTCAACAGAACTTGGCGGAAAAAGGAGAGGACATAACCACGCGATGGGAAACTACTGGCAGCACTGCAAAATGAGGCATTGGGGAGAAAGTGCCACCTTGCTGATGCCTCAATTTGGGGTTTCTCCTAGTCTGGGAAACTGAGTCAGTGAATTCCCAGTGTGTTAGCCAACTCACTGTGTGGTATTTGTGACAGCAGCCTGGCAAACCAAGACTGCAATGAGAGAAGAATGTCAAAGGAATCAAGCTGAGAAGGAAGCGTTTTGGAAGTGTTGGACCTTTTGTCACTTTGAGCAGTGGCAAGTGGCTGAGGAGCTCAAGGTCTCCATGAAAGCCGTACGTGTGTGAGCCTGCAAGGCACAAGATTTATTTACTGCTTGATATCAGTGCTGGTGGCTTCCCTCAGACCTCAAGAAAAAAAAAAAAACGTGAGCAATGATTTGGAAGACACAACAAGGAACCAGGAATTCTATGAAAGAAGCTGTATTAGTCAGCCAAAGGGGTGCTGATGCAAAGTACCAGAACTCTGTTGGCGTTTGTAAAGGGTATTTATTTGGGGTAGAAGGTTACAGTCACAAGGTCCTAAAGAGTCTAACTCAAGATACCATAAGAGATACTTTCTCACCCAGTGTCTGTGGCCATGTGTTGAAGCAAGATGGCGGGCGACGTCTGCGAGGGCTCAGCCTTCCTCTTCTCTCTTAAAGCTTTGTGGGTCCAGCTGCTTCTCATCTCAGCTGTAGGCTGGCAGAGGGCTCGTCTCTCCATGCGGATAGCTGTAAGCGCTCAGGGGAATGGCTCATCTCTCTCCCCGGGGCCTCTGTCGTGTCTATGGACTGTCTCTCTTCCTCTGTGTACCTCCTTCTGTGTGTCTCCTTGATTGTCTGTTTTTATAGCCCACAGAGGGGGAGGGGGGAGCAGGGACTCAAACTGAGCTGCCCTACTGATGTGGTTGAATCTAAGCCCTAATCTTAAACATCAGAGATAGCTCAGCTGAATCTAATAGCATCTAAGGGGATCACACGCAGAGGAACAGACCAGTTTACAAACATAATCAAATATCTTTTTTTGGAGGGGAGGAATTCATATCAAACTGCTACAGAGGCTTATGGCGGATGAGATGAAAGTGTGCCTTGACTTTAAAAGTCTGCATGGGAGGTGGTGACCTCAGGTTAAAGGATGGTGTGAGTACAGGTAGAGGGGTTGTTTAAATAAGTAACTGAGCATTTGGGGAAGGCTAGCACAGCTGAGGGGCTTCAGGAGGAAGAGCTGGGTGGATGTGAGAGGAAGAGGGAGGGATTTGTGTTAGTAAAAAAGCAGCAAAGCAGAACATGGAAAAGAGACCGTTATGGTCTAAGGCCATTCAACAACTTCAATTTTTTTTCTGGTTTCAGAACTATAAACTGTGTTTGACTCCTTGATGACCCAGTTGAATGAAATAACCGTTTACTTAATTTAGTGGAAAAAAAAATTTCAGATAGACTTTCTTCTGTGAAACTGAATTTCAATGTTTCCAATTAACTACATTTACTGTTTTTAATCTGATAAGTAGGACAAGTGATGTCAGCGATATTTTGATGCAATATAAATGACACAAGTTTCTGAAAATTGTCCAAGATATTTTTTGGGTGTTCCTGTCCTGAGTTCCTTTAATTGTGGGCTCCAATTGGAATGGGGTAATTACTCCACATTTGTATCTCGTGTATTTAATAAATTGTCTAGCTCATCATGGGCATTTCACAAGGCTTCTTCTACTGTCCTTTTCAGAACACATGGGCAGCACGCTGTACTTTTGTATTACATGTGCCTGACCCACTTTTCTTTATTGTAAGATACATTTCTTTGGAGAAATGGGTAAGGCTAAAGGAAGTGGAAAGAATCTCTTTTGTGTGTAGTTCCCTTTCGTAGAGTTGACCACTTTGCTACTGGGAAGGAAAATTGGGTTTAGTGAAGTGTGCCAGTATGACAGGTAAATGACACAGTTGCTTCCCACCTGTAAGGACAAAATGGGGGCATTTCACCCTTAACTGGTAAAATAAGGGTATACTGTCAGGACTGGAGATCCAGGATTTAGGAACTTAATGAAATAACTGCAGGGAAGCCACTGACTGATGCAGCGTTTTTCAATCCAGTTAGTTGCACAAGAATGTTCTAGCAATATCCCTTGGAGGTGAATCTAACAATTTTACCTTTTTGATCAATAAGCTTCTAGTAGCATAAATAATCTAGTTAATTCTATACTTAGGTAATTATATCAATTTAACTTATTCATGATGACAATTGTTTAAGTATTATGAGTGAAATTCTATCTTATTATTATCTGATTATTTTGGGTGTGTTTTACCCAGCTCCTATGGGGCAAAAATTCACAGGATTTTACACTTATTTACCTTTGATTTTTCTAGTATTTTTTCATAATTGTATCAAGTGAGTATACATGATTATTTGGTTAGTCCTTTAGATAATTTTGAAAATTAAATATTTATGTATAAACTGATTTCATAAGTGTGTGTGTATGGATGGTGTTGCTGGTAGTAGTTGGAAATAGTAATAAAAATAAAATAAAAGATTGGGTTCAGTGTATTAGAATATGAATAAACCAGTCCAGTGGGCTAAAATGCAATTCAGTGGGAGCACACGGACTATTAAAATTAAAAAATGAAGTCAATATTTCTATGCCTTATTTTTCTCCTTATATTGATTGATCAATATAAAATACTTGATACAACATGCATTGAATGTTTATGGTGTCTGGGACATGAAATTGCAATAAAAGACACTTTATAATGAGTACAACAAACACTGCTGATTTATAAAGGTGATTGTGGCTGAAAGGGGTACTCTAGAGAGGTGAATGCTAATGGAACGACAGCTAGAGGCTAATCTAGGGAATATATAATATAGTGATTTTGGTGATGGATGAGGATTGTGGTTAATAATACAAATACAGGGATGTTCCTCTACTACAAGGAACTAAGAATGTGATACATGCAATTAATGTAGCTTAGAGAGTATAGTTAACAGTAATGTTGTAATATTTTCGTAGCAAAGGCGGCACTGTATCAATACCAAAGGTTAAAAAAAAAAATTTTTATGAGATGTGAATCAAGCATTTTGTTTTCTTCATTAACAAGGAGACCTTGGCTGTGTCATTTAACCAATCTGTACTCATTTATTTAAATCTCAGAATACTGGAGAAACAATTGACTTTGTTTTTATGATTAAATGAGAAAAATGTGCCTAGATGGTACTCTTTAAAGTATTTCTTCCATAATTTGTTAAGCTGCCTTCTATCTGCTATTTTTTGATGCTGAAATAAAATTTACTAATTTTGAAAAGACACTTGCTCAGGAAGTGGCTGTGGCTCAATCAGTAGGGCTCCCGTTTACCATATGGGAGGCCCTGGGTTCGGTTCCCGGGGCCTCCTGGTGAGGGCAGGCCCGCCCGCATGGCGTGGTTGGCTGACCCAGCGAGCACAAGCAGCAAGGGGGGGATGGATGAATAAATAAATTAAAAAAAAATCTTAAAAAAAAAAAAAAAGAAAAGACACTTGCTGAATCTAAAACGTAACAATATGCTAAAAACAGTTCACGAGTATTTGAATCATCTAGAGAGAAAAAGCAGACACGCAGCAATCAAACTAAACTTTCTTTAAAAGATTATTTGGAGTTAGGTTATGAGATGCTAGAGTTTCTCAGGATGATTATATGTTGCATTATCTAAAATATTACAGATATCAGCTGGAGGAAACCAAGCAAGAAGTCAGTGCATTCACGGAATCGAGACCGTCAGTCTAGAATGCAGAACACGTTACACAATTGCGTAAATTTGCAAACTTAGCGCTCTCGTCTTCCTGAATGTCTAATGCAATAGCTGCCTGCACAATTCATTTGCTATTTTTCAAACATTCATAAATAGGGAAAATGTAACTTATTGTTGATTCCTATGAAATAATCATGGTCATGAAAATATTTCATACTTTGGCAGATCTAACCAATGAAATTGAACCGCTTTCGATGGAGTCTGGTTTAAATACAGTTCACAACGTGATGCCGTATACTCTGCAAATATTAGGATTACCGCAAATTTAATTTAATAATTTCGTCAGAATTAAGGTCCATGTCCTAAATCATAAGTTGAATTATTAACATTAACTTTTCTTCTTTCCTTTAACTTTTGATGCAGGCACTTGAGTTTACTTTTAAGGAATGGAAAGAACAAGTGAGGGCTGGGGTCGTAGGGGAGAAACCAGAGAAGGGGATGTAGTTTCAAAGAGAAAAGTGACCACATCCAAGGAGAGAAAGGACCCTATAGCTTGTCCACAGAGCTGTGTGGTGGAGATATCTGCTTCTAGACCATGAGTAGAAGGAATGTGTGCGGTTTCTAAGGACCGATGTCTATGCTTGTACATGAATCCAGCTGAGCTCGAAAACCATATACTCTGGAGCTCAATAGGAAGTGGCAGTAAACTTTTTGTTCTAGAATTTGGAAGACTTTATTTTTTTTTTGACATAGAGTTAGTGGGGCTCTGCAATCATGACCCATTAAGCTAGCAAAAATCTTTTGAGCAATTCTCTCAAGCCACAAAATTGGAATACAGCTTCTATTGCTTGACAAAGACAGCATCTAAGGTTCCGTTCTGAGAATGCCACTGGCATTTAGCATATCAATGTGTAAACAACAAAGACAGTGAAATTTTAAACCCTATATCAGGAAACCTGTAGACACAGCTCAATCTGCATGCTTGGTGCAATTTCAAAATCATGTGCAGTTAATTCTAGAAGTTTCTAAATTTTAGCTAAAAAGAATGGCATAGACTCTCATAGTAATAGTAGAAATTTATCTTAATCATATATCACCTTTTCTGTGTTTAAACCACTGTTAAATAACTAATACATTTTACAAAAGTGGAGATGTGAAGTATTGTTCTTAGATAATTTTGTTGTGTTTATTTTTATTTTCCAAGGGATAGCTCTCTAGAAAACTAAGCGACATTGTGATAATGTTTATATGTTCTAGCTCTTAAAATCTGGCTATTTTATGTAAACTTAATAAGTGATTTCAAGATGTTGTCAAGCTTTTCAGAACTATTGTAATCAAGAAATCCCTTTGCTTAAGATAGAAACTGATGATTCCTCCTATAACTCAGAGAAATCGTTGTGCTATCAGTACCCTGTTATTTGAATGTGCTTATGCCACAGACACAATTCAAGAGATGCAATCCTATTTCAACATTAACGATGTCAGTCATCCATTGACTTTGCCTACCATTATGGTGGCCAACTAGTGAGCTAAATTTGTAATTCAATTTGATCCATCCCTAGTCTTCTCATATTTGAAAATCCAATTATTACCACCAGAGAAGTAATAGCACTGTCCTGCTCTGAGGTACGAGTTTTATCCCTTTGTAGTAACTATTGCTATATTTGTCCAATGTGCATTTATTTAAAAAAAAAAAGCCACAGTATTCAATTTTCATCTACCCACTACTTAGTTGCACACTTACATTATATTGACATACAAGCAATGCTGTAAAAAGTTTGCAGGTCTTATTCAATTACATGAATTAGCAAAAAGAAAATACCATTTGATAACCATCCAGGTCAATAAATCAGTATTACCCACACTCCACCCCTCCACCCCACCCCCCCACCCCCCCCCCCACCCCCCCTCCACCCCACCTGTGTGCCTACTCACTGCATCCTCCTCCCAGGTAAACACCTTCACTTTACTCTGCCGGTCTCAAGACCTTAGAAGAGGGAATCTCGTCTTTGCCTTTGCATTGTGTCTGGCTGCTTTTGCTCAGCCTGTTTGTAAGGTTTGTGCTTGATGTTTGAAACTGTGCTTCAATCTTTTCACTGCTGTAAAGTCGTCCATTGTATTAGCAGCCTACGATTTTAGTTTTCACTCAATTATTGATGGTTTTTATTTTCCAATTTACTATTATGGATAATGTTCTGGACACACAAGCATGTTCTTTATCTTTAAATAGCACCCCTAGTTACTAGTAGGTAACTAGTACTTGCTAGCTACTAGCGCCCCCAGTTTCTAGTACGTAACTAGCACTTGCTAGCAACTGGCACCCTCAGTTACTAGTAGGTAACTAGTACTTGCACTGGCACCCTCAGTTACTGGTAGGTAACTAGTACTTGCTAGCAACTAGCACCCCCAGTTTCTAGTAGGTAACTAGCACTTGCAACTGGCATCCTCAGTTTCTAGTTGGTAACTAGTACTTGCTAGCAACTAGCACCCCCAGTTTCTAGTAGGTAGCTAGCACTTGCAACTGGCATCCTCAGTTTCTAGTTGGTAACTAGTACTTGCTAGCAACTAGCACCCCCAGTTTCTAGTAGGTAGCTAGCACTTGCAACTGGCATCCTCAGTTTCTAGTAGGTAGCTAGTACTTGCTAGCAACTGGCACCCTCAGTTACTGGTAGGTAACTAGTACTTGCTAGCAACTAGCACCCCCAGTTTCTAGTAGGTAACTAGCACTTGCAACTGGCATCCTCAGTTTCTAGTAGGTAGCTAGTACTTGCTAGCAACTGGCACCCTCAGTTTCTAGTAGGTAACTAGTACTTGCTAGCAACTGGCATCCCCAGTAACTAGTGTCCCTAATGTATTTACAGAAATGATATTGTGTCCCACAAAACTTTCTCATCCATCTTAATGACTGATAGATTTCATCGATTTTTATGTCTTGTTATAATTGAATCATCTTTGAATAAAAACTTTTTTTTTTTCCCTTACTTTCAGGTCTTTACAATATTTTTCCCTGCATTGATGTGGCTGGGTCCTGATATATGACATTGAATAGATGCCAGGATTGTTGAATTCTTAACCTCTTTCTGACTGATTTTGTTTCACGCTCTGGGTTTAGCAGTTACCCTTTATGAAATAAATGAACCTTCTTTGTTGGCCTATTTTGGTAAAATGTTTCTGTAAAATCTTCAGAATCTGGCCATTATTAAAAAAAAAAAAAAAAAAAAAAAAATCCAAGCATTTACAAAGGTAGAGAAAATAGACGCAGCTCACTGGTTGGGCGCCTGCTTGCCATGTAGAAGGTCCTGGGTTCAATCCCTGGTACCCCCTGAAAAACAAATTAAAAAACCACCTCTCGTTGAGTAGCAGATGTAGCTCAGTGGTTGAGTCTGCTTCCCATGTATGAGGTCCTGGGTTCAATTCCTGGTATCTCCTAAAAAAACAAAACATCATCATCAACCAAAAAACCCAAATAAGCAAAACCTCCCATGTAGCAATTCAATTATCATTACTTAGGACAAGTCTTCTTACAACTCTCTCATCTACCACCAGCACCCCAGATAATGCTGTAAATTTTAGTTAATTATTGATAGTCTATTAATTAAAATAATTGACACTAATATTACAAACTGAGGTTTAAGATGTCTTTTCATCTGTGCTGGAATGTTACATTGCTAAAGACATAATTTAATTGAAATAAAACGCACTTAATTCTGTTAGGATTTTTCTTAAATCTCTTTCTGAGCTGCTGTCTCATTTTTCATGTACACTATTCCTTGTTTATGCTGCTTTCCTTCTTCCTTGGCCAATACTGAGTATGTTCTCCTGTGGTAGAACTGTTTACAATAGCCATTGCTTTAAATTTTATTCGCTATATTGATTTTCTCATCAGACCATTGTAAACAACCCAATAATTTCCTGCTCTCCTCCCTACTTTCTATTATATCATATTTAATGTTTTTCTGTTTTTTTATAATACTGCCTTTTGATATTCTGCTATAGTCATAATTTACATGGCTTGCTCTGTGATAATGTCATCTTTCAATGCTAAATCTTTCCCAATTTCCAGGTGGTTTTCCTTTTGAATCCATCAATGACTTTTAAAAAAAAATTTTTTTTTAAATTGTGTTTGACAACATACATTAAAATTGGCCCTTTTAAGGGTGCATTGATACACGTACATGATTTAAGAAAAATCATAACAGAATGAAATGTACCCTCCCTAATTCCCTCATACCCCTTTATACTCAACAGCTCTCCATGCCTGGGAATCCACTAATCATACAAAACCCATAAACAAAAAGTCCTGAAAAAAATCAGCTACTTTTAAGTGCTTTTTGGCATACCAACAAAATGAAGGTAGCGTCACATTTTTATTATAGTTGTGCATGTATTTTACTTAGTGCAGAGATAAATATGCCTCATCAGTAACTATAAACACATAATCTTCAGAATAACTCAAAGAATGGAATTTTAAAAATGCTAATCTAGTTATAAACAAAGCAATCTATCTAAAACACCTAATCCAAGCCACATCTTTGTGTGAAGTATGTGAATTAAGATTATGGGTTAATCGACTCACTTGTTATTTTGGCTTAACACTGTTAAGTTTCAGATTGAGACTGGCTGATAAAAGAATTATGGTAAATAATGGAAACTCTCTTGTGACAGTATAGGGCAGAGCTGAAACATCCTCAGATACAGGTTCCTTCAGATAAAATTCACTTCTGTCACCACAATGAGGGACAAAGAAAGCAAAACTATTCTGTATCAAGAAAAAAAAAACCCAAAAACTATTCTGTATCAGTCTTCTCACATTCAGATACACTTATCCACTTGAAAAGGCTTTTTTTATTCTTTCAAACAGCAGCCCTTAAGTTCCTCAGTAACTTGAACTTGACACAGCTGAGTCATGAGCTGCAGCCGAAAAGAAAATATCTTCTTTTTCATTGCTTCTGTATCAATTTATAACTCTGCTACAGTGTTAGCAGATAACATATTTATTTCCTATTAGTTTATTGGTATGTATTAGTGATTACTGATTCTTGTAACATATTTGTGATCTCTGTTTGCAGGTTTCCACTAAATGGCATCAAATTATGCATTTTTAATGTTTGGTTTTATAGTCATATATTTCAGAAATTATTTTCTGCCTGATAAAGCCATTTCTGAGAAACACACATTTAAATCTAGCACTGATTTTGGATTTGGCAGTTAATCTCTTTCCTTTTGGCATTATATGTGTGTTTGTATTTTCTATTTTGTTAGGTGTAAACAAGGTCAGAACCTGGGTGACTTTTATTAAATTTCTGTGCGTTTCCTTGCTTCCTGACTAATAGACCTGGCAGCACACATGGCTATTGAAATGGCAGTCCTCGAGCCCTCTGGGGTTCTGTAAGGAGGTTATGCTTTCATTATTTACAGTAGGTCTTCACCGTCCAGAAGGCTTCCCCTGAAACATTATAAACTGAGTAATATGCTTACACAAAATCACCGACTGTAGCTGAAGGCAGAATCCTGTTGTTTCACTGTCCCCACACAGCCTTCTGCTAATTGAGCAGCCATGAAAGTTATCAGTGAAAACAGAGAATACTTAAAAAGATGAACACTCTCCATCTTCATGATTTCCGTGTGTAGGTAATCTCCGTATGTATATGACTGAAACGCACGCCGTTGATGTGCCATCTAGAAAGTGTGGGGAACCAAGCCAGCCTGCTTTGAGGATGCTGTCGCTTTCCTCGGCAGCTTCTCCTTGCATATCTGCTCGGATTCGCTTTTCCTCCCATGCAGTTCGTCCGACTTCATGAACCACCCTCGGCTTGCTTACTGGGAGCTGAGGGCACCTTGATAAAAACGTGGATGCCATGAGCAGCTCAAGTATCTCGGCATTCCGTGAGTTCCCAATAAAACAGAAGCAACCGCCCCTAAAATTCCTGCCATCCTTTATTGTTCTCAGTGTTGTCACAGCAAGATAAGGTCAATGGCCAAGTCCCCAGAGAACAAACACTGCTCTTTCCCCAATAACTGGGGCCCTGGACGGGCATGCCAGGGGCTCCATAAATATTTTTTAATGAAAGACTGGTGCTGAGACCCTCTCCCATGGAGGAGTGCTCAATTGATAGGGTGCTTTCCATGCAAACGTGCAGTGCTAGGATCTGCGATCAGGTGAGACGCTCGTGTCCGCCTCAAGAGCTTAAAAAATGATCAATGTTACAAGATTACAGACAACTTAAAAATCTCACACGTCAAGTCTAGGTTTCGAATTCGCTAAAGATTGCCCTTCTACGTAGGATTCCACTGTAAATTAAATACAATCTCCAGGACCAACCCTGCGTTTATGAAAGAGCTCTTTATAACTGCCGCCGAAATATGTGGATATTCAGGTAAATGTGACTACACACAATTGGCCTAACCAATTCTTAATTCAGGGCACGTAGGAAATGGGCTTAAGTAAAGGATACGCGAGATTGATAATAGGATGTAGATGGCTTCTTAAGTAACATTTATATAAAAATAGTTCTGGACAAGGACCTCACAAACAGATGATAGAAGTCTGAAGTAATTAACGATGATCTAGACAAAGTGCAGTGTTATTTGACCCAAGGACATGTAAGCAAATAACGTCGATTAACCTCATGCATCTTTTTTTTTTTTCATTGTATAAAAAATTATTTTACTAGAGATCAAGAATTTTCATCACATCACCTTTTCTTTTGCAGCTATGCTTTTCAACTTGATCATATTTATTGCATCCAATTGAATGACTGAATACATTTAAATGCTCATTTTGTTTGCTTGCAACAGTAAATTATTAGGTTGGCTTTTCCACTTCTCAGCTGTATTGTACTGATAGTAATTTTCCAGGCCATCACTAAAAGTAATGTTGATTTTTTTTCACATTATTTGCTCACAAAACCATAAAATAGTTAACCCTTAGCCTTTCTGTTCATGCCAGGGTGTACGTTGATATAGTGATTGCAGCCAAGAGGTGTGGAGCTCCTGGCTCAGTGTTTGACCTGAATTTTTGGGTTGCTCTCCTGAGCAGTAGTCCTAACTCTAAGCGACTACCACTGTGTGTGTGTTTTGGTAAACTTCCTTTCTAGCTCTGCAAGGTGTTCCAGGTTCATTTTGTGTATTTCCCGCCCCAGTCCAAGAATAAACCCTTCCAAGGATCCCTGGTTGCTTTAATTGGAATTAAAAACCAAGACCTGGTGGCTGGCTTTGCTTGCTACTTCCATGGTGCAAGTAACTTCCAGCCCTCCCAGCTGACGAAACGAGGAAAAGTATGCGTGAGAACTAACCCGAGTAGATACACACAATTCTCAGTATTTCCGTAGTAAATCATCAGTGTCTACGGCAAGGTGAACATCAGTTGATGGCTTTGTCCTCCGCTTTTCCTTGAACTGTCTTTACTCACGATTGTGCCCCTAGGCTTGTGTGTTTTATCAGGGCAAACACCTGACCCCCGACCCCCAGTGCTGAGCACAGTGTTGGACATACGAAGGTAATAAGTGCTTCTTGAATAAATGAATCTCTGTCTCCCATTTTATGACTGTTTCACCCCCTGCCCTTTGTGGTACAATAGCCAGAAACATGGTTAGGGAACTGTTCTGAAATCACATGCACTTTTTATCAAAAACATCCATATAGCTTAAAAACCCAAGGACATGATGCAGAAGCTTTACAATAGCATTTACATCATCCAAATAGTGTCATCATGACAGAGTCCAGTGTGGCACTCGACCATGAAATCTCTTAATTCAGCCATTTTAGACATTATCCCAGAATATCTTTGATTCCCAACAAGTTATTTTGTGCATCTAATGTAACAACCACTTATTCCAAGTATGAGTGTCAACATATGATCCTCAAACATGTGGACACACCTGCAGACAATTTGTTTTTACAAGTAATTATTGAGCTAGTTGGTCTTGAGCCCAGAATCTCTTGGCTGGTCACTGGTGAATACAAAATGGGCTCTTGAGGCAAAATCATGATTCCAAACTTCCTCTTGTGAAAAACTTGCTTCTAAGAATACCCAGTATGTGTTCTATAGATTTTATAAACTAATAATGATTAGGGATTATGCATTTTTCTTGAAAAACGGACTGTAGTAACTTTTATTGAGGTGAAAAAGATGTTCTCCTGGTGGTTCATAACATAGAAGATTTGGCTGAGGACTGTACACAGATAGGGAGGTGGAAGGATAGATGGAGAAGAGGGATAGGGATGAAAGAGAGATAGGGAAAGCTTTTATCCTAGGTGCTTTAGTTTCCTGGGGCTGATTGAACAAATGCCATGGAATGAGTTGACTTAAACAATGGGAATTTATTTGGCTTACAGTTTTGAGGCAAAAAAAAAAAGTCTAACTGAAGCCATGCTTTTTCCCAAAGCATGTGGTGTTCTGGGGCTGGCTGCTGGTGCTCCTTGGTCCTTAGTCTGTCACTAGGCAGTGCACGCGGTGGCACCTCCTGGTCTCTACCTTCTCTTCCATGCTCCGTTGATGAGCCTCTGGCTGCTCCCTCTGTGGATCTGTCTGAATTTCATTCTCTCATAAAGGAGACACCAGAAGTAGAATTAGGACCCATCCTGATCCAGGTGGGCCACACCTTAAGTGAAGGGACCTCATGGAAAAGTCATGCTTAGGTGGGTTCACTCCCACAGGAATGGATTTGGTTTAAGGGCATGTTCTTCTGAGGTACCTACAAGCTTCAAACCACCACACTAGGCTATGAATTATTGATGTGTGTTGGGTTGTGCATTTTTGTTGTTGTTGTTTGTTTCTTAGTTTAGACTTCTGGGCCAGGAAATGAATCCACTGAAGATAAAGAGGTTGAGGAAATATAAACACTTTTCCTATGAAAGAAACAAGTCAGCTTTACTTTTTACTTAAATAACTTGGTTCAGCGACCAACCAGATATGCTCTTTGGTTTTGTTCTGAACTGACTTTCTTCATGTTTTGCCTCAAGGGATCAAGAAGTTTGGTTGGGATAGATCACATTTCAGTGTTACCAGACATAGTCCTAGTCCAGCTCTACCACTAATTTATGAACTTGATAAGTTGCTTCAAGAAAATGGTGTTTTAAAAAAATAACTTTATGGAATAATCCTTTGAGACAGATAGGGACTCTATTTCATAAAGGAATTAAAAAAAAAAAATCTATCAAGGCAAATGAACTCTCCAAGATTATAAATTAAAAAAATTTTATTAGTGAAGTTACAGATTTGTAGAAAAAATCATGTAGAAAATGGAGTTCCCTTATATGTATGCAGCCTATTAACATTCTGAATTAGTATGGTAAAATGTTAATGAAAGAATATTTTTATAATTATACTAATTATAGTCCACAGGTTCCATTAGAATTCCCTGTGTTGTACAGTTCCATGGGTTTTTAATTTTTATTTTAGTAACAAAACCTAAAATTTCACCCTTTAACTACATGCAAATATATAATTCAGTGATGTTAATTATATTCACTATATTCTAACATCACCACCATCCATTACCAAAAGTTTTCCATCACCCACAAGGGAATTTCTATGCCAATTAAGCTTTAACTGGTTTTAAATCACAAAGCTGTGTGATTACTGGTTAAGGAAATGGTTTCACTCTGCTTTCTTTACCTCACTTAATGGATAAAACCCACCTAATTTACCAGTGGCATGGATACTAGTCTCTTACAATGATTCTGTTCTTAACAAGAGACACTTTCCTGCCCCACCCCAGTCTTGCTCCTAGAATATGTCAACGTGATTTCCCAAGGTGGAGAAGAAACTAGATTCTAGGCATTTTTTTTCCCTGTGAATTCTGAGATTTGCCGGGGGTCATTGAGAGATTACGAGGCTGTTGGACCTGTCCTTTAGTAGGTTGTGAATTATGTGTCTGGCTAGGGACATACGGCTCCTTGGACATGGCTTAATTCCATTGCTGACCACCACCTTCTAACAAAGTCAGTTTAAGACTGCAGTGAGACCCTATGTTCCGACTGACTGTTGGATGTAGGATGTGGCTCTCATTATAAGACGGTGTGAGTTTCCTATTTGCTGCTTGTTGAGGATTGAACCCTGTCCCCCACTAGAGACATGTCCCAGTGTTGATCCGCATTCCTGTGGGTGAGGACCCATTTGTCAATAGCACGTTTGAAGATGTTATGACTAATTAAGGTGTGGACTCACTTGTGAATAGGGTCTTTGAAGATCCCATTTACACGAGTTCAAACTGAATCAAGGTCGACCTTGGCCCACATAGTTAAAAGTCCTTACAAGGAGAGAACATCTAGAGGGACACACAGACGGGCTGAGCCATAGAAGCCAGAGAGTGACGCAGATGGCCATGTGATGGAGGCAGCGAAGCAAGCAAAGAACCCCAAGGATTGTGGCAAACCACCAGAAGGCTACTGACTCGGGGAGAAAAGAGCCTTTGAAGACCTTGATGTTGGTCTTCTGACCTCTAAAACTGAGACAGTAAATTCCCATTGCTTAAGGCAGCCAGTGTGCGGTATTTGTCATGGCGGCCGTGGACAACTGAGATACTGGTCTAACAACTCACCACAAACTCAGTGGTTGAAGACCACACAAACTCCTTATCCTGCTATTCTGGAGATCAGACGACCAAATGGGATCTCACAGGGCTGAGAGCAGGAGGTTGGGACCACTGTTTTCCAACCAGAAGCTCTAGGATAGAGACCACTTCCTGGCCTTCTCCTCTCTCTAGGGGCCACCCATGTTTCTTGGCTCATGCCCCCTTTCCATCTTCAAAGCCAGCAGTGGCTGGTTGAGTCTTTCTCATGATGTGCTCTCTGGATCTGACTCTAACGTCTTCCATGTCTCAGTCACATTAGTTCCAGCTGGATAATCCAAGATATTCTTCCCATCTCAAGATCTCCTCAAACACATCTGCAAAGTCCTTTTTGCCTGGTAACATGATATATCCACAGGTCCTGAGGATTTAAGACTATTTAGCCTCCAATTTATAATTTCTGGGCAAACATTTAAAGATTCATAAACCTCCATTTTCTTTCACGCCAAAGAACACAAAATGAGTTAAGCTGTGTGGTTGTGAGGATCAGATTCCTTCAGGTGCATGAAAGAATTCCGGTTTAACAAACATAACCTGCAAAAAGCAGTCTCCCTTCCCGTTTGTGAGCAGCCAAAGTCACGTTTCTGTGCCAGACCACAGAATCCACGGCGCCCTGTCAGAAAAATGTAGAGTCTGTGCCATTTCAGGAGCATACTCTAAGGAAAGTAGAGATTTTGGCTTTTGCCCCTCAGAGACTGGCACCTCGTCAAACATTTCCTTTTCTTTAGAATTGCTCACATCCTTGGCCTGTTTTGAGCAACAGTATTTATCTTGTTCAAAATGTGTTTCTTCAAGAATTGTTGCTTTGGTTAAAGAAAAGTTTCAAATGCATGACAATGTTACCACTGGGCAACTCGAGACTTAGAAAAGTCAGTATTTCCAACAATTTCATTGTACATTCTGTGTAAATAATAAACTGACATGTATTCAATGACATAGAATATGCACTTAAATCTTTTTTCCTACTTTTTATTGTAATAATAGCATATAATCATAATTTTTAAATTCAGGGTTGTCCAGAGAGAACAAACAATAGGATGGAGATTATATATATATATACACACACACACACATACATAGAACAATGTATAAGCGTACTTGTTTATGATATGTGGACGTGTGTGCAAAAATGAGAGAGATTTTAAGGAGTTGGCTCATGCAGTGCTTGAAGTCTGCAACTCCAAAATTTGTAGGGCAAGCCAGAAGGCTGGAAACTCAGGCAGGAATAGATGTTGGAGTCTTGTATTACCAGATGGCTCTGGTTTCTGGCTTCTAGGTTCTTGGCTCATGTCACATAAAAGAATTTAAGGACACACCATAGGGTAGGCAAAGGGAGTAAAGAGTTTATTAAGAAACAAGAATGTGGGAGGTGTGGGGAGCAAGGCATATGGGAATCCCCTATATTTTTGTGTATATTTGTTTAATATAAGTATCTTTAAAAAATAAAAAAAATAATAAATGAAGTCACAAAGCATATGGCAACATAGATGAACCTGGAGGACATTATGTTGAGTGAAGCTAGCCAGACACAAAAGGACAAATACTGTATGATTGTGCTACTATGAACTTAATATGTTATGTAAATCATGGAGTTAATAATTTGAATACAGGTCACCAGAAAATAGAATGAGGGTAGAGAATGGAAAGATGAGGGTTAATCTGTGCAGAATTGGTAAAAAGGTAATTTGCAAATCTTTGGAGATGAAAAGAAATGGTGAAAGCATATCATGGTGTTTGTGAGTAGTAGAGGTATTTTATATGGGTATGACAGTGGTGGAAAGGGAAAGTCTGAGGTCATGTATATTACTAGAAGGAAAGCTAAAAAGCATAAAATGAGACTATATAATGAAACCTCGTGTGGAATACAAATATGGGTAATACTGCATATATAAGACTTCTTACAAAATATAAATACAAATAGACTAAAATGGAAACAGAATAGCTATGTAAGATGGGAAACATGGAGACATTGAGAGGTGGTGAGGTATTTTTGTTGTCTTTTTTTTATTGGAGTGATGAAAATGCTCTAGCAATGATTGAAGTGATGAATATTCAACTATTATATCCAATACCACTGATTGTACTCTTTGGGTGGATTTGTGCTTTATTATGTATCAAAAATTTGATTTGTTAAAATAAAAAAAAAACAGAAAATGGGAATAGTGCACAGTCGGAGGCATGGGCCAGGGCATGCTGCAGAGTTAGATGCGTGTGGGACCCCAGGTCATGCCTTTTTAAAGTCCTCCCTTCTCCCCCTTTGTGATGTTGGGGAGGGACCCCAGCTGTTTGCTGTTCTGATTGGTTGCCCCACCTGCCAGTTCACAGGGGGCCAATGCTGAGGCCTTTTTGGGATATCCAGGGCTTTCCCCTTGACCCACAGGGATCGTGTGGGTCAAATGGGATCCCATAGCTAGGGTCTTCTCAGGAGGCTTCTGGGCGTGGTCCCTCGGCCACGCGCCTTCCCCCTCTCACTATACTAACCTGCCTCACTTGATGCTTAATTGCTTCTTCTCCAGTAAACCTCAGTTTACTCTCTGAAGGCCTTCGACTGATTGGGTGAGGCTCACCTACGTTATGGAAGGTCATCTCCTCTACATAAAAGCAACTGATTGTAGATGCTCATCCTATCTACAAAATACCTCCAGGGCACCATCAGGGCCAGTGTTTGACCAGACTGCTGGTGAACCATAGCCTAGGTTGACCCATGAAATTATCACAAGTTTAGTTAGGTATTAAGTGAACAAAAAACTCCTTCTCCCAACCTTGCTGTCCCATTTTTCCAAAGAAAGGTACTTTTAACCATGGCTATTTTTTTTTTTTTCTTGAATGGGTCCAGGAATCTTCTAGGGTTTTAACACCATGCCATCAGACAGTACTGGGAATCGGAGTTACCCAGGCCACCGAGCTTCTCCTGGTTCTATGCTTCCAAGCCAAGCTTGGAGAAGAGGAATCTTTGCTAAGCCAGGATCGCAGGGCCAGCTTGTAGCCTCAGGGTGTTTTCTCTAGTTCTGTCTTCTGAGGTCTTGGTGAGGAGAGCTCCACCTGGAGATGGCTAGCTTGTCTCACAACCTGACACCAAGCTATACTTTTAAGACCCTCTCCTTGGAAAGTAGGTTGAACTCTACACTCCTCTTTTGACATGTTCTTAGTCTTGATCTGCTTTCCTGTGGTTTTAAACTGATTGTAGATAGAACCTCTTGAGAGAGGCTCTTCTGGTTGAGATGTGGCAATTGAATTTGGGTGGCAGCTTCACAAACAAAGGATCCTGGGCTTGATCCAGATTACCAGAGGTCAGTCAGAGAAGACCTCTGCAGTCCGCTGGAATTTGGATGAGAAAGTAGAGGGTATCACCACGTGACAGGTAAGCCACGGAGCCTGAAAGCTTGTTGGCAGCCAGCACCAAAATGCCAGTTAGGGGGAAGGTATGGCCTCGCTGACACATTGACTTTTGGATTCCAAGCTTCTGAACCCTTAAGCCAATGAATTCCCTTTGTTCAGGCCAACCCATCGTGTGGTGTTTGTCATAGTGGCTCAGGAAAACTAAGATTCCCTCCCCTTAAGCATCATCATGTCAAGGATTCGCAGCTTCACAACAGTAAAACACAAAAGGGGGGGAGTCTTTTCAGGCAAAAGTTGAAGTTGCTTTTAATCATGTAACACGAAGTTTCTCTTGGACTGTGGAGCATAAAGTTTATTAAAAACCTTGTAACAAAACAGAATATTTGTGAACGTACAAAACAGGAAGAAATAGCTTGGCAAATTATTCTGCCACAAAGATTCAGTTTGTTTTCTTGAAATAGGGAGATATCTATTAATTGGGTGGATGAACCATAATACATTTGCTTGGGAGTTTTGCTTTACATATTCATCCTCTGTTTAATAAAAAAGCCATTTGTTGCATTCAGATTTTCACTCTACAACTTTCTTTTGTGTTGGACTCATTTGCGTCTAATCTGGTGATGGTTGTTCTTTTTGTGTACATGTATTTTCAAAAAGTCTTTGACCTTTCTGTAATTACTCTTCAGATTGTGCCTATTGAGTCAATAAGAGTTTTAATGTGATTTATTGGTATGGGTAAGCTTTAATGCAGACTTGGCTTGCAGTCAACCTTATAATCTCATTTTATCATAATGTCTTTAATGTGCAGTACTTTTTTTCAATACTTTATTTTCCTAAAAATGGTGGCATACTTCTTTGCTACGTGAGTGGACTTGATGGCACATACAGTTTTTCTTTTGGCAGTTGAAGTTTGACAATAATGTCTTCATCCATTTCAGTATTGCTCAAAATGAGTCAAAGGACCATTTCTATGAAAACCACGTCTTACGATGGAAAAACACTATTCCCTGAGCCCACAGAAAGTATTATCATCAGACTCCTGAGGGCAAGGCCTGGGAATCTGTATTCCATAAGTACCTCATGTGCTTTTATAATTGAAAAAGATGTATTCCCATATTCATAAGAGTGTGACAATTGAAAAAAGATTAAAAAAATAGGGAGTGGATGTGGTTCAAGCAGTTGAGTGCCCGCCTCTCACATGGGAGGGCCCGGGTTTGGTTCCTCCTTAAAACAAAATAAGCAAGAAACAAGCAAATGAAAAAGCCAATTTGGGGGAGCCAATGTGACTCAGTGGTTGAGCGCCAGCTTCTCACATACGAGGTTCCAGTTTCAATCCCTGGCCCCCAATACCTTATAAAGAGAGTTTGATGGTTTTCCCGTAGCTGGATACATTTTCTTTGAAAAAACTATAGAGCATTTGGAATATTAAGCACTAAGTGATCCTTGTAGGGTCCCCCTTGTAAAAACCCACGTGGGTAATTCCATGAGGTCTTGTTCTGCTGATAACAAGCAGCTCTGTCATATTGAAACAATCTCCCCGTTGTCTTCTAAGACTAGGCATGAAAACAGAGAATGCCCTTTCTCTGTTGGGGCAAAAAAAAAAGACTCTAAGGAAATGTTATCCACACATCATACACACTGGGTTGCTTGACAATTTGTCAACTTTCTACCTTAAAGTCTTGCTGAGCTACACAGTTTTCACAGTGGTCAGTGTCAGCAAGGGTGTGATTCTCTTGGCAGCACAGTTTCAAGGATGGTGACAATCCCAACATCTGCTTTATCCCCTCCAAAATACACAAAAGAAGTCCCGGTCAACCTTCTGCAGTTTTCAAAATAGCCTCGTGTGCTTTTTAAAAATATATTTTTGTTATGAAGTTACAAAACAATCACACACATGTGTAGAGTTCCCAGACACCACCCCTTCAACACCACACGGTTGTAGGAACTTGTTACAGATTACGAGATATCATCAGACCCTTGTGCTTCTGAGACATGGTGATGTCTCCATAATACTCCTCTACAGATTAATTAATCATTAAATTCTATCTGTCAACTTTTCATCTTTAGAGTCTGTTGTATACCAGCTAAGAAGAAAGCAAACTAATTAGCAACTGTGAAATTCCTGTTTGTCTAAGTAATTGCGTTATTTGCGTTCTCAGCCTTATAATAAAACTTGGAAAAATTGTTTATTTAAATGGATTCAGTGTCCAATTCCAGTCTTTTACTAACTCAGCAATCATGAGTTAATTTGCTATTTTTTTGTGGATAGCTAAAGGTTTTTCCCCACCCCCCATGCCCCAAATTACTCATTTTGGTATTTGTCCATTTTTTACTGGTTGATTTATTTCCCCCTCCTTTATTAGAGAAATTGTAGGTTTACAGAAAAATCATCCATGAGGTACAGGATTCCCATATACCACCCTATTGCCTATTGATTTTTGAAGGGCTATTGGTCACTTTAGGACCAGAGATCTTTAAAAAAAAAATTTTTTTTTAAGATTTTTAAATTTTGTTTTTCCAATTGTTGTGTGTTTGTTTTCCTTGTTTCTTTAGGAGGCACCAGGAGCCAAACCTGGGACCTCTGGTATGGGAGGAGGTGCCCAATTGCTTGAGCCACCTCCGCTCCCTGCTTTGTTGTGTTTTCATTATGTTTTTCCTCCCCGTATCTCTCTTGTGTCATTTTGTTGTCAGCTTGCCATGCCTGCCCATCATGTCAGCTCACTGTCATCTTTAGGAGGCACCAGGATCCGAACCAGTGACCTCCATATGGTAGGCAGGAACCCAGTTATCTGAGCCACACCCGCTTCCCAAGACCAGAGATCTTATGTCTGATAATGATTATTTCCTTCCAACTTTTGTGGGGAATTATTAATGTATGAAGTAGTTGGAGCTATAGAAATTGTGGCACTGTTTCCTTAGCAATTGTGGTGGTGGTGAAGTCTGAAGACAGGTACTTCTTTTTTCACTAGCAAACTACACATATACACACACAAGTGTACATTTATAAATAAATGCTCACCAGGAAACACAAGAAAAATAGATTAATGGGACTTAATGAGAATTGAAAACTTTTGTGCATCAAAGGATTTTTTTTATAAATATAGAAAGACAACCTACAGAAGGGGAGAAAATATTTGGAAACCATATATCTGATAAGGATTTAATATCCAGAATCTTTATAAAGAAATCCTGCAACTCAAACAAAAATCAAATGGCCCGCATAAAAAGGTCAGAAGACTCAAATAGACATTTTTCCAAAGAAGACATACAAATGGCCAATAAATGCATGAAATGATGTTCAACCAACGCTATTAGCCTCTATGGAAATGCAAATCAAAACTGCAAGGAGACACCATTTCACACCCACCAGAATGGCTACTATTAAAAATACAGAAGATAAATTTTAGAAAGGATGTAGACAAATAAGGACACTCGGTCATTTTAGGGGGAAATGTAACATGTTGCAGCCATTGTGGGAAAGAGTTTGCGGTTCCTCAGAAAGTGAAGTATAGAATTTCCGTGTGACCTTCTAGGCATGTACTCCAAAGACTTGAAAGCAGGGGCTGGAAATAGATATTTGCACACTGAGGGCAGCAGCCTTGTGACAAGGTAAAGCCTCTCTCTGTCCAGAAAACATAACTATGGCCACAAGGATGCACGCTATCCCATAGCCATGTCAAGTTGAAGAGGTTCAAAGGTCCTTTCTGTCAGAAACCTGTCCTTGTCCCACCTTTATTATCAGGGTTATGCTAATTGAAAGGTACAACATAATTTATATACTTGCCTTGTGTGAAGTTCTTTTTGTCTGAAGATGATGCTTTCACCAGCAGCTGGCTACATGCCCCTTCAGAGAAGACTCAGAGTAAAACAGTGTAACTGACAAGGAAACGGGGCTGTTTCGGTGACATGTAACATTTTTCTAAGAATACAAAATGCAACATTCCCATATACCGCCCCTCATTGTGGGCACTCAATGGTGATGTGTGTTACCTTTGTTACAAGTGATACAAGAATGTTAAAATATTAGAAGCTTTCATCCTTTAAAAAAAAAAAATGTACGCTTACAATGGTTAAGATTGAGATGTAGAAGAAAAGAATGTAATTTATCATTCATATGTAGGGATTGATACATATATATTATTGCCAATAAAGAAGTTGAGGCACAGTTTTACTCTGAAGAAGAGTAGAGGAAGCAATCATAAACAGTGATAAACTTTGTAGTGGTGGTGGCATGAGGACAGGCAGGAAAACTGCCCTTTCTGCTAATACCCTGTTGTGTGCAGCTGGGCTTTTATCCCACGTGCATTTATAAAAACTAGCTTTGGGCGATATTGGGAATTACTCCCATTTAAACATATCTTGCCCTCAGATAAACAAGAGGCTTATGGAGTACAAATAGCCTGCAATTTAAATAAGAACAATTGCAAATTGGGCAGGTCTGTCTTCAAAGCCCAATTTTCATTCCATTAAAAAAAAAAAAAAAAAAAGTTCCCTCAAAAATATGTTCAAAGATTGAAAACATTACCTTATTAAATATCTAATGTGATTACTCTATCACGATTCTGTTGACTAGAATTTTATCAATTGAAAAATCCAATCTTAGGTAAAGAGACACTTTATTCTAAAGGACTATTGCAAGAGGGTTAGGGGACTGTTGCAGTGAGGTCTGCAAGTGTCTTGGCTAGACAGAATGGGGAAGGAGGGCGAACTGGGTGACAAAGTGGAGGTGGCTCAGTCAGGAAGTCCAGGAAGGCTCTACCTGAGCCAGCAGGTTCTCAGGAGGGACCTCGAGGGAAGGCTGCTGCTAGCTCAGGAGGATGGAGGAGAGAAGCTTAACCAAACAAGCATTTTATTCTGCTTGGTCACTGGGGACAAACAGTCCAGCTAATGATGCATGAGACAAAAGAATGGGAATTTGAAGTGTCTTTGCCTGTCCTTGTCTTGGGTACAGAAGGGACATCCCAGAATCTCATCTCTGACTCTTGGGAAGAGTGGTGGTGATTTCTTAAAATTTGCTGTTTTCCAGGAGCACAGGGCTCGGGTAAAATTCAACAGTGTCAGTTTCTAGATTTTGATATAAGTTCTAAAGGATTTTGATACAGTGTTTTGACATGTCAAGGCATCAGAGTTAAGATTTTGTATTCTTGTCCAATATGGTAAACCTATAATGTACTTTGTAAACTTTTTTTTATCCAATTAACAACACATACAAACACAGCCTTTTGTTGAAGGCTACTTTCCTATTTTAACGTTCCCTGTACTACCTGAGCTTGTTGGAAGCCTGAGTATGGAGTCATCTTAACCGCATTCCATTGAGCCTGGCTTACAATTGATGGCAACACAAATTAACCCATTTGTGATCAGGAGCTTTCCAAGTTTGTCTCCACACCAGGGGCTTCAGGAGTATCAGGCCGAAATCTTTGAAATGCCAAATAATTGTAGTCATCTTGTTATTGCATGTTCTTTCCAAAACGAGTGGGGAAAAAAAAGTGATTGACATTCCCAGAAGATTCCAAATTAAGCAGGCCTGACCAAAAAAGGATGAATTGATGATTGCCTCCTGCAATGTGTAAATGGTGCTTGCTTTTTTCAGATATTTTTTCCTGCATGATTTTTTTTTTTTTGGTCCAAATCTTCAAAAAGTGGAACTTCATTTAAATACATGGAAATGATTGTTTCTGTGATTCTCAATTCTTCTTAAACACACAAATCTTGGCAGTTGAGCACTATGGATGGCAAATGTTGAGGATGTAAAAGTAGATTAAGCCAGAGATCAAATTTAATTCTGGGAAGCAGCTGTGGCTCAATCAGTAGGGCTCCCGTTTACCATATGGGAGGCCCCGGGTTCGGTTCCTGGGGCCTCCTGGTGAAGGTAAGCCCGCCCACACGGCGTGGTTAGCTGACCCAGCGAGCACAAGCAGCAAGGGGGGGATAAATGAATAAATAAATAAAATCTTTAAAAAAAAATTTTTCTTACAAATGGAGTTACTGGACTGACTGTGAAGTATGTCAGGGCAGGATTTCAGTATTCAAAAAAAAAAAAAATATATGACTAAGGCATGATTCTTTTAAGTATATTTGTAAGAAAATGCATTAGAAAATTCACAGTATATACTTCCAGCTTTAATCAATCCATGTATCAACATGTCAGCATTATTTCATTGATCTACTTTACTTTAGGAAATATATTATTTAAGATATGTGTTTTGATTTTTTTGTGTGCTTTTCGAATAGGGTTTGCCTTAGTTTTTTTTATCGTGTTTCAGAATTATAATTTTAACCTTTAAAGAAAAAAAATCAATACAAACTGAAATAATGGATATGTAAGCAAGGCATATGGTAGTTTGCTGTATGCTTCTCTGAGAAAATGACTTAAAATTACCAAAAATTGCCCCGCAATATGTAGCTTCAATTATGCTGAAAGTAGATTCTCTCCTTATAAATTCCACAGAAGAGTAGTGTGTCCAATTTGACCAAGTTGTAAAGCTGTGCGCCTCTGTGCATCTTCATTTGAAAATGAAACCGTAAAAAATATAGCCACAGCAGTAATTTTTAGGAATAGATACAGTGGATGGGACTATGCAAATAAAATTACCTAATTTCAGTTAGTATCTTTGGCAGGCACAGTGGAATGGTTCTCCAAAATCCGTTCTCCACCATTTTTTCTTGGCTTTCTCTACAAAAGAAACACTCAGCTTCCCTAATGCATGAGGCCTGGTTGACCCAGTTCTGTTTCAAGGGGTGTAGGTGGAATAATTGGGGAGGGGGATGCCCAGAAAAAGGCTCTGGGCTTTTATTCTCTCCTCTTCTGCTTTGCATGGAAATCCCCCATACCCGGAATTTCAACAGCTGTTTTACTACTCCTGTGTGTGTGTGTGTGTGTAGATAGGTGAGATGACACATGATATGTAGGTAGATAGGAACAGAGCTAAAATGAAATAGAGATGGATGGAGTGATGGGTAAGATAGCAAATGATCAATTAGAAATATACAAAATGTCGACAAAGATTAGTATAGACAAGTCTATAAATTTTATATACCTATCTATACATCTGTCTATATATGCCCGGGTGTACACATCTATACAATTTATTTTTTCCTTTTTAATTAAATACTGTTGGATTAAATATTGCCTGCATTTGAAACATTTTTACATCCTGTGACATTCTAGTGTTTAACTTTCACAATTTCCTTGGAGGTGTTTTTCCCTGCGGCATGGCTGTCTTCAAACCGTCTGGGAGCAAGTGGCTTTCTCTTGGTACTTCTCTTGGTGCTTCAGGAGGCAAATGTACCCATGAACTTCCCAGTGTAGTTCCGCTTTACCTTACACTAGGTTCAGGAAGTTTGCCACCAGGAATTTAAAAAAGGAAGAAACAAAACAACCCTGCCAGATCCCAAGGGAGGCAGGGTCTGTCATGGGAAATGGATAACACGTTTGCTTTTAGGTTTCTTTTGTGAACAGCATATAATTGAAATTTTGCTTTTAAATCCAAAATGCAATTTTCAGGTAGTTTCCTAATATTATTTCAGGGCACACCATTAGCTCTTCTGAGAGTCATCCTTTGGCAAGCCTGGCTTCTGCCTTCAATGAGCTGGCAGAATGCAGAATCCAAACACAACCATGGCTATGGCAGAGAGAATGGGATTGGATGGGTATACCAGCAGGCCTGATGGCGCCTCTGCCCCAGAGGCTTTCTCAAATATTTCCACTTACCTCCCTAGAGTGATGACCATCACTATTCTTGAAAGGGATTTTCTTGGAGGGTCCAGGAAAAATAAGATTTAAATTAGATTGAGATCTGAATCTCTGTCTTACAGGCATTTTGAAAATTGGTAAGTTTTTCTATTTTGTGTTCATGATGACATGACTTTTCTTTCATTTGGCATTCACTGCTCTCAATCTTCATTTGGTAGTTGTGTTATGTGCTTACCACTACTCGTTAAATATTTTACTACTACATTCTCTTTTTTACCTCTTCATGCCTTTATCAAATTTCCAGTTATTTGGTCCTCATACATTTAGCTCTATCTTTTAATATTTTAAGACTTCATCATTCCTTTTTGAATCCCTCTTCCCCTATGCGTCGTCATTTTGGCTTACGTTTTGTAAGTGTTTATCTTCAAGAGATTTGATCAGCAAAGTTAACTGACCTCGTAGATTTTTGGGGTGCCAGGATACAAAAACTGTTTTCTTTCCTCTTCAAGAAAGCCAGACATTTAGTCATTTCGCTTCCATTGTTAATTTCTTTATGCATTTGCATCACAATCCCTCTATCTGTTGGTTCTTGACATAACTCTTTGACACTTTCAATTGTTTTAGGTAGATAAGTATGATGCAAACCTGAAATTCTTTCTCTTGTAATGATACTTTCATTTCTTCATGAAACTTCCAAGAGTTTATATAATTTTTGAATTTTCAGAAATTTAACTGGATATGCCAGAGTGAGAATTAATTTTTCCTCTCTTTAGTTTCATTTTATTTGAATGGGTCTTTGTCCTTTTAATCTGGAAACTCCTCTTGTAGGTGGCATTGCACCCCTACTCACTAAGTAAAATTATAAATTCTATGCGGGAAAAGACAGTTCACCGCAGCAGGTTTAATACATCAGTGTCAAGTATGCAAATTTGAGACATGTATTCCAAGTTCCCCTGTACATCATGACTTGTCTTCCCTGTCTGATTTACAATAAAACACATAGGCAAGTGAATTTGAGATAGCAAAATAAATCTCTCACTACCTAAGAGATCTGCTCACATGTGGGTCTGCATTAAGTACTACTATTTTCACTCTGGTAGAAACTAATTGATTCAACTTTACGTTTTTATATAGTCAAATAGATTTTCACTACTGTTGGAGACAATTGGGTCAATCTTAATTATTCATCTAATGTCCATGTTGCTTAAAAATTAAACCATGTGATAGATGTGCAATGTTAAAACTGTAATGCTTGGCAGTTTGCAAAGAACACTTACCCTTTTATTTTGGTAATTCTAAAAAGAACCGTGTATGTCAAATGGATAAAGTCAAAATGGTAACTTGAGCCATTTGATTGAGGAAACTAAGACCCATCTGTGCTATGTTTAAAATTTTTGGATGTGATGTATAATTAGAGACTTGACATTGTATTACATGATTTCCAATTAGGATAATTATGTCATTAGGTTAATGTTTCACTTTTTTTTTTTTTTAACTCTTACCATCTTAAAATTGCTAGGGGATTGGAAATAAGTGCTTAACCATTTAAACACCTGACATAAGGAAACAAATTGCTCCTGTGACTCCAAAAATGAATCCAAATTGTGAGTAAAAAGCCACATAAATATTTACACACATCATGTGCTTCTCATACCCAGTAAATGAAAACTGAATATAAAATTTCCTGTCTTACTCCACCCAAAATAAATTAAGTTCAGTATGTTGGATTCATGTGTTTACTTCCATCATTACAGTGATGCTCAATTTTCTGTAGTTGGCTGTGTCAGTGCTATATTTTGAAATATTTTTCTCTACCCCCCAATGCCTTTGTCGTGATTTACTCTAGGTGAAAGTGGGTCCTTAGAATTAATTTTAGTTACCTGAAACCTCAATGTGTGCCCATGAGCCAGATGCTTGTGCACAAAGGAGAACAGGAGAATTTGGGGATTATCAAAGGACAGAATGTTTCCTTGAATTTAGTAAATGCCAGTTTCCTCTCCATGAAAAGCTTTAGGAAATAATGTATTCATCTTTTTATGTCTCCGGGCTGATATAGACAAGATGCAACATTAAATAGACACATAATTGATAGCATTCAGTCATGGAGTGTCTGTAATTCAGAAAGACCCAGAGCTCAGTATCAAATTAAATATATATACACACATACACGTACCTTCTGTTCACTTCAGTTCAAAAAGATTTTATGGAGATCATATTTAATGTCAGACTGCTCAAACCACTCAAAGCACATCAATACCTCACTGAAGGTAGGGGTAAATAAAGGTACCCATAAATAGTTTTGTTTTATAATAAAAAAATCTTGAGTTCCATTTAGCTAAGTATTTATCAACAGCTCTCCTAGTTATTTCTTTGACAAGTCAAAGTGTTTCTTGAAGTGTAATTAAAGTCAACCGACCAGAGCTGTTAAATATATTGCTTAAAAATGAATCATTTAATAAAACATATATATGATCTCAGTAGTCAGGAAAATAGTATCCATTTGGGTTTTAAAGAGGAAAAGTAGAAGTTTGAGGTTAGGGGAAACCTTAGAAATTATTTGTTCTGAGACCAGTTCTTATAATAGTGATTGGATTTAACTCCCTGTCCCAACTGTGATGGATTTGTTGCAGGACTTTAGAATTCTGGGTTGAAGTCTATTAGAAGAGAGTTCTGCAGAATGGTTTATTTTACTACAGTCTCACTCATCAATACAGATGTAAAATAAGGGAGCAGATGTGGCTCAAGTGGTTGAGCACCCGCCTCCCACAGTGGAGGTCCCAGGTTCAGTTCCTGGTTCCTCATGGGCAAAACAAACAACAAGCAAAACAAATGAATAAACTCAGGGAAGCTGACGTGCCTCGCTGGTTGAGCGCTGGCTTCCCACATACAAGGTCCTGGGGTCAATCCCTGGCCCTGGTACCTTTTTAAAAAAAAAAAAAAAAAACACAACAAAAAAAAACCTTTACACCATCACCCCGCTCCCCACCCCCTCCACATCCCACACAAACTCATGAGAAAATTAATTACAAGAAATAAAATATGCATTAAGATCAATTGTGGTTCATTTCAGGAAAGCATGTTCTCCGTAGTGCTAAAATTTAAAAAAAAAAAAAAAAATATATATATATATATATATAACCCACATAAAGAAAAACATTTGGTCAGCTCAATAGATAATTATAAGTAGATGGATAAAAATTCAGTAAAATTCTACAAACTTTCATGAATGTAACTTTCAGGAAACTGGAATTCAAAGGCGCTTCCTTAACCATGAAAAAAAAAACGCTAAGAAAACCCACCAGAATGCACTCTCAGGATAGCTAGTATTAGGGAGAAAAAAACAAAAACAAAAAAAGGTGCCTTTTTTTCACCACCTCAATTCTATATTGTGCTAATTATTTTGGGAATTACAACTAGAAAAAGATAATAGTTTTATCTATCTAATAGAAAATTGTCATTATATAAATGATATAATACCCGGAGAAAAACCATAACAATATACTGAAAATTGCTCAAATCAATAGGAGAACTTAGCCTATGATTAAAAAAACAAAAAAAGCTTAGAAAAGGCAGTTTATTTTCTTGCAACAGAAAAAAGTCATTAAGAATAGTCATATAAGCATATGATTCAAAATGGTGGCAAAATTTTTTCCTTGGAATAATATGAACAAGCCTCAATATATAAAGATTTTCAAATTTATCCTAACATATCTCATATTGAATCAATAAAATTCTAATAAAACTTTTAATTCTAAAAGGATGTTTTGTGGGAATTGATAAGCTGATTATAAAATTTACCTGGAAAATGGCATGAGATAAGCCAGGAAATCCCTTTAAAGAAATGAAGGTATTGTGTTTAGTCTATTAGATTTCATTTCCCAATTACAAACCTAAATTAATTTAAAATGTGGTGATAGCAGCTATGTATGGTAGGTGAAGGACAGAAATTGAGAAATGATTATTAAGGGATACAGTTTGGTTTATTATTATTGGGGTAATGAAAATGCTTTAATAATGATTGAAGGGATGAATCCACAACTGTGATTATACCAAATACCACTGATTATGCTTTACTAATATATATATCAATAAAATAGATTTTTAAAAAAATGTGATAATACTCAGGCACGTACAAAGCTTAATGGAAGGCAAAGAGTGCACTCAAATAGATCCATGTGAAAACATAATTTATAATAGAGTACAAAACTAACCTTTTCAGTAAATGGTGACTGTGCAATTTTCAATAAGGTAAAAAAATGAAATTGTATCCCTACCTTTATGTATATACCATGTTAAAAACAGTTTTGGGTTAAAGACTAAAAATATCCAAATTCTTAAATTTTAGGAAAATAAAATTTTAAAATATGTTTAACGTAGGATTATGAACAACACAAAAACCAGAAAGTATAATTTATATTCAACTTATTAGTCTATTCACCCAGCGATAAGGAGAGTGATAAGGAAAGATTCATATTTGGATTATGTTTTCAATAATTCACCCATAAATTAATGTATACATATAAACATATACACTTAGACAAGTCAATGTAAAAATGGACAAAATCATATACTTCACAGAATCACACAGAATTCATAAACGTGAACTATTCAAATTCACTAATAAAAATACATTAACAATAAGGTACCACATCTTACCCACGAGCTTAGCCAAAACAATATATTTGGAAATTAGTGAGTGATGGTGACTGTGGATCACCAAACTGGTTCCAAGTCTTCAGAATAGTCTGGCATTGCTGCACAAATTCTAGTGTAAGCATGCCCCAAGAGCCTGCAATTCTACTTAAATTCATATGACATGGAGATCTTATGCATACTTAGGCCATGAGGCACCATAAAGCATCTTCTTTTGTAACAACCCAAATCAAGAACAACGCAAACATTTATCAGTAGTAGACTATGCAAATCATCTGTGCTGTGCTTTGGCAGAGGCATACTATGTAGCAATGAAATTTTAATGTACATGAATCAACCTGAATCAATCTATGAAAACATAAAATTCAGGGGAAAACCAGAGAGCATATGTAGTATGATTCATATCATAAGTTAAAATCTTGCAAAATGCAACATTGTCTGATTTGATACCAGAAACATTGGCCCTGAATTCAAACTAGCAATTGCCTCCGAGCAGGAAGAAAAGAAATTTTGCTGAAAAGAGGAGTATCTTCTAATTTGAGTGATATACTATATCTAAAGTTTGAGGTGCCTACCTAGTGTTCATTATTATGCTTAAAATTGGTATACATGTCATAAACAGTTTTTCATGTATATTCTACCACCATTTTGTTTAATTTGTTTTTACTAGAGAAGCTGTAGGTTATTTTTGAATTTGTGTCTTGTAAGAGAAGTCCAGCGGGATGATGAAGCTTGCCCGTAAGCTGAAATACATGCCTTATGCATGGCTGCTGCTATTTCTTTGTACCCTGTTAGCATCTGAATTTAGTGATGCCCCTGGAGCTCGGAATTCCACTGTTCCCATGAAGCCAGAAAGTTCAGAGACTGAAAAACAAGTAACTGGTAAGCAAGTTTCACCTACAGGTGTATAGGTTGGAGTACTAAAACCCCAGGAGACTTTTTATTTCAAACCAGACTTTCTACAAACACTGGAAGAGAGCAATGCATGCTAAGAATCATGAGCAAACAAAGAACCCCATCATCTCCTCCTTATTCCAGAAATTTCTATCAGGCATCTATTTGTGTTGAAAATGTTGTAGAAAGAAAGGGAAGGAGAAGGCTTGGTGGCTTGGAGCTATGAACCCTAGAAAAACATGTTCTTAAAATCTATACACCTTGTTACTTCAGTTAAGGTATGGCCCAACTGAATCAGGATGGAGCTTAATCCTTCTAATGAAGGTCTTTTAGAGAAGACCATAGAGAGGGGAACAGCCGGTAGCTGGAAGTTAGTGGAACCTGGAAGAGAAAAGAAGCCAGTAGAGGCCTCCATATGCTTTGCCGTGTGACAGAAAAGGCCAGGACCAAGGATCACCAGCAGCCAGACCCAGAACGCCAGTCTTCTGGGAGAAAGCATTGCTTGGACAAGATGCCTTGATTTTGGACTTCTCCTAACCTCAGGATGATAAGCCAGTAAATTCCTGTTGCATGGGTTTGCTTCGGCAGCTAGAAAAGCTAAAACCCTAGTTCATTTTCATTTCTCTCCTTTTCTTATCCACAAACTGAAGGTGGAAAGTGTTGATAGCATATGTGCTTATCAAGAAATTAAAATCAGTTGAATTAGTTTTGTGAAGTGTTACTACTGTTATAAGAATGAAATATGTGTATGCACAAGACACGAAATGCAAATTGTGTAATTTCCAAGAGTCTGCATACAAGCCAGTTGCTGATATTTGAATTTAAAACTGGCATTGCACAATAAAAAGACAAATAGTAAAAAGCATGCAAATTAAATATTTCAAGTTTTCTTTACTCAGAACATTAAACAGCAAATTAAAAAAAAGAGAGAATAGAGATTGTGGAAGAATGGGAAAAATCTTTATATTTTAGTTCTGTTAACAGCCCTGCAGAAGTTGGCAATTTTTTCTTGTAAGGGGCCAAATAGTGAATATTTTCAGCTTTGTGAGTCATACAGGTTCTGTTGCAATTACTTAAATCTGCCATTGTCTCACCAAAGAGGCCTTAGGTAATCTGTAAACAAATGGATGCAGCTGTGTTTCAATAAGAATTTATAAAAACAGGTTGCAGCTTGGGTTTGGACAGTTGGCTACCTCCTGTGCTAGGAAAAAAGGGTCCACTCACTTTTCCTTATTCAAACACACAGACCCTCCCCTGGTACCCAGTGACACTTTTTAAAAGATTTCTCCAAGTTTCTTGAATATTAAACATTTGCGTGATCCTTGACAATACGTTCTCACACTTATGCCAACATTTTCAGGTTTTAGAAGAGAGAACTCCATTCAGCTCCAATAGGTCCCATTTAGTACTTTTTCATGATGCTCATTGGGCAAGGCAGGGACTAGATACATAAAATGTGTATTTCTAATGGCGCTAGGTTTGCTATCCAGAAATTGTATTCCTTAAAGGAAACGTGTGCAACTCCCCATGATTATTGCGAGTGACATGAATGTTTCATGTCCTCTAACTTGAGAACCTGGATGTTTTCTACTTTTGTCACTTTGGTCCAATTGAATTATGACCATGTTGTACAAATACTTAAAACAGAGACTGGAATCCAGGGTAATAAATCGGTTTGACAGTTGCAGAGTTGCATTCTTGCCAAAGGCAGGAGTAAAACATATGGTTGTATAAAATTCTATCCATGTGGGGCACCAACTTCTGGATTTTCTTTTTTTTTTTTCCCCCCTTTAGGAGTTCAGGCTTGATGAAAAGTGTCAATGCAGAAATGATGTTCTGACTTCCCACGGATCGCAGCACATTTCTGGTGACAGTACCTGCCAATTATTTCTTTCCTAAAGGTTTTTAGTTCCCAAAGGAAGTTTCTAGTGTAACTGAACATATCTCTACAATCTCTTCTGTGCGGCACCATTAATTTTATCAAATCATTTTGCATCTCTGCCAGCAGAATCCAGTTCAAGTTAAGTTTGTGAGAAATAAGGTGAGAAGATAAGGTGGAAGGTCACTTCATAGAGACCATTTCAGAAATTTAAAAACCTGCATCGGAGTAAAATTTCCAACAGTTGCTGTAACTTCTAAAAAAGAATTTGAGACTGTCAAAGTGCACATCGATGCACATTTAAAATACGGTGCGATCAGTAGAAGAGTATGTTTTTCATGCCATACTTATTTTTCAACTCTTAGCATGATTTTTGTTATCATAGAGATGCTATAATATTAATATGATAAAATATAAATATCTAAAAATACAATTTTAAAATGTAATATATATACATGTATGTGTACATGTATGTTATATGTATAAATCACTTAGTTACCCAGCTATTAAAACAAATACCATGCAATGGGATGGATTAAACAATGGGAATTTATTGGCTTACACTTTTGAGACTAGGAGAAGTCCAAAATCGGGTGTCAGCAAGGTGATGCTTTCTCCCTGAAGACTGTTCTGGGGCTGGCTGCTGGTGATTGCTGAGTTCCTCAGCTTCCCCAACCCCGTGATGCCCTCTCCTTTCTCTTCTGGTCCCCGTTGGCTGCTGCTTTCTCCCAGTGGCTCTCTCTCCCTGGTTTGATTTCCTTTATTTTTTAAGGACTCCTGCCATATTGGATGAAGTCTCCCCTCATTCAGTGTGGGCACCTTAACTAAATAACGTCTTCCAAGGTCCTATTTACAAATGGATTCTCACCCTCAGGACCAGAGGTTGGGACCTGAATTTGCCTTTTGTGGGGGATGTGATTCAATCCCCAACACAAATGTGTGCATATATGTGTGTGTAAATTTTACTATATGTGCTACCGATTCATAGGCATGCAGGCAAGTTCAAACTACTTGAAGTACAACCATTTGACTCTTTGGGTGCTTACATTTAATCTTTGCATTGACATTTCCAGTCCTACCTAAAACCTCATTTTAGTTTTACAATTCAAAAAAAGAAATGGTTGCCTAACTTTGACTGCAGGGTTTGATATGCATTTGGGTAGTTCTGCACTGATGGTTTTCTAAAGTACCAGCTGCACAGACACCTTTTATAGATGTGCCTTCTAAAAGGGAGATAAGATGAATTTATTAGCATTTAGTTTTATACAATCTGGGCTTTTGTTCCCAATGACCTGCTACCCATTTTCATAAGAATTGACTTGACTCGTGAAAGTATTATACTTTGCAACTGAGAGTCCTAGAATTCAAGGAAAATAGAATGAAACTTAAGTAAAGAGCATTTAATGATTTTAACTTATAAAATGTTTAAAAGATGTACACTCCTGCAGTAATTATTTTTAAAGAGGGCCAAATACTGATAGCTCAGAATTTTTGAAAGTTAACTAAAACAAATTGGTAATTTTTTCAACGCCACTCACCTGCCTTCATCCACAGATGTGATCTGTTACTATGTGAAATTTTACATGGACCCTTCCCATCTTTATTTTTATATTGTCACTGCAAACATATGTATCACTAAGCAATATATAGTGAACATTTTTTAAAAATTACATTAGAAGTACATTATGGCATACATCTGTTTGTAAATTACTTTACAATCTTGTTATTTTGCATTCATCTAGTCATTTCGCTTTTAAGAGTATCCTTTGCATACTTCATAGAGTTCTTAACCAATTACCTTTTATAGAATAATTCATTTCCAGTTGTCCTGTACTACATTATTATGGCAATAAATACCTTTACCAATGCCTCTTTTTGTGCATATATATGCATTTCTCTAGGATATATTTGTTTGTACTACTACTTATAAATATTAAACTCAGTTGATCTTAAACTCGGTTTCCCAAATTTTAAAATTGGAACTGAAAGCATAGTAACTAATAATTCAAATCACACAGCTAGAAAGTGGAAAATCTGTAATTCACACCCAGACTGTTTAGATAACTTCTGCACTTAAATATGCCCTCTGTTCTCAACAAAAAGTATTGCTAAGGCACATGTGGGGAGAGATTCTTCATGTTATCAGGCAATGTCAAATTGCTTCTGAAAGCAAAGTGTGTGATTCCCCTTTCCTATACATTCCCAACAACAGACAGAGCAGAGACTAATTTTTGCTAAGAGCTGTGAAATTCTATTTATTTTAAAATTTCATTTCCTTGATTACTAGTGAATTGGAATTTAACTGCATATTTTTTTTATCTTTCCTGGGGAAAATTCAGCTTGTTTTTGTGTATTTGTTTTTAATAGCAAAGGTCAAGTGATCTTTCCCCACCTTAATTTAGCCATTGAGTTGTAAAGTAATTGACAATGATGTCAGTTTTTATTTTGTAACTAAATGTTGCTTTTCCACTAGGGACTCAGCTTGGTTCACACACATAAAAAGAAGAAATCCTTGAAAAAGTTTCAGAACAAGGCACTGAAATTCATTTTGCTCTGTTGAATGCTGACACAAGAGAGAGAATGTCCACTTTTAAATTTAATTTCCCTCCTAGTTGTCAGTAAAAAATGCTGCTTATGCCTGAAAAGTTCCTTGCCAGAATGTCATTTGTGAAGGTACAAAACCTGTTTGTAAAATAGGTAGCTCAGCATTATCCTTTATGATCACGTCACAGCAGGAAAAGCTTTAAAATAGTGAGGAAAGTCATTTTACTTACCAACTACACCAACTGAATGGCATGAATTGAAACAACTTATATTAAAAAAAAATTTTTTTTTTCTCCCTTTACACATCATGAATTTGACCATTTTATACTTTGAACACAAATGTCATCTAAGACTACTCACAAGCATATATATAACAATGTATATTTTAAGGTATCAAAAGAATGATTTTTTTAGTAACACTATAATGATTTTTGCAAATAATTTTTCATCTCTTGGATGCTTTAATAATTTTCATTTGAAAAGTGTTTTTGTGCGTGTGTATTCCATTTGTATTGCTGTGTAACAAATAGTCCTTAGTTGTATAAAACTGCAGTCGGTGGTTTTGGGTAATGGAATCTGTGGCTCAGCAGTACTGAAAGGGCTCATGGGGATGCTTGGGCTCTCAGCTGGGAAATAGGAAAGGCTATGGGGTGGCTTTGGCTGAGGACTCGAATCAGATGACAGCTTACTCATGTCTGATGATGGCTGGCCGTTTGCTAGGTCCCATCTTGGGCATCTCCATGGCATGGGGGTTGGGTTTCAAGAGAAAAATGGCCAAAAGAGAACGAGTGGAAAGCTTCATAACCTTTCATTGGCCCACTTTGGAATTTAGGTAGCATCAGTCCCTTGCACTCACTCACGTGCTCAGATTCTAGAGAAGGGAACATAGAGCCTTTTGTATTTGCAAGAGTCTTAAAAGTTACTTTATAAGACATGCCAGTGGGATGCGAGAAACTGTTGTGGACATTTTTGACAAATACAATTGTCAAGTGTGTATATTTGGAGATTTCAAAAATGATCCTTTTGAACACACAAGTGACTTCAAAATTCTGGTTTACTTCTGCTGTACCTTCAAATTTTTCTATTCCAGATGCTAAATAGTGGCAGATGTTTCTACTATGAAGTTAAAATTTCTTCCAGAACATGATATCCCCATAGAAATCTTGGGCCTACCATTCTTTTTAAATTTTTACCTAGCCTAGAGGTGAAATTAACATGGAAGAAATTTCTCTGTTGTAATGACAGTCTTGTCTTAGGCTATTACAAATCCTTGTATCAAACTTCGTCTCTGTCTAAATGAAACAGTATGAAATGATTGTGAAACGGTCACTTAACTCAGGAAGGAAAATAGTAAATGGCCTTCACGTAATGAAGAAATGTAAGCGAAGGGGAAACAATAAGCCATGATTTTAATAAGATTGTAACAATGTTTAAGGTAAGCTTTGCAAAAATAGAATCGGCATCAACAGCATTTTAAAACAAAAAACTATCGAACTTCTCTGCAATATGGATGTATAAAAAATTTATACCAAGAGGTCTATCAAAGAATACAATATTTTTGGAAAAATGAATAACTAGCCATAAAGGCAAAAATCCCATTTAAAAACCCATTTGGGGGGTTATATCATAAACCAAATGAAAAAATATATTGGAAATTTGGAAGTCAGAGTTCCAAATGTGGATACAAGGAGACATGATTATATAACAAGGAGAGAGGCAAAGCCAAGAAAACAGTATCTGTTATGGAATTTTCAATATTATGATCTCAGTTCAGTGAATGAGAAGAGAGTTGGACCCAGGCAAAGTGCTGATTTTAGCTAAGTTTGGTTTCTGCCTTCATTCTTTGACCAGCTCCATTACGGGGGACAGAGAGAAGATCAGAGAATCAAACCCTGTGCTCTCTCTCCCTCCAGGTCCTTCTACCTGGGAACAGATGTTCTTTGGGGTAAGGTCTAGTGGCCCTTGAGGATGCTGGATGCCCCTGGTAGCTGAAGAGCAAGGTCTGTGACCACTTTTGCCAACCACTGGCCTTGGTCCTGCCCTAGGATATAATATCTTCTCTCAGTGAGGAGCTCCTCCCTCGTAAGCTAATTGATCTCCTGCAGGATGCTTCAAATTGCATCTGACTCCTAGTAAATATTTAAAGCTTTGTGCATGCATTCCTAGGTCTATTTCTGCTTTCGATGGTGTTTTTAATTCACTGTTCTTTATAAAAACAAATGTCCACACCTGTTGAAGGCTTTCAAAGCATCTCTCAAGTGAAGACATTTGAGTTTTTAATGCAACCTTTTCAGGACTCTGGAAAAATTTACCCTTTTGCCAAGAGTTTTATAGAAGAGGTAAAACTAAGTTGGACTCTAAGAAAAAAGGCATAAAAAAAAAAAAATCCCCAAACACACACTGGTTTTGCAGAGTGTCTTTGTATTGGTTTTTCCTTAGACTTTGATGATTAATGTATAAAACTTAGTACAAAGAACAATGTTTGAACTATTTGGGAATATACATAGAATTCTGATCACCTGCATCCATTGCTGATATGCTCAATGCTAACTGTAAAAGTTTGATTTTTCCCAGTAGTTTCCACTAAAATGTTTCATCATCAGGAACATTTATTTCTATTTCCCTTTTCATGCCCATTCTTTGCAAATAATTGGGTACAAGGAAAATGCTAAGGTGTTTCATTTTCATTTATGAATTATATGTATGACAGGCCGAAAGAACCCTAGTCCAACTAAGGTTATCACTCTAATCCTACTGAACTGTACAGTTCAACAGAAACTAAAGGAATCTGCTGGTATTTCTAGCATCAGAATTTTTTTCATAATCACTTGTGGTTCTTAATTCAACAGAGAAAAATGATGACTTTTTCCAAACAATCAAGAAAGTATACACCCATGCCATCTATTAAAGGCAAGTGAAGTTTAGTTGTGTTAACTTTTGGTATGGTGCTCCATAGCACTTTAGTTAGTAAAATTCAAGAAGAATCACGGTTAGCAGAAGCAATATTCTCTTATTTCCTCCACCTTTGAATCTACGCCCGACATAATCGTGGACAATAGTTATCTAGTTAATTCTTAGAAAAAAAACAACTCATGCTGCTATCTACCTAGTGAAGGAAAATGATTTTATCCTCTTGGGTTGTAGAGATCATTTAATATACACCTGTGTACAAATGTATATTTCGTTTTCTCAGAAAAATACACATTTCAGACCACTTTCCTCTCCATGTTACAAGTACAAATCTGTACTTGTAATTATTTTTATGTTGTGTTTATTTGCTAACCCGTCTGGAAGTACACATATAATATGCTCTGGGGTTTGCTTGTGTCTTAGGATGTGATTCTTGTTAATGTTCTTGGAATTACATTTTGTTCCATTGGAACAGGAAAATTAGAAATTAATGGGACTGATATAGGATGTGGAGGTGGAGTCAAGATACCTCAATTTTGTGGCTAAGAGGACAGTGAAGACACAATGGCTCTTTTCCCACATGCCTCCATGACCTTTGGAGAATGGTTGTCTCTCTTCCTGGAAGCAGTGCCTTTCTGATAAGAGAACTCTGTGTCATTCCCCAACTTCACAATAATTAAGGTCTGCTTTTGACACTTCTGCAAGACCCTTTGGACAAAAGGTCCTCAGAAAAATGATTGCATGATCACTTCCCAAAAGCCCAAGCCAAGGCAGAATAAATCAGCTGCTGTTCTGAAACAACAGCACAGAGCTGGAGAAGAAGCTGGGGTTTGCCACTGATAGAAAGTGTTGAAATATAAATCCATAATGCCTCTGAACCACAGTACTGTCCCCAGGAGCCCCAAATCAATGTGAGTGAACTACGCTCTGGATGACCCAATGGAGTTGAATCCCTCTGCATGTTCCAAAATGTCTCTCACCTCAACGATTTGAACAAGTGCATAAATAAATAAACATAATGAAGGGAGACCCAAAAATAATGAGGCTGATATTCAGGCAATCATTATACAGAATGCTATAAGAAGGCACTGAAGTGAAGTATGGATTCACCAAATGTTGGGAGAGAGGTTCACTTCTATTGTATTATAATTAACAGTAAGACTTATGGTTTTGATTTGCATTTATGATCCAGCTTGTCTGCATCGGTGGCCTTGAGAATCATGGGCGTGACAATTCAATTCTCCAAGCCTCAGAAACTCTCCCTCTGTATGGGCTGATTTGACACATGAAAATAAAAAATATCCGAAATCATCAGAGATTGAGTCATATTACTGTGGGAGATGGAAAAAATGGTATGTAGCACCAAGGTCAATTCCATCCTTTTGCAGGTGAAAAACTTACAGACCTGAGAAGTGAATTGACTTGAAAAGTGATGTCTACTTAGCAACAGAGCTGGAATAAAAAAAAAAATTATCTTATTCTGAGCCCAGGGGCCTTTCCATTGTTTTACCAAAATAATACATATTGTGAGTAATGAATTTGGCTTACACCTACCTTCTCCTGGAACTCAGTTGCTGAAGGAGAACTTCTTAAGCTTTTCTTTTTTAGGAAAATATTACTAGGAAGAATGAATGCTTCAAAACTAAGTTTTTAAAAATAACTTCTTTGTCTTTGCTGGCAATTAAATATTTGACTTTCATACGATACATCCCATAAGAAATATCTTTATATGATTAAAGAATGTCCAAAAGGAAACCTTTCTGAAGAACTTAGAAGAGAAGGGAAGGTCAGTGCCTATGGGGTTTAAATCACTTACAAATACAAACTAAATATTTATTTATGATGAAAAGGATGGGCTACCTCCAGAAATGCTGTAAAATGAGATATTTATGATGCACTCTTAAAAGTTAGCTATTTGAATCTCAGTGGGTAAATTTATGGACTGATATTTTAGCAAGGTGGGTATGTTAAGGCAGAATAATGATTGTTCAAAGCTTCTCACATCCTAACCTCAGAACCTATGACTATTACCTTACATGGCAAGAGGAACTTAGCTCAAGTAATTAAGTTACGGGCCTTGTGATACAGAGGTTATCCTTGACTACCTGGAAATACCCAAGGCCATCACAAGGGTCTTTATAAAAGGGAGAGAGGAGGGTAGAGTCAGAAGGAGATGTGATAGAAGCAGAGGTCCATGTGAAGTGGGACCATCAGCCAAGGAATGTAGGGCAGCCTCTCAAAGCTGGAAAACAGAAGGAAATGGATTTTCCTTTGAAGCATCCAGGAGGAACGCAGTCCTACTGAACTATTTCAGACTTCTGACCTACAGAATTGTAGGAAAATAAACTTGCATTGTTTCAAGCCACTAAAATTGTTAGCTTGTTACAGCAGCTTCTCAGTTTCTCAGTGCTATTATAACGAATGCCTCCGACCGCTTGGGTTAAACAGCAGGGACTTATTGTTTCACCGTTCTGGAGCATAGAAATCCCAAAACAGTGTGTTGGTAGGATCAAGCTTTCTCTAAAGTCGTAGCATTCTGATGGTGACTTTCTGAGAATCCATAACTCAGTCCCTTCCTCTGTCACATGGCAGTCTGTTTCTTCCTGACGGCTGTGTCCAAATTTCCGCGGCTTGTCCTCAGCAGTCACTGGATTGAGGTCCACCCTGATTCACTTTGGCCGCACCTTAACTGATAGCATCTTTGAAGGTCCTATCTACAGATGAGTTTCACATCCACAGGACTTGGGCTTAGGACTTGACTATGCTTTATAGGGGATATGGCTCAATCCATAAAAAATAGCAACAGGAAACTAATAGGGTGGGAAAATAACTATTCCTCAAAATAACACTAAGTGCTTTCCAAGTGAATACACAAGTATAATAGAATAAAGTTCAGATTTCCTCTGCAGCGTTGTAAATGTTTGGATATAAGAGAAGGAAAGAGCCAGTCTTGGATCTGTGACTGCTCTCGTTCCTTACCCAGCCCATTGCTCTTCTGTCTCCATAGTTCAATAATGGATATAACACCCCAAAAAATCTGTGTGTTGAATACAATGGGCAGAATCAACAGGGCCATATTTTCATTATGCCTACAGCTTTCACGTGGAAAATGGTGTATATGAGTGATAGGAATGAGAGTATTTGACTGTCTCCAACATTCTTCCATTGCATTCAAGATGGTAGCAACTCTGCGAGGCTCATGAGGATTCCTTTGGGATTCAGTCTGTAGCAGAGAACCTGGCACCTAAGTGTGCTTTATTTATGGTGTGAATGAATGAGGAAATTGATCAAATTATCTGTACATTAATGAAAGAAATATCATGGACTGACAGGGTGTACTTTTACTGGAATCCCCCATGTTTTAACTTTCCTGCCATTGCTATGTTGAGTCTCTCATGAACGTAAGGACAATTATTCTTATCTGAAGTTGACAGTGATAAGACACTAGAGAACAGCAGATTCTCTGCTACAATTTTTGACACAGTTCTTTTATCTTTTTTCCCATATCAGCAATCATTTAATACAATATTATAAAAAATCAAAATTAATGCAAAATTCCATGATGCATAAATTACAGCCATTTCAGAAGAAATTTTCAGTATTCTTTTGCCTGAGACACCAATATAGCATTCTTGTTCATTTTGTTCATCATGGAACTTTTAAATACTTATTTTAGGGCTATAATTAAAATACCATAAAATTATATTAAAATAGGCATTTAAGTGGTTTCTACTTCATTTGCATAATTTTACAAAGATCACCATCTAATTCCAGAAAACTTTGTTCACTCCCCAAAAGAAACCTGTACCCATTAGTTGCTAATCATTCTCTTTCCCCCACAGCCCCTGGCAAGCACAATCTGCTTTCTCTCTCTCTCTCTCTCTCTCTCTCTCTGGATTTTCTGATTCTGAACACTTTATAAAAACAGAACCATACAATATGTGGCCTTTTGTGTCAAACTTCTTTCACCTAACAATATTTTCTAGGTTTGTTCGTATCGCAGGATACATCATTCTTTTATTGCCAAACAATAATTTATTGTATTAATATATTTGTTTTTCCATTCATCAGTTGATGGACACTTGGATCATTTCTACTTTTTGACTTTTCTGAATAAGGCTGCTATGAACATTCATGTATACATTTCTCTGTGAATGTTTTCGATTCTCTTGGGTAGGCCTGTAGAAGAGAGGAATTGCGGGATCATATGATAACTCTGTTTAGCTTTTTGAGGAGCTCCAAAACTGTAGCAATTAAACTCAACTTTCCTGAACTAATTCTATTAAGGAGGTTTTCTTTGTCATGTGGCCACTAACATCTTTGCTTGGTTAGCTTAGTTTTTAGCTAATGATTGGACAGAGATTTCCTTAAGTGCCTAAAGTCTACCAGTCTTTGCCGAGGAGCTCTGCTGTGCACTTAGGGACATGCCTTCAAATCTATGTTCTCACTGTTCTGAGATTCAGCGGTTTCCTTTTGTTAACTTTGGTAGTTTATGACTTCTCTGCCTTTTCCTGTCTGTACAGAGCCTCCAAGTTATCCAGAGATGACACCACAAGACATTCTCAAATCTTTACTGGACATGAACACATACCAATGCATGTGTTGCCTTCTAGATTCCCAGGAATGGTTGACTTTTTAAAACCCCTGTTGATATCTCATTTCCACAGCTTTTCTTTCTAACTTTTTTGCTCAGCTGCTCGTTTGCTTGTTTCTGGTGGTGTCACCACTTCAAGCAACTGCAGTGTTAAATAATTGCCACTAACTCTGTTTGGTGATCACCATGGGGAGAAGGCTGTTTGATTGGACAAGCTCTGAGGCAGGTCAAATAAAGATATGTCTTGTAAATGGAGTTTTCCAGGTCAAATGTCAGTTTTCTGGAAGTTGGGGTTGATAGAACTCCAGCCCTGTTTTGATCCTTCCAGGTGTTGCCAAGCTTTTATTTTCAAGGCTATCCCAGAACAAGAGATAAGAATTTGTGGAACAGTGCAAATCAAAACACTATAATAGTCACTTTTTAAAAAAACCGAAATTGTCATTTTTCTTGAATAAATGCTCCTGGATTGTTGTAAACATTTGGTTAATCTAAAGATTTCTGAAAAGATAGTTTGACAATTTTTTACTTGTTTTCTAATTGGCTTTTTGGAGCATGGGATTTTTGCAGTTTTTTACTATGCCATACCTGAAGACATGATTCCCTAGGTCGGGTAGGTTTTAGAGGCCACCTCCAAACACCTCCTCTTTTTCTCAGAATCCCCTTTTATTATTTTTTATATTATGGAATACCCTCTAAACACACTGCATTATAAATTAGACCTGAGTTACCAAATTAAGTAAAAGTTCTCATGATATAAGAGCTCTCTTTCCCTAAAGTGATTTAAATGAAGGCTCTTCTTTCCTTCACTGTACAGAAGCATAATTGCATTTGACAACGACTCTTACTGATGTGTGACCTTTCACAGGCATGAAGTGAGTCATGTTCCCCTTTCAAGTGCAGAAATTTCTGAATTGACCTTCAAAAGCATCTGATCCACAGGAAACAAATGTATTGGGTTCTAAATCCGAGCTTATGGGCAACTGAAACCAACCAGAGAAAATTCAAGCCCTTATTTTCCTTTCCGTAGCAGTGGATCACAATTCCAGAAAGGACAAGAGAAGTGAAGCAGTGGAAGGCAATGTCAAAACAGCTATACCTGCTTCTGTGCTACCTCCACTTCCTGTAAGAAGTGCAGCGCAATTCCTCCCCAACGTTTAAAAATCCAGTAATCAAAATTATACTCGAGGTACAGATATTTTATAAAATATTCATTATTGGGCAAGAAGAGATAGGAAATTCTCTAGCTTGTATTTTTTCACTCAATGGTTAATCCGTGCGTCTTTATTCAGCATCTACCTTTTGTTAGCGTCTGCATTAATCTGTGTGGGAAAAAACAAACATGTTGAATGTCCTTCTCTCTCTAAGGGGTCTTGCATTCTGTATGGCAGGGTGTTATAAAGCTCAACACTGACCTGGGTGGAAAGAGGCAGCCCCTGCTCCTTCCACATCTGCTTGAGGATAACAAGCTGTCATGACATGCACTGCTAGTATTGAGCTCTCCCAGAGACATGAAATAAAGGATTCTGGAGAAGGTAACATTTGAGCTGTAAAGAAAGCATGAGTCTTCTGAGATGAAATTGCAATCTCCCAATCCCTGGAGGCCCAAGCAAAAAAGCTTCATGGGCTAACCACCTACTCATTGCCTCTTGTTTTACTAGAAATACAATCTGCTGAACTGGAAAGAAAAAATAAATGAATTTGGGCATATGGAATGTGTCTGCTTTCCTGCTTTGCCCCTTAAAAGTGATCCTGGCTCTCAGTGAATTATTGAACTACCTCTTTAAATAATTTAAGTGCTTATTTGAATACCTATTTGAAATATTAAAATGTGTGTGAAAGCAGTGGGTATATATGCTAATAGATTTGTGCCTCCAGAAGGCTTATGACTTTTGAGGGAGGAGAATGGAGTGTGCTGGGGGGAGCAGTTACAGTGCTGGGACAGCAGGAAATATAAATGGATTAAAGGCAGAATTGACAGTTCTTTAAAAGGACCAGGTTACAGCATAATGGGGGAGCTACCCGCCCTTAAGGGGATTCTGGAAAACTCAGTTATCAGGATAAATGGTATTTGAATGAAATATTTTCAAAAAAGCAAAATCAGTGCAAGGAAGTCCATGGCGCATGAAATATCAAATTGTAAGGAGAGCCTTCAACAGGGCTGGGGTTAGGGGAAGGCAAAGAGGCTTTTATTCCTCATTCCCCTGACCAAAAACCTTCACATGGAGAAATCCGCAACTATAAACTTCTGTATTGTTCCTTGCAGAAACACCGAAGGTTAAATAATATACCACTTGGCTAATAGCCTTGCTTGCCTCTGTTGTTGTACAAAAAGGAAGTGTTTTTATGTTCCTGGCGTATAATTTCTTGAAGATTTGTTTTAGGTTAATTTTCTAATTAAGCTTTTTTTTTTTAGGTCAGTGACCAAGGAGTTGGTGAAACTTTAGCAAGTTAAACAAAATATGCTGCTTAAAAGAAATGAGGAAGCGGCAATTATAATCAGAGTCTTACCAGTGAAATGCTAATGAGGCATTTTGGTTTCAAAAGTGTGACCTTTTTAGCACCTTCTCTACAGCGTGGCTTTTATAGTAATTCTTTTTATAGGAGGTCTCGAATGTAAAACTGTGTCCTTTTATTTTTGGTGACTCTGTTTTTACATCTCTGTCTGCCTCCAACACCGTATTCCTGGGTTTCATTTGTAGCCCGGGTGATTCTAACACACACAGCCGTGGTCTGGGGTAATTGCACAGGTGTCTGAGGCTCACAGTTACTTAGGGTTGAACGGGAATTCAAGGTCTGCTTCCCACTGACAGATCTCATATAGGCTCAGAAACCTTGCTCTGGTGCTAAACACAATTTCCTATTTTTAATCATGGGTCTGAAATCTGATCGCATCACTCTAAAGCTATCACTTTACAGAGTATCACGTTTTGTGCCAGATTTGGAAAACGAGTATAATTTTAACACAACACATCGGTCGTGATACTGTGGTAGGTGGAGAGGAGGGTTAGGGCATGGTCCATAAATACTTAGGAGATGGCAAGCTTTACTTTAAAGCAGGGGTTCTTCTCATTTTTTTTTTTTTAAACATTTGAAGTATATCATTTATATACATAAACTATAAGCGTTCAGTAAACATCATGGTCGTAAAAAACAAACATACATAACATCATGCAGGGCTACCACACATCACCCCCCACCCCAAACACCCTGCATTGTTGTGAAACATTTGTTAACAAATCATGAAAGAGCATTGTCAAAGTATTACTATCAACTTAGTCCATATTTTCCTCCTCCATACATTTTAAGGATCGATTTATTTAATTTATCCATTTTTACCCTTCCCCCCGATTTTTGCTTTTTCTGTGTCCAGAAACAGTGGGAATTATTGGCTTCCAAGTGTGAGGCAGGTTTGAGGCAAGGAGAAGTCCAAAATCAAGGGGACAGCAAGGCAATGCTCTCTACCCAAAGATTGTAAAATTCTGGGGCTGGCTGTCAGCAATCCTCGGTCCTTGACTTTTCTGTCATATGGCAATATACATGGCGGCATCTTCTTTTTATTCTGGGTTCTGTTGTCCAACTTTTGCCTGCTTGCCGTAGCTTCCTTTGTGTCCAACTTTGTTTGTCTGTAAGGACTTCAGCCGTATGGGATTAAGATCCACCCTCATTCACCTAAACTAATAACCTCTCCAGAGGTCCTATTTACAAGTCGAGTCTCACCCACAGGGACATGCCTTTTGTGGGGGGCATGATTCAATCCCCATAGACTGATGGCCTCATATTTGGAATTGAAACTTTCTAGGTCCTCAAAATGTCCGTGAAGAAAGAGAGATTTTTTCCTCATGGATCCTGCAGTCTAGTTGGAGTTGGACAGCTAGGATAGTAAAAAATAAATGAAGATATAAACATTGCTTTAGCTGACTTAATATTTAAGCATTTTTGCTTGAAATTTTTCTTTTCTTGCCTAAGTAGAACCTGTGGAAAAATAAAAGCTCTGCTTGCAATAGAAAAAGCATTGACTAGAACCCTAATCGTATTTTGGTCTTGGTCCATTTCAGTTTTTTTTTTTTTAGCCTTAATGTAGGTGAGAAATTACTTCTTTCAGCTGGCTCAGCTAGTTCACATCTCAAATGAAGTTGCATGTGGTCGACCAGATGAACAGACAGCTACACTTTCTTCCTCAGTACCCATTGCTGATTTTATTGACCGTACTATGTCCTAAAACAAGACGATTTGGTCAGTGCTACAGTTCACCCCCAATTTACCAGCAGCAGCTACCAAATTCATGCAAGAATTGCCCCCACCCTCAGTTATACAAGTCAGCAAATGTCAAATGGATTGAGGCATTCAGCTGGTTCATGTAGATTATTTTAAAACTCTTCCATGTAAAGAAGATGGGATGAACACATTCTCACTAGAATAGACTTTATCCCATATTGAAATCTACCTTCCTTAGTTGCTAAACTTTGTCATCTCCATTCATATGAGATCTATTGAATATTTTATATTTACTCATGGAGTGACAGACACAAATGAAAATGTAATATCCTTGTTTCCAATTACTTATATATACCTTCCCTTTTTAACCTAGTATTAATCTGTTTACTCTTTTAAAATAATTGGCTTGAATTTCAGTTTATCATTAACATTTTTCACTAATATTTTTGTTTCTGCATTCAGTTTCTGCATTCATGTTAATTATGTTCCACATTCTCAATATTATGTCTTTATGCTGATATTTTGGGGCATTTTGCTTTGAACTTTTAGCTTATTTGTTTTCAGACATTTTTTTTCTAGTGCTTTTTTTTTAATACTATATCTTTCTTGCACAAGAATTGTTTTATTGGATTACTTTTTTTAAAGGAATTTTAATCACAGTTTTAATCATCTTTTTAACATCTTGGTATTTAAATATAACATTTTGGGTTTCCAAGCTATGAGGGCTATTTGGGAAGTCATCTCTTTACTCTCACTTATAACTTACAGCACTGCTCATGGACCTGTGGGTTTTTCTGGAATGTATATTTTAAATTTTGGCTGAGATTTCCTTTTTTGCCTTCTTCCATTAGTTATGGAGAGAATGTTAAATTTTCCAGTTGAAATTGGTAATCCTTTTCTCTCTTTCTCTCCATTTATTTGGATCCACTTTAATTACTTTTAATGAAATTATACAATCAGAATTCTTGATTTCCTGCTCAAAACGTCTAAAGTTTTCAGGGTAGCAAGTACACTAGTTGTTGCTAAATATTATCTAATTTACAGTCTTCTATAACTGTGTCACATAAAAACTAAAGATATCGTTTCCTCTCTTACCCTCTACCTATATTGGTGAAATAACTTGCACTTTTCTGTCCTTAAAGATTTTGGGTTTAACTAAAATAAGTAAATATTAGATCAGAATGTACAAAACTTTGAAAAAGAGTATAGTTCCTTTTGGGGACTGTGGGTTTACTCTGAAAGCTTAATAACACTGTTTAAAAATTATAGCCAATTTACCGCTTCTAGATCATTTTCATGACCTCAGGTCTGGCAGCCATTTAAGTTATAATTTGATTTAAGTTGCTGTATTCTCTTAAAATAATTTGTTGACTACCATCTGAGATATTAAGATTTTCCTTTTTAAAAAAAATAATTAGAATCTAATAGGAAACTTAATACCTTAAATATAGAAACAACATATACTGTGTCAAGGTTTGCTGGAAATCTAAGTGTATCTTTTGTCTTTTAACACACTAATAATTCCACGTTACTTTCACTCCTTATGTAACATTCTCAAAGTTTAGATATTCATGTGTTAATACATGCCAGGGTTTTTCATAGGCTCTATATTTTTTCCCTCCACCCAACAGACAACGTAATGTTGCTTTTACTGTCACCATTTTTCAGCTGAGGAAATAAAGAAAATCAGTACTTTATTGTGTCTTCAAGGTCAAAAACTAATATTTGGAAAACTGAAATTGAACCCATGCCCTCCAAAGTCTAGCATGATATAATATTTCTTTTGATAATGACAACAGATATATACCTTTACAAATGAATCTTGAAAATAATTCTTTTACACTCTTGTATATTGGGGGGGAAATCTTAAATCTAGTCTCTAGTCCATGCTGCTACCTGGGAGGAAATTTAATGCTAGATTTGTTTCACTTTATAACTACAAGTGATATTAAGCACATGGAAACACACGGGCATTTGAGAGACAGTGAAGTAAAATGGGAATGTGTCTAAATAATCGCAAGAATTAAGAGCTCAGAAAAGAATCAGTATAAGGTAACGTGTCCTCTGATAATTCACAGGCGACGTTAGAATGTGATGTCTCGAGTGTAGGACCCGCAGTTGCTTTCAACAAGTGTTGAAGTGGACCCAAGAAATGAATGTTAATAAGGTTCCAAGCTAATGGAGTTTAAATAAAGTAGGCAAAAGAAGCACAAGGGGAACAAAGTGACCTAACAATGATGCAGGCTTGGCACTTCACTGAAGGCAGGAAATATCTTAACACAGGTGGTCTCAGCCATGGCAATTTTGACATTTGGGCTGAACAACTCTTTGCTGGGGGAATGGGGCGGTCATCTGTCCTGTACAATGGGGGAAGTTTACCAGCATCTCTGACTTCTACCCACTAGATGCCAGGAGCACCCCCTTCCCAGTTTTGAGAACCAAAATGTCAAAAAAAAAAAAAAAAAAGTTTCCATATTTTGCCCTTTGTGTCCTGCTTACAAAATCATCAAAGATGAACCTCTGGTTCAACAAATCCCGTATCAGTTTTCAGCCATCAGATTCTTTCACATCCTAAAACTTTTAGCATGTCACTGTCAAGAAAATGATAGTCAAAATGCCAGTTCATTGCTTTTTAGTGGTTTGGCATACTTGTGACATCTGTTTCATATACTGTTTCAGTAATAAACTACATTACATAGTATTTAACGTATTTAGAGACTAAGTGAATCCTTTCATGTTTTCTATCCCATTAGAAAGAATAAAATATTATTGAAATGGTGTTTCCTTCTTTGAGGAGGAAATGAAATGTGTACTATGTATTTCCAATTTAAATAAAATATACACATAACAGTTATGTGTAACTGTTTCTGATACTCCACTTGGTAGTGCCCAGTTGGCATTCTCAGTTTGATTAATGGTGTGACTTTTCTCCATGTAAGAGTCCCAGGGCATCTTTGTCTTTCCACATCATTCCACATCTAATTATTGTTCATTCCTTTTAAATCTACTTTCTTATCACCTGCATCTGTTCTTTCAATTTATTTCCTTCTGGCATAATACTAAGGCTTTCTGGAATATTGTATTTGTGCCCAAGATCAGTAAAATTTTCAAATGAAAAAAAAAAAAAAAAAAAAAACAAACCAGTGTGCTATAAAAATATTTATAAAGAGACTTTCTATATAGCTGGGGGGAAACATGGGAGCTATAAGGGTGTATTAGTCAACAAAGGGGTGCTGATGCAAAATACCAGAAATCTGCTGGCTTTTATAAAGGGTATTTATTTGGGGTAGGAGCTTACAGTTACCAGGACATAAAGCATAACTTACTTCCCTCACCAAAGTCCAATGCCATGTGTTGGAGCAAAAACCCTGCTGATGTCTGCCAGGGTTCAGGCTTCCTGGGTTCCTCTCTTCCCAGGACTTGCTTGTCTCTGGGCTCAGCTCCTCTGCTAACTCCACAAGGTCAGCTGTAGACTATCAGGTGAACAGCTCTGTCTCTCTCCCTGGGGCTTCTGCCACGTCTAAGAGCAGTGTCTCTTTCTCTGTGTTCTCCTGTGTGTTCACTTCCCAGGCTCCAGCTCAAAACTCGGCATCAGAACTCCAACTCTGTCCTTTGCCATGCCTTTTATCTGTGAGTCCCCACCCACCAAGGGGCGGGGACTCAATGCCCAACTGATGTGGCCCAATCAACACCCCAACAGTAAGTTGATCATACCCAGAGGAACAGACCAGTTTACCAAACATAATCCAATATCCATTTTTGGAACTCATAAATAATATCAAACTCCTACAATGGGATAGGGCAAAAATTCAAGATGATTGACAATTGAGATGTACCCAGAGCTAGGTTCAGAGAAATGAGGGAAGGGAGTTATTATTTCAAAGAATTGTGAAAGGTCATCTTTTGTACCTTCCTTGCAAGCTTATGAGTTAACCAGCCACAGCTTTGTTCATGCTGGGAGAAAACATGAGACTCTGGGGTCAGAGACAAAGACTTCATTGCTCCAGGCAATTGGTTACCCTCCCCCTCCCGCTCCCCCAAGTGCCTCAGGAGTGAAGACCTGTGTCCTGGGTAATGCTGCCCACACAGTGGGTTTGTTACAGGTGAAGGGCCCGAGTTTAGGAAGCACCTAATCTTATGTAGCAGTTTCTAGTGAGCATAGATAGTACAAAACAGAAGGGAAGTTACTCCCTGGCTTGGCAGGTCATGAGAAATGAGGAACCCATGGGGAATTGTCTCTAGACAAATCCCTAACCACAATCTTCTCCTACCTTTGATGTCTGGATACAGCTCTTCATTTGATCCCATATGGAAGCCACAAGCCAAGTAATCCCATTGATGTTCACAGGTCAGCCTCCTGGGTGTACAGGGTTGTGTGGGGAAGGGTGGCTGATTTTCATTGACTTGGTCGGCATACTCACACAGACGTATTTTTACAACCTAGAGAATAGCCTTCACAAATGGAATATCCATCACATGGCGTCCAGTCCATCTCACACAATAAACACGAGTTATTTGGCGTCCTCATTTATCTCAATAATCAACTTATTGACTATAGTTGGAGTGGCATTCTGTACTATGTGCTAGAACGTAAAACATTCTAATGACTTTGAGGGTAAATTCTTACCTTTAATTAATTTAAAATATACTTGACCTTAGGTTATGCACAATGAGTTTAAGTTTTATAACTATTAATTAGCCTTCTCTCTCACATCTTACTTTTCCAAAAAGGAAAATCTCTAGGATTATGGCTCAAATTAATTTTCTCTCTTCTGCCCCTCAGTTCAGGTAATGTATTATTTTATGTAGTTAGGATATTTATTAGTACATGAATATCAGTGTTTTATTTTTTAAATTTTCCTTCTAAAATAAATATAATAAAAATTGTTATTCCCTTTCAATCTTTATATTTTCCTGAAAAAGTAATAGGTTTCATCTAGAAAAGCCTAAATTGATGCTCATTTACATGTTTCAAGGTGAAAAGAACCCTCTCTTAACTTACAGTGACAAACAACTGATGTGTGTAAATGAAATCTGTAACGCATGTAGGCAGTTGTTTTCTAAACCGTTTACAGGCAGAATTCATAAACACAAAAAGAGCTTAAGCCAGTGAAGGTTTCACTTCAATTTTAGCTGAAGTCTCTTTCCATTATAGTGTTGAAATACGATTGTCTGGCATTCTGTCAGCTAGTCTTAAAAATAGCTACCTAAAGACAGGAATTAAATCTAAACATGATTAATAAAGGATGTTAAGGAAGTGGCAACAGCTTTACTTTAAAAAGAATACAATAATCATCCGAGGAAATGATAATATGGTTGTGATTGTGAAGAAAAAGTGCTTTGAAGTATCTGTTGGGATCATGCATAAACTTAAATTTAAATTCAACAACATGAACAACAAATAATCCTTTTTTCCCATGTCTTTTCTGTTCCAGAAGCATCAGGGCTGGGTATGAGATAATAGATATATTTGTAAAAGAGGTGTTGGATTCTTTTTTCCATTTTATTCCAAATGGTAAGCCTGAAATCCTGGACTGTTTATCCATAAGCACTGTAGCTGCCGAACTTGAGGTAAACCACGTTGCTGGTATGTCAGAAGTTACTGAGACTGTCCTCACGTATCGTGCAGTCTCATACACATTGACATTTTATTTCACAGTTTTAAAATTGCATGTCAATATATAGGTAAAAATGTGAGGTAGGGGGAAGTGGATGTGGCTCAACCAGTTGGGCACCTGCCTACCACGTGGGAGGTCCTGGATTCGGGTTCCAGTGCCTCCTAAAGAAGGCGAGCAGATGCTGCACCTACACAATGAGCAGATGCCACAGCCAGTGGGGAGTGGATGTGTCTCAGTCCTTTGGGCACTCACCTCCCATGTGGGAGGTCCTGGGTTCGATTCCCAGTGCCTCCTGGAGAAGGTGAGCAAACAATGAGCAGACAGCCAAGAGAACTATCTAGAGGAGGGTGCGTTTTAAAAAAAAAAAAAAAAAAAAAAAAAAAAAAGGTAGGGACCAGAAGTAGATGATCTCTTGACACTTTCATGGAATAGGCCACAAATTAGGAAAAGGACATTGAATTTTAAGGAAGAATTTTGTTAGAAATATTACCTTTGAAAACTGAAGATAAAAAAAGCACCCTAAGACTTGCTTATTCATTTACTTTGCTGTAAAATATGATAAAAGATGCATTCACATGAGCCCTAGCAGTACTTGAGTATAAATAGTATACTGGCAATAACCCAGAAATATGAATTTTCTTAAACTCTAGATTTTCAGCTATGTGTGCAACTCTTTCCACCAGCAGACACCTGGCAATGCTGAAGATGTTTTTGTTTCATCTTGGTGGGTGCTACTGATGATAGTAGGTAGAGGCACAGGCTGGTGCTAAATGTTTCACAATGCATAGGCGAGCTCGCGGCACAAAAACTAACCAGCCAAATGGGTCCATAATTACCCTTCAGTAAATCTCCATCTTTTCTGAAGTATAACCAAGATTCTACTAACTCAGCACCTTGACCTCAAATATCAAAAAGTTGTCTTTTCCCTCTCTCCTTACAGCCTTCCCATAACTTAGCCAATCTAAATTTGACGTGACAATTCATCATCAATCTCGACAGCCAAATATAATAAGAACAAGTCAGGACTCTCCTGTCCTATCATTACGGTCCCTTGTAATTAATTGGCTCAATTTCCCAGCTTCCCATTCTCCTCACGGCCTGGACAGAACTAATGAACTTTCTAAAACGTAACAATGAGTCATTGTTCTCAGGTACCATTTTGAGAAGCTGAACCAATTTAAATGTCAGCTGGCATAGTTGCTGTAATAAGTGGATTGTGTTTCAAAATTACTCTTGCTACTATATTTTAAATAATGTAAAAGTATTTAAATGTGCCCTGTAAAGAGCACATAATAGGAACTTTCTCTTTTTTTCCTGCCCCATTATTAGGATGATTTATAGTGAGGACTAAAATCTAATGAATAATAAATGGCTCACCTAAAATTTCACTTCCGTTACAATTGGAGAATATAAGGAATTGGGGAAGAGCTTTGTAACTCCTGACTGATTTTTCAAACTTTAGTTCTGAGCTACACTTCTAAATAAATTTTGCAATGTTTGTTTATTAGATCAAATATTAGGGTATGTCTTATTTTGGAAAGCAATCTAGGTATTTTTTTTTTTAATGCTAGCAATCAGTGGCAAAATGAACTCTAAATATGTGCTGAGCAATTGAGTCCTAGGAACACCTCAGATGAAGTTAAGAGATGCAAACTGCCTGTTATGGCTAATAGGATTTTAAACTTTGAGCCTATGGAGTGTGAAGTACCTGTTGCCCTGGGCTAGTTGAGGATTATTTTTTTTAGAATATATTGGAAATTTGACCAAAACAAACACACTCTCGTGGTCAGTGGCCCTAGCTACTGCCCTGGTTGGCTTTTTACCCTGCTGCTTGGAAAGTTTTGTGCACGCGCGCTCTCTTACCACCTCCCCATGCTTCCTACAATTTCTCTCCCCTTCCACTACTTAAACAACCCATGGCCTTGAAATTGACCAAAAGCATCACTGGTACCTGTGCTTCCATTTAAGTGTCCCCCCCATCTTCTTCAGAGTAATTTAAGTAATAACCCATAACTTTCTCAAAAAATGCAAGAAACCATACCTTGTTAAGGAATTACAGCAAGCCTGCAGGGATGCAAAGATGGCACTTGCCCAGAATCTGGAAGATGATGTTGAGTCATTGGCCATCAGTTCTCTGGATTTTCATAAATCAAATTTCCAGAAAAACAGTAGTGGGCAGAAGCTGATCAGCAAGATAGGAATGTGGTCAGGGATTATGGGCTTTCTAGGTTAGTTTTTATAGCAGAGTAGAAATAAGGCAGAACATTTTAGAAGATTTGAAGGTGTAAATACTACGGGAGAGAATGAGGCAGAGAGAAGATGGAAGTGAAAATATGCATATCAATTTTATTTTGTCCACTCTCCAAGGTGAGCAAGGATATCTTCCTGAAATATTTGTTTCTTATTTCTTCTAATCCTCTATACCTGTGACAACTACCTCAAAGTATGCATTCTTGGGTTAATAGCCCCTTGTGGCAGTGGTTCTGAATTTTGTTTTGTCTTTTCTGCCTGAGAAGACCTCAAGCTCCATTGCTGAGCCAAATTCCTGGAAGTGGGTGTCTTAGGAAAACATCCTTCCCAAGAAAGGTTAATGCATCATTTGTATTACAGCAAACATGACTAATCTGAGTTCTTGTTAGAAACACTCAAGATTGACTCTTCGCTTAAAGCATTGCTCTTACATTTCTAATTTCCTTTCGGGCCTCACATTATAAATCTGTCAGAATTGCAGTGCCTTTGGCAAGGGTTTGTAAAGCATTCAGCCATTTCAGTCTTGCAAATAGTGATGGCGTGTAATGACACATTGCCATTTGCAAGTGATCTTTTCAGAAACTTTAATTATTTGGAAGTCTAAACTAAGACACATTCCTTACTTATTTCGAAGACTGTCAGAAATACATGCCATTCACTTATGCTTATGTTTGTAGTGAAGGTTAACAATGCATGTTTTCATCACCCAAAGAGAAATGTAAAGCAATTCCCCAAAGGGAGTGACCCTTCTACACTTCTGAGTATAATAAAGCCACTTGCTGTACTGGACATTGAACTGATAGAGATACATCCTAGAAAAGAATGACTTAAATAGCTGTAGGTGAGCCAGCTGAAATATGACTAAAAACCTGAAGTCAGATATTACCTTTGGGGGAATCGTCTCTATGAAAATGGAGGTTTTACCAGTTTGTAGACTTTACATCAGAGATCCAGGCAACCTGAAAACACAAAACCTTGATGAATTTGAACCCAAAACAGCCTAAGTTCAATCAAAAACTACTAGGGAAGTAAACTGTGGGTAATTTTAATACTATTGGAAATCCAGAAGTTGCAATGAGGTGATCCATCATATTCAGCGAATTAAATTTCTTGCATCAAACTTTTGAGTCTTTTGGTGTGAAGCCCCTTTTGGCTCCTTTTCCAATGTACTTATGCATCCTTAATTTATGGTTCTATGTTATTCTTTGTTTTCTGGGAAAGATAAAAATGAGGAGCTCCTGAGAAATAGTCATGGCTTTTGTTTTTCTTAAATTGTAGATGCAACCCACCAATCCTCTGAACAGAGACCACCTTCTTCTGTACTATAAGAGCTAAAAGATATATGTGACAAAAAGGTGGAATATTGAGAAAAGGAATAAATTTCCATACCTCTGATTTAAATTATATAATACACTGCTAACTCCCCTACCTAGTTTATCTTTATTTTCTTTACTAATTTGCATTAACAGCTCTAGAAAATGTCCTTAAGTGCTAGGAATCATAATGTTAAAATGTCTTTTCATAATATAAGAGATTGAATTAGAAATATTATTAATTCAAGTGTTTAGAAATAATATGCAATATCCCTCAAGATCTGGTTTTGGTCCTATTGCCTTAATATTCGTAATAACCCTTTTATTAAAACTCAAATAATATTAACCATCATTAGCTCTTTTTTTTGGAATGGTGAAACGGGGGAGATAGTTTATTCCCATGTAGAAACCCAATTGTCTCAACATAATTTATTTAATAACCTCTTCTTTCTGCAGTGATTTTTTTTTTTGCTTTATTTTTTTAAAAAAGATATTTAGATTACATAAATGTTACATAAAAAATATAGGGGATTCCCATATGCCCTGCTCCCCACATTTACCCACATTAGCATCTTTCATTACTCTGGTACATTCATTGTAATTGATGAACACATTTTGGAGCATTGCCACTAAGCATGGATTATAGTTTACATTGTAGTTTACACTCTCTCCCACTCAGTTCTGTAGGTTATGGCAGGATATATAATGGTCTGTATCTGTTGCTGCAATGTCATTCAGGACAATTCCCAAGTTCCAAAAATGCCCCTGTATTACACCTGTTTTCCCTCTCCCTGACCTCAGAACCTCCAGTGGCCACTGCCTGCACATCAATGATAAAAGTTCTTCCATTGCTAGAATCACAATAAGTCTATAGTAGAATACTAGTAAGTCCACTCTAGGCCATAGTTCATTCCCCAATACTGAGAATTCTGGGATGGTGATGCCCACTTCACCTCTAAGTGAGAGGAGACTTCAGTCCCATACAACTGATGGCTGGAACTCTCTTGCTTGCAGTTCTAGACTCTCTCTGTTCCTTGGTATGGTGGTTGTCCATCATCACCTCCTTGTTAATTATCCTGGGTGAGTCCAGTGAACTGGAGAGTAGGTGGTACAACTCTCCAGTTCACTGAAGAGGCTTGGGGAGCAGCTGGCACATGGATTCAAGTCTCTTGTGTGTGCACCTATCAACTCCAGCACCAACTACAGGTTCAAATAGAAGGCATAGAAGAGCCATGTATAGGGAAACCACAACTGAGTCCAACTCTGTCACACTGGGGAGCACAAACCCCAAAGTAGGGCCCACTAGCAAGGCACCAAACTCCTGAGCTATCTGCCCTGACCATGGTGCCTGGGTGTCCCCAGAGTTCTCAGGAGCCCCACTATTTGGGGGAGTGTCTAATTTGGCAGTTAATGAGATCCTGCTGAGATGTGCAAAAGTATGACCTCTGGAATGACCTCCTGACTCACTTTGAAGTCTCTTAGCCATATAAACTCATTTCCCCCGTTTTGATCAAGGTCTTTTTCCAGTAGCTTTGCTAGTTGGTGCTTGGTAGTAATCCTTGGTGCCAGGGAGGCTCATCCCTGGGAGTCCTGTCCCAGGCTGGGGGGAAGTTATTGCATTTATATGCTGAATTCGGCTTAGAGAGAAGCCATATTTGAACAACAAGGAGGTAACCCTTAGGCCACCCTATAATACTAGGCTAAGTTTCAGTTTCAAGTGTAAAGGTTCATAAGCATAGTCATCAATATCAAAGGTTGGTCAATGGACCATCCTCCTTCTCTAGCCATTGACTCTGTATTTGGGGTATTCTTGCTGTTCCATTAGAGAAAGTGGCAGAGCTCCCCAGGATGGAAATCCGATATTCTTTTGGATATTGTGTGATCTGCACCCACTGAGACAATGTCCCATGAACATTTGAACACATTTATATGAGTTATATGTATGCCCAGATGAACCTCATTCCGTGTATCCACCATTACTGACATCCCACACAAATGGTCCTTCCCTGCCACAGTTGTAACCCTTCTGTGATCCAAAACTTCTTCAAAAATGAAGCCAATAAAATAGCCAAATACAATCAATAAGAAAATCACAATTTTAAAGATAAATAAAATACAAATATATATATATATTTTTTAAAAATTGGGGTAATAAAAAAATGAAAAAATATATAGGATCTGTTGTCCTGTATGTACAGTGACATTTTCTCCCATTTATTCCCCCCAATGTCTTTTTCCATTTTGTCTTCAAAGAAGTTTTAGGTCATACAATGTCACATACAGAATATAGGGGACTCCCATATATCCAACATCCTCCCCCTTTTCCCCCTTCCCCTATTAAGAACATTTTATATATGGATGGTATGTTTATTACAACTGATGTACAAATATTGAAACATAGCTACCAAACATGATCAGTGGTTTACATTATGGTTTACATTTTGGACCATACTTTTATACATTTTGATGAAACTTAACATGACCTATATCCATCATTGCAAGATCATGTGGAACGCTTCCATCCCCCCAAAAATGCTGCCTGTTGCATCTCTTGTATTCCTCCACATTCATAGTTATTTGCAACAACATTGGGATTACCAGGGCTTATGTGTGTATTTGTATGTGATTGTTTTTATCGAACTATGATAAACATATATAACATTGCAAATTCCATACTTGTATACCTTGGTAACTTAAAAAATAATAATAAATAAAATAAAATAAAAGACACCTTGTATCTTCAACATTCAGACTGAGAGCATCATCTATCACCCAGAAGACCCATTGTGTTCTGCCTCAACCATAGCCCTCTTCCGTGACCCAGTTATAACCAGTGTCTGAATTTCTGATATTGTAAACCCGTTTTATCTACCTTTGAGCTCTCTCTCTATTGGAACCTTATGGTCTTTTATGCTGAGCTCTTCTCACCTGACATTTTCTTTGTGAGATTTATCCATCCTCCTGAATTCTGGCTGTAGTCCATTCCTTCTATGCAGTTCTTAGTAGTCTATGACTATGCCACAATTTATTTCTTTTATATGGTTGATGGGCAGTTGGGTGATTCTAGATTTGAGACGATGATAAATAGTTGCTTATGAATGTTTTTCTTTTAATATAGTGATGTGCAAGGAAGAAAATAAAAAGATAGTCTATCACACTGGCAATGAAAGTAATGATGAATGAAATATGTGAACAAGTTGAAAAATATTAAAAAAATGCATAAAAAATGAAAAACTGCTTTGGCATCCATCTCCCAAAAGGTAAATGCCATCAATAATTTCAGTTATTGATGTTCCTTGCTAAAAAAAAAAAAGGAAAAAAAGCTTTCTCAAATAAAGCTGTGTATGTGTGTGTATGTTTACATATATCAGTGTTGAATTCTCTGTAAGATCCTGTGGCTGGTGTATGGTGAGTGGAATTAAAGGAGGTAGAGAAGAATGCATTTAGAATAGCATGGACATTTTGCAGAACTGTACAAGAGAAAAGATAGTGTAACCAAGAGTTAAGAATTAACAAACGATTATGATTACTCAATCATCATGTAGATTTTTTTTTTTTTTTACCTCCAGTATATTATAGAATAGTCAAAAGTTAATGCCTGAAATTATTGGAAGAGACTGGATCAACTTCACCTCTTGTGTATGGTCATTTCAAAGTAGACTTGCCCATGTATAGACCTTCTATTGTGATGATTGTTCTCGACTGATCTTACCTTTGTTTTTATGGTCAGTCAAGCTAGGACTGCTCTTGTGATGATGATTCTAGACAGACCTTACTTTGTAAGCAGTCATTTCTAACTAGGACCTGCTCCTGTGATGATTGTTCTGGACTTACCTTACCTTTGCATATGGTCAGGTCGAACTAGGACCTGCTCCTGTGATGCTTGTTCTAGACCAGGGATTCTTAACCAGGGGTCCATGCACCCCCAAGGGGTCCATGGAAAGATTTCAGGGGGTCCATGAGCTTGAATTAAATTATATATAAAAAAAAACAGTCATGTGGGGATGTGTTGGTATGGATGTGTCATAAAACTATTTGCTGCTACATTCTGAGAAAGGGGTCCATGGTTTTCACCTTCGTAAGCGGTCATTTCTAACCAGGACCTGCTCTTGTGATGATTCTTCTAGACTGTCCTTACCTTTCGTAAGCGTTCATTTCTA
>JAKSZT010054573.1:3981057-4016120 GCA_026826555.1 Tolypeutes matacus
TGTTCAGACTGATCTTAGACTGTCCGAGCTCCTTGCTATGCATTAGTGAATAAAACTCTTCCTCTTTGGAACCCCTGTGTCTCAGGAATTGGTGTTTGAGATGCATCAGGTAGAAAAAACCCTCTTTTGCTCAGTATTAATAGCTTGGAATTCAGGATTAAACCCTCTCTTACTCTATCCTCTCATGAGAATTAATAATATAAAGGGTTTTTTAAAATATTGTGTGTTGCAAAGATAGAGTACACAAAATCCAGGAAAGCCTAATTGAGAAAAATGAAAGAAAACATGAATTGGGTGGATTTGTGTGTGTGTATTTGTATATCCAGCCCATTTAAATGTGGTCTAATTAAAGATATGGGAGATATTTAAATATTTTTAAACGCTTATAGAAAAGGAGTCATTTCCTTAGTGAATATAAATTATTACAATTGATCCAGAACAGGAAAGAATCTTGTCAGAACAATAGTGTGGGAGAAACTCGTCTCCCAGACTGCTTTGCTAGTTTTATTCATTCTAATGTTAAGGAACCGATGTTCCCTATTTTAATTAAATTATTTCCAAGTGAAGTGTTAAAAAGATTTTCAGAGAATGGTAAAATCATACAAATATGATAAAGACCAAGTGCTAAAGAATTTCACTCATACAATGAGATAAACCGGCAGGTGTGGTAATAGTTCAAAGGAAAAGTTAAAACACATTGAAATGAGTTAAGGCATGTTGAGGTGCATTGGAAATTAAGACAATTTTTTTTTTCTCCCTGAAGGGAGAGAAGGGGAAGGAAGTCAATTAAATTGCTCTAAGAGGAAAGAATTTATCAGTTAACTTCCAAAGTGTTGCAAAATAGCTCAAAGACAAGAAGTGGGCTACAATTTAATACACTGAAAGAATGAGCTACAGCCTAAACGTAGCTTTCCTGAAATGCACATATTTCCCAAATTTTCATGAAACATTTAAAAAAAAAAAAAAAAAAAACACCAAAAATATAAATCAATTATGCTGTAATAAAGGCAAAACTAAATTCATTTTCTAATTTAATCCAGTAATTTATTTAGAAACAAAACACATGATCAGTTATGTTTGGTTCCAGGAATGCAAGAAGCCACATAATTTAACACTTCAAATAATTTAGAGGGGAAATTTGATTATGTCATTAGATGCCAACAAATTTGCCAAAATTAATCAGTAGTCATTACTAATACTAGCTATTTTAAAAAATCATTTACTGAAATCAACAGCATGCATCATAACATGAAAGCAATTGCCATGAGAATAAAGACAAAATGGGAATATTCAAAATCACAATTACCAGTATTTGAGTTTTCTTTTAATATAAGTAAAATCACTTTGCTATATAAATGTTGTAAAGAGTTAAAAAATCATTTGAGAAATTTTGAGACGCAAATCATAGTAATGTAAAAAGTCAGTGAAACCAAATTTTTAATGTCCAAATATAAGTGAAAACCGGTATATAAGTACTTCACTACTCAGTTTTGAAATGAATGCTTTTTTTTCCCTCTTTTTTTCCAATTAACAAAATGGGACAGCTGGCTGTTCATTTTGAAGACAGCAGAGTTATTACTAAAAGTTAAAAAAAAAAAAAAAAAATCATCTAGATTCACAAAATAAAGCATTGTTTCTGGTCATTCGGAGGAAGCATTGTCCCTAAGAAGGTAAGAGAACCCAGAGCCACTCAGAGAAAATAATAGCCTCAGTGATGAAATACAATTACTGCTGGGAATGCTGGTGGGAAGAATTTCTTTTCTAGAAGGAGGAAAAGGCAACACAAAGCTTATTGCCTAATGGTCAACTGGGCAGCTGTCCAAATCTTCAGGATAAAAATAAATCTTGTGGGGGAGGAAAAATATTGGTGAAAATGTGGAATTGTTACCTAGCAAAAGTGGGATTTTTTTCTGCCCGATGTGCTCCAAGGACCAGTTCCTGAGACACCGGTGTTTCAAAGAGAGAGAGTTTATTGCTAAGTGGCAAAGGAAGGAGATGGGATGGCCTATGGGTCTAAAAAATCTGTCTCCCTGAGTTGGAGATTAGGGTTTTTATAGATTCACATGGGAAGTTGGATGGGATCCCCTTACAATAGCAAGTATACACAGTGACGAGACCAGCTTAGAATAACCCCACAATATCAAGTATAAACAAGGATCAGACTAGTCTAAGGACTTTCAGTAACTTCAGATATTAACTTTAGCAATTCTATTAAAGTAAGAAAAGCATCTACGTAATTCAGTAACCATGATTGTCAATTCTTAAACCTTGGTTACAGAATGAGTGGGTTTTTTGGTTAAGATTTATTTTATTACTCCCCCTGCCCATTGTTTGTGCTTGCTGTCTATTTTCTGTGTCCATTCACTGTCTGCTTTCTGTGTCTGCTCAGTTCTCTTTAGGAGGCACTGGGAACCCAACCTGGGACCTCCCATGTGGGAGAGGGCACTCAACTGCTTGAGCCACCTCAACTCCCTGTTTTGTTGTACCTCTCATTGTCTTTTCTCTTTGTGTCTCCTTGTCCTGCTTTCTTGATCCTCTCTCCCAGGAGGCACCGGGAACTGAAACTTGGACCTCCCATGTGGTACTTGGGAGTTCAATTGCTTGAGCCACATCTGCTTTCCATATTCTTTTGATAGAAAACAAGATCAGAGATGTTCAGTGAACCTGTGGAGTTAAATATCTTCATCAGAGCTCCATTGTGTAGATAACAATGTTAGGTGCATTTGAAACAAGCAGTAGGTATGGGCTGTGTAACTTTGGTCTACTTGGCTTCTTCTCTGGGGACCTAGGGGGAGATTTGCATGCTGTTTCAAAGAGGAAACCCATGCTCTGCATAGGATGAGGTATTACTTGAGCTGTTGTGTTAATGTAATTAAAAGTAAAATCTCTCAACCCAGAAAACCTCTCCACAAGGATGGGAGATGAAGGAAAAGAGTTTTATTACTGAATGTGTTAAACAAAAAAGTGATAGATCACAGGTGATCCACTAAGACAAAGAGCTCACCCTTCTTATGTGGCTAAGGGGAAAGGACCCATCCCATGCACATTCTCAGGATATTTTAGTAGATTTGCAATTTGAGACCTCCCTGCAGGAACTTATGCTAAGCTCTTCCCAGGAAGCTGGGAGGTCTGGGTTGTTGCTAAAACAAATATCATGCAATAGTTTGGGTGAACAATGGGAATTTATGGCTCACAGTCCTGAGGTCCAAAATCAAGGCCACTGTGGCATTATGGGGCTGACTGCGGACAATCGTGGGCTCTTCTGTCATATAGAATGCACAGGGCAGCGTCTTCTCTCCTGTCTGGGTTCCATTGACTTCCAGCTGCTGCTTGTAGCTTCTTGTTCCATGCCCATTTCCTTCTCTAATGGGACCTCAGCCATATTGGACTAAGGCACCTTAATAACCTCTTCAAAGACCCCATTGACAAATGGGTTCACACCTATAGGACCAGGGGTTGGGTCCTGAACTTGCCTTTTGCAAGGGATACGATTCATTCCCCAAAAATCTGCATTGTGGACACCAGAAATGACATATTCATGCGAAATACATTCGTTCCATCACAACATCCTGAAGACCGTAAGCCATGTTAGCACAATAACTACAAAGTCTCACAAAAATCAGGGTGTGGTCTGTAGAGGGGTACGATTCTCTCCGTGGACCCATGAAACCTAGAAAACAAATCATATCTTCCCAATATACAATGGTGATACAAGTATAGGCTAGAGAGTCCTCTTCCAGAAGAGAGAAATTGGAAGGAAAATGGGGGTCATGGGTCCCAAACAAGTCTGAACCCCAGCAGGGTGAGCTCCATTTGATTTCAAGATCTGAGCATCATCTATGATCTGTCTGAGCTGATGGAGTGGTAGTCCCACCCCTTCCAAGTGGGTGTTCATCAGCCTCGTTCTTTCTCAACCCTGGGGTCATGGCCTCCCATCTCTTAGCTTTGGAACGGTGGCCCAGCTCTCCATGAGTGCCAGGACTCAAGCCCTCGCCTCTCTGGACGTTGGGATGACAGCACTGTTCCTGAACAATGGGGTACAAAGCCTATCCCCTCCAAGGTCAGGGGTGGACCGTCCTTTCTACAAGCATCGGTGGGCCTGGTCTCTTGGTACCAGGAGATCTAGATCTCAGCTTCTATGGTTCTGCCCTTGAGGCCCTTTTTCCTTCAGTTCATTCCTTCTCTATCCCTCTCAATCCAGGCTGGCACTCATTCTGCTTATACAAATTTTGCAAAAACACTTGTGGGCTTTACATGAAGGCCAAGCAGTTCCAAAACATCAGATGATAGAACTTTCCACAGGGCTTGCCAGGATAAGTGCAGTTAGGAAAAAAAAAAAAAGTTAACAGCATTAAATTTAGGATCACACAGCTTTGAGTGATGCGTGCATTGAGGGTAGAAGGGGGTAGGCTCAAAAAGGGCCATCACAGAAGCAAGTGAGGAAATGTTCTGATGAGCTGATGCTAAGTTTCCATTTTCCACAGGGGGCTCTTACACAGTGGGGAGCAGATATACATTGATTATTGGGGTGTGCTTGTGCATTCTGATAGCCTGTCTCTACTAGACTGAAGGAGGTTGCTTATCTACAGACCTGTAGGCTATGTCCCATTGTTATATTTTCTTGGAATGTTCACTGCAGATCAATTTTTTTAATTACTGGGAAATCCTTCCTCAAAAATAGCCCCTGTGGGCAATGCCCAGTGCAGGTGGCCATTTATTTTTACTGAACACGCCTTTCCAGTCCTTATTTCATGGAAATGACTGACTGGAGCCATGCTGAGCCACCTGTCTTTTGCAAAGGGTCTTCTGAAAAGCTCAGGGAAGACCTTGATAGAAGCAGTGGCCCTAGCCTCAGAGCAGTTTGCCTGAAAATCTTGAATTTCTGGTTCCTTTGTGTTTAAGAGTTTAATTCTCAGCTTATCTCTTACTCTAGCATTTCACTATAAGGTGCAAGAAGAAGCCAGGCTATACCTTACATACTTAGCTTGGAAATCTCCTCATCTAAATGTCCGAAGTCATCACTTTCAAGTCCTGACTCCCAACCAACAGCCAACTCAATTTTGCTGAGTTTGCTGCCACTTTACAACAAGGTTCACATTTCTCCCAGTTTCCAGCGACACCTTCATCCTTTCCTTCCAGTGTCTCATCAGAAGTCACTTTAGCATCCATATTTCTACAATGGTCTCTTCAAGCCAATCTAGGCTTTTTCTAACAAGTGCTTCATAATTTTTCCAGCCTCTACACATTACCCAATTACAAAGCAGTTGCCATGTTTTTAGATATTTCTCAAAGCACCCTACTTTCTACTACCAAAAACTGTTCGGGGATCAGGAAACTAAAAACATGGGGGATACCCTCCTTGATTACATTTGAAAAGGACAAACAGAAAACTTACAGTCACAGCTTTTGTAAAGTAAATACTAAGAAATGGGAGGGTTTCTTATGTTAAACAGGGAGAATTAAGCCTTTTGTAATTTTAAAATTTTCACCCTGACACCCTGTACTCAAAAGAGCTTCTGGATACAGTTTCTACTACCAGGAAGCTTAAAATCAGCACAAATAATATATCTTGTGATTTCATGTCTGGGTGTTCGGTGGCCTTGTATTTCAGAAGGAAAACTAAAAAATAAACAGTTTAGGAAGAGCCGGAGAGAGCATCTCTGAGTGCCTCATTCAAAGACTTTACCACAGAGGCTTCAGAGAACCGTGGAGTCGAGCATTTTTAATTTCAGGCTTTTGGTGTTCTTATAAAGTGAAATGAGGTTTCGCAGTGCCTTGTCCTGTCTTGTAAATTTGTAATAAATTCTCACATTTGTACTAGAGTGCATAAGGTCTTAGAGAAAAAAGTAATAAATGATATGTATTGGAATGTGAATGTGAATTTTGAAGTAGAATCCACAAATAAATGATAATGCGGTTATTTCCTAGCCAAAAAGATTATTTTTTTTCTTGAGGATCATCTTATTTATAATTTCGAAGTTTGGTCCACGCAGCATCTAACTAACTACATCTCATGTTAGGATACAACTACATGGAAAGGATGATAAAATTAGAGCTTCAGGGATCCCTCAGAGCCAAAATATCCCATGCTGCTGCCTACTTTGAGTTCTCTCATGGGTATCCTCTTGAAATACTTGGAATTTGAAACCTCTGTCAAGGCAGATGTCCCAAATAGCCAATCAAGCCTATAGTTTCTTGTGTTGACCCAATACAATAAAAAAAAAATTGCCTTAAACCCGCCTTTATAAGATGGACACATTCCCCACCCATTCAGTGGGATCTAAACTAACTATATCTTGCCATTCCTAGGAGCGCGAAGCTGCTTCCATTTCCATAAGGGATCCAGCCACCTTGCTACTGCAAAACCTTTGGTGTCCAGAAATAAAATGTAATCTGCAAACTCAAGTCCAAGTTCTCTTTGGACAACGAAAATAAATAGATGTCACTTTATGGTTGTAAGGGGGAGGGAGTTGTGAGTTATATATTCACCTTGTTCAGTAAGGTGAATGTTTAGCTATTTAAATATAGCATAGAAGAATCTCTACCTGATTTTGATTCTAGCACGATCCTTCCTAAAGACAACAAATGTGAGTTCACTTTGATGTGCTCATGCATCTTCCCTTTGAAGGTACTGAGCCAGTGTTTACACAAGCTTAAGTCCATTAAGCAGTGAGCAGAGTCTTTTCTGTTGTTCTGTGTGATAATGAGAAATGCTTCCCTGATTTTTAGTGGTTTCTCATATCTGGCTTTAGAGTAGTGTAGGAGGGAGTGATCTTGCTATTTCCCTCCTGCAATTCTATGGTGAATGAAATGCCAGCTTAAAAAAGAATTCGTTTTTGCTGAATGATGAGAAAGAATATAAGAGTTTCACCGAGTGAAGACTTTAAAATCAGGCATTAAGTCGTATAACGTGAAGTTATTTAACCTGAGAATGGAGTCGTATATTTTAAAAAGCATTGAAGATATTACTATTTCGCCTAGATTGAAAAGCATATTAGGTAAGCGTAGGAAAACGTTTATGAAATTTTAGATACCTGAGTGTTTTAAGCATGGTATCTGTAAGATATCACTGTTTCCACATGCAGGTTCAAAATGAAATGCTCATAACCTATGGAAAAGCAGGTGGGTTTGGAGAGCTGAGCCCACAAACCACCCAAAGCTGTCCAGCAGTGTTTTGTTTTTATTTTGGGGGCCTGAGTGTGAGAGAAAGGGAGTGGCTTTTTCTTATCGGTTAAATCCATGAACCCAAATGCATTTACTTATAAAACATAGATAAGGGGCATTTTCTAACCATTTCAGAGCCAATAATAAAGGACACATTCAAGACTCACTAGGAAAAGGCTTGCTTTCTTTGACTGCAGTTGTGTAAAATCTACACAGAGACGTTTTAATGTCAGGGAAACTATTTTTCATTGAAAACTAATTGGCTTTAAACATCTTGAAATACAGCTTGTAAAACATTATCAATGCAATGCTTGCCAGTGACTTACTTGGGAAAAGCTGTGTCTTGGCCACCTTGTTTGTTCTCATCTTCCTCAGAGCATTTCACAGATAACTGTGTAAATAAGAGTTTGTCACCTTTCTGAGCGTGTCTTCAATCTTGTTTTAAAAAAGATTTATTTTATGTATTCCCCCTCTCCCCCATCGTTTTGCACTTGCTGTCTGCTCTCTGTGTTCTGTGTCTGCTTGTTTTCTTTCTCTCTAGCTGGCATTGGGAGCCAATCCTGGGGCCTTCCGGAGTGGAGAGAGGCGCTCAATCTCTTGCACCACCTCAGTTCCCTGGTCTGCTGTGTCTCTTATTGTCTCTCCTCTGTGCCTCTCTTTGTTGCGTCATCTTGCTGTGCCAGCTCTCCACGCAGGCCAGCTCGCCTTTCACCAGGAGGCCCCAGGAATCGAACCCTGGACCTACTATGTGGTAGACAGGACCGCAATTGCTTGAGCCTCAGCCCTTTCCTCTTCAATTGTTTTTTTTTTAATTATCCATGATGTGTGACTGCCTTGAATCATGGAGATGGGTTTTTTCAACTAGCACATGGCGCCTCCTACAACTGTAATCGCTAGCAGATACACAGCCAAAACTGAACTCAGATTCTGGTCCAAGTAAAACATATTTTGCTAAGAAATTACAGTCCATGAAGAATTTAGACTTTATACTCTTGAACGCTTCCTCTGCTACTTGCTCACAGGGAGCTTTCTGAAAGTAGACTCGGGCCAATCCCCACAGCATGGCGAGGAACCATTTTGTTCCCAGGGAAGGGACATTCTCCTGGCTTCTGGTAAACCAGTTGTCAGATGCTCCGTCTCTTGAGCCATACACTCAAGACAGACATTCACGGCCAATATTCAGTGCTGTTGTTTTTTCTCATCCCCCTGGAACGAAAGATGTGTTATTTTGTGCAAAGAAGGCTCAAGTGGGCTTGTCAGCCTTAAGGAGCTCATTCCTTTTGACAGCCATAATATTTTTGCAGCAATATAAATAAAAATCTGTCTTCCCGACATACATTGGATTTCTGTGGTGGCCTCAAGGAATAAAAAGAAGTGGAAATGAGTAAATTTGGGTATAACCTAAGGTCATGAAAACTATAAAATCATTGCCTTGACTTTTTTGACACTGAAGTCAATCACCTAATTATCAAAGGATCTGCCTGTTTTGCTATTGTGATTTTAAAAAAGGGATTTTTAAAGTCATTTCTAGTCTCACAGGAGACTTTTCAACACTTGGAATCCAATGTTTGCTCAGAGATTTCGCTAAACTGAGATGCTCGCTGCCCACAGATACTTCTTTAAGTGGAGTTAGCTGCTAAGTGAAATTGGGTTTGGAACAACTTGCTTCTTTTTCTTTTCTTTTCTTGGATTCTTCCATTTATAACTTTTCTAACCCAGATTGCTTTAAACATTCGATCCTCCTGAGTACTACATGTTATCTTAATCATTAATTAACTATGATATTCAGAAATGTTAGTATTATTCCACAGCCAACATGATTGAACAAGAGAACATTATTTTTTTACTTACAGGCACTTTCACATGGGTGCCTCATGGACTCAGAATTAAACTTCTGAGAATACCAACAATCTATACATAAATTTTGCTCTACTTTTTAATGAAATGCCATAGATCCTCTATCACTGTGTAGTTTACCTGTAAGTTCAACTTGAAATAGTTATGACTATTTAGGATTATATTCCAAATTCACACTCTGGAAAATCCAGGTGAGTGCTGACCAGCCCATCTCTGGGTTTCAAGGTCTGATGCTCCATGGCAAGTGAATCTTTACCGCCGCCTAAGACCTTGTAGCTCATTCGTGCTCAGTTTTTAGGATGTTTCTCTTTGGAATACATTTTAATTTTCCTACATTTTTTCCTCATCAAAATTTTATCCTTTGGTGCCTTCCTCAAAGGCAGTTTCCATGCCAGGCAGTAATCCAGAGTTCCCAATCTAACTTGTCTTCATATTGACTTGACCAAAATACTGAGCAAAATTTTTAATAGAAAGATAGATCACACACACCTGAAACAATATTTTTAATGCATTTTAATATTTTAATAATTATAGAAATAATTAAGATTATTGTCTTAATCTCGTGTTTTAAGACATATTACTGTGACACATGAATTGTTATTTTAAAGGAGAGTGTCCTTATTTCTCGAAACTATAACATTAGAGAAATTGTTCTTGCAACAATTTTTTATGTAAACATCCTATCATATGAGGAACCTGAGTTCATTCAGAGAGAAGAGCTACGAGCAAATTAATTGACCTGCGTGGCAATTGCTGTTTTATTTAGAAGGAAAACCATTTATTTCCTAAAGTAGGTCTTTCTACTTTTCCCAGAACTGACAGTCATTCTTGAAAATCTTTGAATCTGGGTCAAGGATGAAACCACTAAAATATGTCAAGGAGTTCTAAGAGTAAGCGTCCAGTAAAATAAATGCTCACTCTTACTTACAACTAGGGCAGCTATCCTGATGAATGACAAATGGATGTATGTTGGCTCCCAATCCTATATACCCACACATACATGCATGTCTGTACATAATCACACACACGTATACATACGATGTGTACATAAACACAGAACTACATGGATATATATGAACGCCAATAAAAGAAATGTGAACAGTTAAAATACTTTGAAGAATTTATGAATAACGTGTGTGACCTGTGAAAGGAGCGGCTTGCTTTAAACACGATAAATCGTGTACAGACCATAAAGAAAAACAGGTACTTTTAGAACATACACTTAGGATGAAATAGTAAAAACCACCTATGTTGTTCTTTCTGATTAACATTAGTAATCCTGCTGTGGGAAAGTACTCAATATATATTAAGGAAAACAGACCCAAGGATATATATTTATATATCACTTTACAAATATTGGTATGTATTGTGAAAATTTTGATTTTTACCCACAATAAAAAAAAAAAAATCTCCACCTTCTTAAATAAAGATGTTGGTTAGATTTCATATTCCTCCAGTTTTGTATTTTCAACTCTCTCTTCTCCTAATTTGCCAGAATATACAAAGTGCAATTATTTTTCACACTTCAAATATATAGTTATTTCTTCCCTTCAACAAATACTGTTTCATAGTTCCTATTCAAGTTGTTCAGTCAGTACCATTGAATGCCAATTTCGCCAGGTTACATTTTTAAGATACTCATTTCTTCTTTTTATTTATTCTTCTAAATATAACTGGATTATAAGTTCTCTTTGTTTCTCCTAAATATTTCGTTGATATCATACATGTCATATTTTCTTAGATATGTTTTGTCTTTTCCAGAATCAACTATGATTATTTGATTCAGTGATTTTCAATAATAATTTATTTTTCATGAAAATACTACTCTTTATCCAAACAATACATGTTGTATCAGGACTTTGGATGGGAATAAAGATGTCAATATTTTGTAAAAAAAAAAAAAAAAAAGATTTCATATTCTTAATTACACTCTTGTACTTTTTCCAAAATGTCTACAATGGTTATTTACTTTTGACTCAGAGGAGATGCAATATTTTGTGCACTCTGTAAGTTACAAAGTAGCTTATGAATTTAAAACTAACACCTGAAATTAAGTTTATTAAAAAAAAAAAAAGTAATCAAACCTATTTATTTTTTTATGGGACATATGCTGTATCAGAGGAAAACAGACAGTTAAACAAAGGAAATTAGTAAATATGTCATATCTTAGCATAAGAACGCAGAAGGAATCTCCAAATCCTAAAGACTGAGGAATGAACAAACATAAGGGGGGGAATGCAACTATGGACCAAAGCAGACATTATTATTGGAGTAACAGAAGTACTTGTGACGTAGATTTATAGATAGTGGTTACCAGAGATTCTGAGGGGAGAGGACGGAAGAATATGTGGAACATGGGGCATTTTTTGAACGCTGGAATTGTTCTACCTGACATTGCAATGACAGATACAGGCCCTTATACATTTTGTCAAAACTATAAAATTATGCAGCACAAAGTGTAAACCATTATGTAAACTATAGACCATGGTTCATAGCAATGCTTCAATACTTGGTTAACAATTGCAACAAATGTACTGCACCAATGAAAGATGTAATAGGGGAAAATGTGAGGGGAGGGGGATGGATACATGGGAATCCCGTACATATTTTTTAAAAATTTATTCTACCCTATATATATATATATATATATATTTTTTTTTTTTTAATTTTTTTAAATTTTTTATTGTGGGTACCCAACCTATTTAAAGGGGAAGTGTTAAAGCCTCTGGAAATTGGTTTCTTTATAACCGGTTGGCTTTTCAGGTTCCTAGCTGCGTTGAAGGCAGGGGCGCAGTTCCTTGTTTACAAACCATGCCACCAGCCCTAGTTTCATCCCTGCATCAGCAGGGGCCAGCAGGAGCTCCTGGAATGCACGGCTCTCAGCTCTGACGTTTGCTGAGCAGAGCAAATCTTGGCAAAAAGGGTTTGGGGGTGTAGCAGGCAGAGCTGGAAAACAGGTGAGGATAGATGTGGGAAATAGTATTTAGAGGGCACAGGATTGTGAGGTGGGCAGGGCGGCAGCAGTTTTCTCTCTCCACTCTAGTGATTCTTTGTCTCCTTCCCATTGTCTCGCTTTCATCATTTCTTTTGAAATGCCCATCCGCTCCCTGCAGGTAGCCCGTGAATTTTGAGCTGGGGACACACTGCAGGGCCCACTGGAGATCACCCCTTCTTTGGTTGCTTGGTGGGACGGTCAGTGTGTCCACACAACACTGGTATTCAGACTCAATGAGGGAAAACAGTTTTTACTCACTCAGCCCAGCTGTTTTCCATAGGCTTCTCTGCAAGGTAACTGCAATTAGATGAAAGACGGCTGCTACCTTCTGAAAGATGAACGAGCAAAGTTAACCAAAAATGGATGCTATTTTTGAAACAGTATAAACTGTCATGCTCTAGAAAAAGTATATTTGGTAGTTACATAAAATAATATACACTCAGCTGTGCTTCAGTAGCACAGTTGGTGTATGGCGGTGGACCCCAAAACATTTTGAAAAAATAGACAATAAATTGCTAAACTTCTGAGCTTTCCTACCCTGCGGTTGATGATTACTGGGCCAAGTGTGAACACTTAGGCTGAGACCAAACAAATCCAGGGTTTCCCACCTGACTTAGTTTGCAACAGGGCTGCCATGCAAAGTACCAGAAATGGGTTGGCTTTTATCATGGGGATTCACCTGAGGGTAAAAGCTTACAGTTCTGAGGGCGTGAAACGTTCAAACCAAGGTACCATCAGAAATTCTTTCTCACCAGAGTCAGCCACGTGGGGATCCTAATGTCCAGCCATGGACCCCGTGGGCCCAGCCTCCAGGGGGCTTCGTCCTTAAGTGGTCCCCGAGTCCCCAGTCACATGGCAGGATCAAAATGGCGGCTTTTCCTGTCTCCATTTATATCAGACCCAGCGAGAGGGCAGGGACTCAACCTGAGTCACGCCTCACTGATGTAGTCCAATCAAAAGTGTCTCACACCCGCAGGAATGGAGTAGTTCAAAAACATCATCTTTCTCTTTCAAGAATTCACCAAACCCAAACTGTTACAGCACCCTAGCAGCAAGACCTGCTGTAAAAGATTCCTAGACAGGCCAGAACGAAGTACCACACACTCCATGGCTTCCCACGACAAATTCATTTTCTCACTGTTCTGGAGACCAGAAGATGGAAATCAGGGTGTCAGCAGAGCCTGCCCCCCCCCATGAAACTTGTAGAGGAGACTCCTCCTTTGGCTCTTCCTGTTTTATTTTAAGAAGTATTTAGTTCTCCCCCTCCCCCTGCCCTCATTGTTTGCACTTACTGTCTGCTCTCTCCTCATTTTCTTTTCAGCAGCCACTGGGAACCAAACCCAGGACCTTCCACGTGGGAGGGAGGCCCCCAATCGCTTGAGCCATGTCTGCTCCCTGTTTCTTGTCTCTTCGTTGCATCTTCTGGTTGCGTCAGCCCATTGTGTCAGTTCATTGTCTTGTCTTCTTTAGGAGGCACTGGGAACTGAGCCCGGCACCTCCCGTGTGGGAGGCAGGCACTCAACTGCTTGACTCACATCCGCTTCATGCTCATTTTGTTTTTGCTCTTGTCTGAGCTTATTGTCTGTGTTTTTCTTTAGGAGGCACTGGAAATTGAACTCGGACCCTCCCATGTAGGAGGCAGGTGGCCAACGGCTTGAGCCACATCTGCTCCCTCTTTTCCAGTTTAATGCTTTGCCTAAAGTCTTTGTCATTCCTTGGCTTGAAGCTGTGTCACTCCAACCTTTGCCTCCATCTTTCCATGCATTCACCCCTGCCCTTGTCTGTCTCTGACTCCAAATTGTTGTCGTCTTACAACAACACAGGCTGTATTGGATGAGACTCCACTTTAATCCAGTTTCGCTTCATCTTAACTAAATATGCATTCAAATACCCTCTTCCAAATGAGATCATAGTCATGAAACACTCGGCCAAGCTAGTCCTAAATTCTGTACCTACAGGAACCATGGGGTAACAACTGGCTCTTCTATACTCTTAGAGAAATAAAACCAAGCTTCCCATCCTTCACAAGCCCTGCCCAATGCTGCCTGCTCTACCAGATGCCTCCTGGACCCTTGACAAGTTATTGATTTTTTGGTAGAGGGCTTTCCAGGGGCAGGGACCCTCCAAACATGGGCAGGGAAAGGCTGGAAGCGCTACTCTTGATTTGCCCTGGATGGGGTCCAAATATAAGAGCAGGTAAAATCCAGAGCATCCCTGCCTTGGGTTTTGGAGGCACTGAGCATCCTCTGGTTCCCTCCCACTGCCTCCTGCATCAGTGGCTCTGGCAAAGTGCGTGTTGTTTGGATCTTTCGTGTTTATAATTTTCCCAGTCCATGCAGATTCTCCCCCTGCAGGACAAGGACCCATTTTATTCTTTCTGTGATAAATTTTCACAGTATGTGTTCTCTGAATTGACAGCATATTCCTACTTAATGACCATTTTAATGTCAGCATATTAAGTAATATTCCCATCAGGAAGAATTAGCACATGTATTTGCAGTCTCTGAAAACTATGCAGATTTTTTCACAATTTATAAAATCTCTGTAAATGTGTCTCCAGCAACTCTTGGATGTACTACATATCCATCATGTTTTTTTTTTTTTTTTTAGGGTCCAACTCTGGTGGTGGAAAGAACTGAACAAAATTATTATTTTTTAACTTATAAAGTGTAATAATCGTTAATCTACAAGACAGAATTTCTTAGGGAAGAATTATTCCAAACAACTACTATTATCAAGGGGAGAAAGAAATCCTATTACATTTGTTGTTATGATATGTGGAACTATGCCTCTTAATTTCTGTTTTATAAAGGAGAAAAATATAGTCAAGACTACTGCGTAAGATGTTGTTAGGTTTGTTGGTCAACAATAAAAAGCAGCAATAAAATGTTAGACAATTTCTACCCACAAATACATTTTATCATTGTTACCTTGTTCTGCATCCAACCCTTTCATGAAGAATAAATTTGCCAGAATTATTTTTTCAAGTGATTCAGGAGCCACTTCTTTAGTTGGGCAGACATCTAAATCATTATCTTCTTTCTGCCAAATTTTGATAATTTTAAGTCCTGCTACAATTCCTTATCATGTTTAAAAAGACAGTAAAGCTTTTATATTTCTCTAAAAATCTTTACTACTTTGAATAAAAATCAGGGTAGAAAATTTGCTGACTCCCTTCATCTAGAAGTAAAAATATTTCTAGCTCATTTATTTTTACTTTCTACAAATAGTTTTCATATTTGACAAATAACGTGTCATAAATGATCTACCTACCTATATATTTTTAATTTGTTATATATTCATTGGTTGCAGTATTGAAAAATGACAAATAACTTTAGTTATTAGAATGTAAAACCTGAAATCATGTGGTCTTTATACTATGATGAAACTTTCTAAAGTCTGTCTGTCTTAGGACTTTACAACATACACCCACACTCCCCTTGCACCCTTTTGAGTTAGTCTTTCAGTCCCACCCCCCACTCCCACCCCCCCACCCCGAGATGGCTCCCTCATCTGTCTGCTTGTTTCCAATCACTGTGTCGTTTCATTGTCTTTTCATCATCTTTAGGAGGCATCGGGAACCAAACCTGGAAGCTCCCATGTGGGAGGCAGGTGCCCAACCACTTGAGCCACATCTGCTGTCTGATTGTTGCATCTGCTAGTCTTTAGTACGCACTGGGAACCAAGCCCGGGACCTCCCACGTGGGAAGTGGGCGCCTAACCGCTTGAGCCACATCCGCTCCGTTTGCCTTTCAATTTTATTCCTTCTATGATTTAGGGCCTCTGCAGGGATTGGGACCTGTCTTCATTTTATGAAAATGGTTATTAAATAAATGTTTCAAGACGTAGACTGAAGTGATAAAGGAAATCAAATTCCTCGCAGGGATTGTGCAAAGTATCACACTCATGTTGTGTTAGTCAGCCAAAGCGCAGCTGATGCAAAGAACCAGAAATCTGTTGGCTTTTATAAAGGGCATTTATTTGGGGGTGGGTAAAAGCTTACAGCTCCCAGGCCATGAAAAAGTCCAGCTCAAGGCACCGTAAGAAGTGCTTTCCCACCAAAATCAGCTGCCACGTGGTGAAGCAAGATGGCCGGCCATCTCTGCCTGGTCTCTCCTTCCCCTCCAGGCTCAGCTTTTCCTCTTGAGCTCCGTGGGCCCAGCGTCTTCGTGCTTTAAGTGATCCTGCAGTCCCCTCTCTCCCAGCACCGGCCTTGTTTCTTTATGGGCCTCCTATATCAGTCTTGGCTTTTCCACTCTCTTCCCAATCTCAGCTGTAAGCTGTCAGGCAGATGGCTCCTCTCTCTCCTCCCTGGTTGAGCCGTCTCCTATCACAGGGCAGGATCCAAAATGACAGAGCTCTCTCTTCCTGTCTGTCTGTCCATGTGAGTCAATTTATATCAGACCCAACAAGGGGGCAGGGACTCAACCTGAGTCACACCTTACTGACATAGATCTTGATTTTATCAACTAATCTAATCAAAGTCCCCTTAGCTGAATTTAAGGCAATCAAAGGGTATCACACCCAGAGGAATAGACTAATTTACAAATATAGTATTTCTTTTTTGGGAATTCATAAAATAATCTCAAACTGCCACACACATTGCCTCTTACTGTCTTTGTAGGAACTGTAGGAATACTAAGACTCAGAAGTAAAGTAATTTGGCCAGAGATATCTGGATGATAAGAAGTAGAGATAAAATTTGAGTCCAGGCCAACTCTTGAAATGTTACCACTTTGATTTGCTGTGTTTTAGGCTCAACTTTGCTTTTACGTGGCTAATTAGAAGTGCTGGGAATATCAATTTACTGGCTGCTGAGCTCTGGAGACCAACTCAAGGCTGTGCTTGTATTGCTTCTGAAACAAATGGGGAGACTGGCACTCTGCTGTTAAAAACCATCCACATTTTAAAAGATTTATTTATTTATCCTCCCCACTCCCCCTTGTTTTTGCACTTGCTGTCTGCTGTCTGTGTCCATTTGCTCTGTGCTCTCTGTGTCTACTTATCATCTTCTCTTTAGGAGCCACCGGGAACTGATCCTGGGACCTCTGATGTGGGCGAGAGGCGCTCAATCACTTGAGCCCCCTCAGCTCCCTGGTTTGTTGTGTCTCTGTCTCTCCTCTTTGTCTCTTCTGTTGCGCCAGCTCTCTGTGCGGGCCAGCTCGCCTTCACCAGGTGGCCCCGGGAAACAAAACTAGGACTTCCCTTTTGGTAGATGGGAACCCAATCGCTTGAGCCACATCTGCTTCCCCACATGTTTTAGATAACATATTATTAATTTGTATTTGTTTTTAGATTGGCTTAACTAAGGAGAGGGGGCATTGCTAGTCATCCACTTTGTTATATGGGATGGACGTGTAGAACTTTGTATCACCCAGGATAAATTCGTACAAGAATCATGGGGCACCTCTCTCCCAATTTATGGGCCACTCCCGCCCTCCCGTGGGTAACTGGGATAATGCCTCCTATTGATCTGAACCGATGCTGCTGATCAGCCCATACGCACCTGCCTTTATCCTCTAACGGCGCAGGCTTATGGGAAGTTGAAAGGGCAATTCTCTGCATGATCCAAAGTGAGCAGGCCCCTCAGACATGGTCCTGCAACCCAGCGCAGACTGACACAAAGCTGCCCGCCCTGGTTCGTGCTGGAGGAGGGGCTTTCCAGGGACAGAAAGAAAGAAAAAGCCAATTTCTAAAGAAATATGTCCATTTCCACGTGTGGAATAAATCACACAAAGGCCTCGAATTTAAAATTCAAAAGCCTTTAATTTTCCCCCCTAATTTCTGCTCAGTCATATCTTCCTGGGATGAAAAAAATGCAGAATTCCTAAATGACAATATAAGGAGGATAAAGGCATAGAATTAAATGTGAGGAATAACAATAAAACATATCCTTTAACATTTTAGATGATTCTCAAAAGAAATAAATTACTTAGACTCGAAAATAATTACTATTTACCAGCAGCAAATATCGCTCTAACCTGTAAAAGCCTAAACCAATGCCTGTTTAGTCATGAAAAATTCAGTAATATATTTATTTTCAATGTTCTTTTGGAGGATGTAAAGATTATAGAGAAGATGAAATAATTGGTTAAAACACTGAAAAGCAAATGAATGTATCTCATGCAATATGACTCTCTTTACCTGGAAAAAAAAAAAAGTATGGCTAATAATACTAAAATTAATAAGGTAATCTAAATAGAACATTAATATAAAAATTCAAAATTGACCTTTACTAGCAGTGAGCAGAAAAGAAATTTATTCTCAATGGAAGTTTTAAATATCTAAGAACAAGCATAGCATTAAATTTATATGAAGAGAATAGAAAATTCTTATCATAAACTATAATGTCTATACATAAGGCACTTTCCTTTTCACTGGACAAAAAGTCTATCTCCAAACAATTATACCAAATATGGGCTATTCAGTACATTGGATTACAAATGTCACCTTATTTTTTAAGATTTAGATAAAACAATTATAATTGGCATTTTCAGAAAGAGGTATTCGATCAGAAAATAAAAGTTAAATGGAGAATTGTCAGTTGTGTGTTAAGCTATGTTCAACTATGCTGCAAATTTGTTGGAAAGAGAAGGTTGGACCTTTATTAAAAAACTAAGAATGACCTTACTTTGTGTTCCAGTATATACACACCTAGGTTTTTACCCTGCAGATTTGGAAACATGTTCACACAAACACTGACACGTATTCACAGCATCTCTATTGATAATTACCCAAAACTGGAAGCAACCAAGATGTCCTTCAGCAGGTGGAGGATAAAGAAACTGCTACAGCCCAGGGCCCCTGGGAGAAACGCCCGATTCCATGTACAAGGTGAAGCTGGAGAGGCTGGCCGTGCCAGGAAGTACCAGGGTACTCAAAGCAGCAAACCCACCCATGTGTGCGCGTTGATGGAAGTTATCAAAGAGGCCAGCTGAAGATGGAAGCGTTCCCAATGGCCAAAGCTGGGACAATCTGAGCAACAAAAATAAAAAAGTGGTGTTGGATTATAACCTATATTATAAAATGAATATCGCACCCATAAATATAAACCAAATAAATGGGGGAAAATGGAGAGATTCCCCATTCTCAGAAAAATTCCCAATTTATGTAGATAACTATGTCCTTGACGTGGGACATAAATCTGCATTACTTGGGTCCGGGTTGAATGTGGTGACTTCCTTCCAAGGAAAGCTTACGGAAAGCGGGTGAAAAGTAATTTAACAGAGGAGAACCCTGAAACCGCAATCTCAGTCTGGTGCTCGAAATTAACATCAACAGTGATGAGTCATTGATATTATGTACCCTCAATAGGCTGTGTCAAGAACAGCCCTTTTCTGTGGTCTTCCTGCCCCAAACCCATAACCTATTGTTATGAGAGAACCATCAGACAAAACCCAATAGAGGGAAGTGCAATCAAATACCTGAGCAGTTCTCCTTGGGATTCTTACGGTCCTCAAAAACAAAGTCTACGAAACTGGCACAGACCCAAGGATGCTAAGGAGACATTGGCAGCTCATTGTAATGTGGCACCCAGGATAGACTCATGGGGCTGAAAAAGTACCTTTGGTAAAAGTTAAGGGAGTGTTGAGAAAGTATGGATTTTGTTCAAGAATAATCAACATTAGCTCATTAATTGTACCAAATACAATACGTTAATTATGAGAGAAACTAGGTGCTGTATATATGGGAACTCTACCTTCTTAACAGCTTTTCTGTAAATCTAGAATTATTCTAAAATTATAAAAACATTTAAAAAAATGTTCTTTTTGAGGTCTAGACCAATAATCAGTGAAACAGAAAAGGGAGGCTTAAGATAAATTCCTACATGCTCAGTATTTAAATTTTCAATGAACATGGCATTTAAATTTATGGTACAGATGTTTTCTCTTTGGAAATTTGGAAATAATGAACACGATGTACAAAAATAACTCTACCTAAATTTACAGACTTCATAAAAATCCCAAAGAAGAAAAAAATCTTCAGCAAATATGTGAATTCAGAAAATATGGAGACCGATTATATCCAGACAGAAAATGGAACCTAAAAAGGAAAAGATAAGCTCTTTGACTGCAGATGTCTATATTGATTCAAAACAAAATTAGAAGAGAAATATAAATTGGGTGAAATATTTAAAACACATTTTATAGGTTAACATCTGTAGAGTATCAAAAGATCCAAGAATATGAAAAGAGCAAAAACAAATAGAAATTAGGCAAATAATATAAGCTGGACATTCATGGGAGAGAAAATGTGATTAGCCAATAAGACTTTGGTAAAATGCTTAACATTTCTACAAGTTAGGGAAATTCCCCCTACATACGCCACTCCAGGGATACTGTGAACTGATGTATACACTGTAGACAAAGGTTACTTGTGACCCCGCACCAAAAGGGGTGGAGAGAGTTTGAATCTGGGCTGTCCACTTGACTTCCTGGGTTTAGCTCCATGAGGTACACGTGGAGGTGAATGGCTTCTCACTCTCTGCCTCACAGCTCTGACCTCCCTCTCTCGATTGCTCCTGTATCTCTATGAAGTAGCCCAGTCTTATCTCCTTGATGTCAAAGGAAACACGGAGAGAGAGGAGCAGTCGTCTTACCCATCCCATGCAAGCCTTCATCTGACCCAGCGGGAAATGATTCCCATGGCAAGATGGAGTTATGACATGTAGTTCTGGGACAGTGTCATTTTGAATGATGGTTATTGGAAGATGGCTCATTGACTGAATAAAAATGGAATATAGTGAATCCATTAAGAAAAGAACGGGTCACTGCTTTGTGCTAGATTGTTTACAGGGGTTATTAGGTAGAAATTGAAAAGAATGTGTGAGTCCAATGGACTAAGACATGTCTATGATGTTTTAAGTTAGAAAATGTCAAAAATGTATCTTACCATAACCCCATTTTTTGGCAAATGGCAGCTATGCTCACATGTATTTAAAACTACAATTAATTCACACTGCAACTCAGAAAATAGATTTTTGTGTTTGCAACTCTTCTATTTTTTCTGTTTTCCAACCTACTCATAAGTAAAAATATATATATATATATTAATCTTATCAGACTTAAGATTTGGTCTGCTTCATTTATTTAAGAGATGGGCTTGAAAGATGCTGGCTTTCAGTGGATAAATTACCAATTCAGATTTCTCCATCTTGGCTCCCTCAAATCCACTCTTCTCCAACATATGGTCCGGCTATATGGGCAGGGTGTGGGAAACTCCCAAGAGTTCCTTGCGAAGGGCAAGAAACTCGTTCTTGTTGAGGCATCTCTGGACCACTATTTTTGCTTCACCTGAAGGGTTCATGTTTTGGGGTACTATGTCAAAGTCCCCCCTTTCAGGTTTGTGGCAAAAATTTAGGGGCTGCCTCTCTTTTTTTTTTTTTTCTCAAAGGGGAGTAGACTTCATCACTACCTCTGTACATTCCTTGTGTCTTTCCTAAATAACCCTACCAGTGGTATACTCCCTCACACCCCGAAAATATTCAATGGTAAATAGGATCAGGTTCTCTTGACACAGTATAAAGTAGCTCTCTTCCATTTGGCATATCCTGTAGAAGTCTCCCCTGTCAACGATTCTACTTTTACATATGGTGACTCCAGAATTTCATCACTGCTAAAATAGGATGATGTTCATTAAATCACACAAATGTGCTCTGATAACACATCCTAAGGACATCATTGTGTCCAGAAGGCACTTCCTACCGTCACATCTTTCCATTCTGGTGGTCCTTATCCTTGACCTTTTTTTATGGGGTGGTCGAGAACCACTTCCAAGGAGAGCTGATTGTACAGATATCTAAAGACATGCCAGTCTGAAACATAGCAGCCCCCTCAATTCACCTCTGAACCTACCTCTGCATCTTAGATCGCCTTCCTCAAAGGATGAGCCAGTAAAATTGCTTTCTTTCTTTTTTTTTTAACATTTTATTTTTGTTGTTGTTTTTTGTTTGTTTTTACCAGGAGGTCCTGGGATTCGAACCCAGGTCCCTCCATATGGGAGACAGTCGCCCAACCATTTGAGCCACATCCGACCCCCTGTAAAATCGCTTTCGTGTTTGTTTCTCAGCCCTCATCCTTGCACTCTGATATCACCTTTCAAAGATCCGTTCTCTCTGCTTGTATGAAAATAAGCAATGTTTTATCCACTTTGGTTTTATTACATACGTCAAAATAGGGCAATGAGTAGGATATCGTAAATTCAAAGTTAATCGAGTAAACTGTCTTAAACATCTTACTAGCATTGAAGGGACTTCCAAAAACTAAGCAGTCTATTGCATTTTAAGAACCTAGGGATTTATAGTGGTTCACAATTAGGGCCCGAATCAGAAATGTGAAGCCAATTGAAATGCTCATCCAACCCCAGGAAGCTTCCAGCTTGTGCAGTGGGGTCCAGACGTGCTCCGGCCTAGTCCCAACCTGGGCTATGAAAACCACGCCTGGTTTCCCACCGTGAGTGGAGAACGGGATATCTGTCCCTGTACTCCTCGGGCTAACTGTTAGCAGCACATTCCTAGTTAGAGAGTACGGTTGGACTCATCGTGGCAGTAAAACTTACATGGGCTGATCATGTGCCAGGCTCTGCTATAAGCTTTTAATCATAATTTGATAAAAAATTCCTAGAATATGACAACTATTATCTTAACAAAGCAGCATATGTATATGCTGTGAGATTGTCAAAGCTGCAAAGGAGATCAAGGAGGAGATTTCATACTCGATTTGGTGGCATAGGCATAGAATAAAAAATGATTAAGAAAATAGGAAGTTTTGGAATTCACAAAAATGGAATTCCAAATTCAAGTTAGTTTTAACAGACATATCATTTTTTTTTTTTTTTTTTTTTTAAGATTTTATTTATTTATTCATTTATCCCCCCCCTTGCTGCTTGTGCTCGCTGGGTCAGCCAACCACGCCGCACGGGCGGGCCTGCCTTCACCAGGAGGCCCCGGGAACCGAACCCGGGGCCTCCCATATGGTAAACGGGAGCCCTACTGATTGAGCCACAGCCGCCTCCCTATCATTTTAATTTTAGTGAAAATATTTCTCAAATCTTAAGTAGCTCAGCAATAATATATATTTTGTAATTTTGTTTCTCTAAATCAATTCAATTCTAGGTAAGTTAACCAGCATATTTTTAACTTCCTAAGCTAATTATACATGCCACTAATTATACATTAGGCATGTTTACACTTGGAATATTTAAGAATGCTGTATTCTTTCTTCCCAGCCATAATTTAAAAAAAAATAAGAACTTTGAAGTTGGAACACAAGAGCAGAGCTTGGAAACACATTGCACACACTGGCGAGTTATTCCAAACACAACCTCACATCTGAAACGACCCACGCCTGCCTTTCCCCATTCTGCTGTATTTCGTAGCTGTCAATGGAGAACTCGGCCTCATCGCTTCTTGGATGGGTATTCTGTGCAAACGAACGGCTCATGGGAAAGGGGAGAAACACGGAGCTCCACAAATGCTCCACTGCTGGAACCAAAGCATGGAAAATGTGCAAATTACTACCATATCTTACAATGAATGCAAGTTGTGAAACTAAGGAGTGTTAGGTAGGGGGATGGAAACATCCAGCTTTGCACAATATTCTGCTTTAGCCATTGCTGCTTTCCTTGGAAACTCTTCTTTGATAGCCCAGGTAAAGCTTGTTCTATTTATTTTTTTGAAAGCAAATCAAAACTTGGGTAAAGGAGTTGGACGATATCTGCCAACTAAGTCCTGGTTTCTTATTTCTTGTACTTGCTCATAAAAAGTGTTGACTATTCCTATGTACCAGAAAACCAGTATATGGGCACATTGGCTCATCAGCCATCTGCTGGGATGATTTAATACTCAAGTTTAATTAGGGGATATTGTAGCTCACTTCCACCAAGCTTATGTATAAAGTACGGCTGCAAAGAGTTACTTATGAAGTTATCAAATGGCAGACTCACTGTGTTAGAAAATTGTAGGTCAAAGGAAGAAAAATGGAGGGGGAAAAAGTAAACCAAACAAAGAAAATCCATGGCTTGCAGTGATTTGTGGGAAAAACCACCTGGTTTTAAACTGGTTGATTAGGGGGGATGGATGTGGCTCAAATGGATGGGTGTCCGTCTCCCATATGGAGGGACCTGGGTTGGATCCCCGCGACCTCCTGGTAAAAATAAGTAAATAAATAGGTCGATTAAATTTCATTAGCAATACAAGATCAAAGCCCTAGGTCAATTTGCATGAAATAAAACTTCAAGTAAGTTAGGACTTTACACTGTTAAAAAAAAAATGCATATATAAACAAATGATGATATTTACAAATAGATGTATAAATACTTCAAGTGGATATTTCGTGTACATTACATGTGAAACAGAAAACTGAACACAAACTTTTTTTTTGGCGGGGGGGTGAAGGAGAGACAGACTGAAAACAAAACTATAACTTCCCCCCAACTGATGACTGTAAATTCAAAGAGCCCAAGCTTGACTGCAGCTCATCTCCTTGTACTCCCTCCCTGTTTATCTTGGTTTGGGGGCAGGCTTAGTTAGATGTGTGTGGTGTCTATACCATCTTTAGCCCTATATTCTTCCAACTTGACAACTCTAGTAGGAGGAAAGATTTGCTCTCTGATGTTCCAGCAAAAATCCTGGAATTGACTCAGGCTAGCCCGATTTAGGTCCTATGCTTATTTCTGAAGTGAAAATGAAAGAGATGGACCAGCTTGGGGCAAAAGCTCATGGCTGGAGTTAGAGGAGAGGGGTTGTCCCAAGGGAACCAGTTTGGGTCTAAGTTTGGATGGTATCCAATTAAGCATCAAATCTGTTTTAAAAACACCTGTTTGACAGGCAGAGAAAGCGGATGAGAGTGCTACAGATTAAATCCAGGGTGTGGGATGGAAAGAATGCCACTGAATTTTTTTTTCATTATACATTATGTTCTATCCCAGAAAAATTAGATCTGGATTAAAGCGCGTGAATCTGCATTTTTAGTGAGCTTCTGAGGGCATTCTGTTACGTACTAAAGTTTGAGAGCAAACTTCAAAAGCCTTTTGGCATTTACTTAGGTTTTACATCATTTTTCTGTATTACTTCAAGTATGAAATGAAATTTCAATAACTTCTAATTATGTATTCTCATTAATGAAAAATAATTTGTCAATTTTTAACATTCTTATAATGAGTATTAAATTGAATTCCGTTTTAATAAAATGATTAATATTTATTGGTTCTAGTAGTGCTAAAATTAAATACTTAATCAACAAATACTTTAGGTATTTAGAATAAGTAGTATTAATGATATTTGATCATTATAGGCCATTTTCACAGATTTTTCTTGTTAAAGTTGAAATTATGGAAAGAGCCTAAGCTTATTCCATATTATTATTTTTTTCCCTGACAATTGTGATTTTTGTCATGCTCTTCATGGTCTATATCATTTACTCATTATTTCCTCTCTCTCTACTTTTGAAAATAAGATTCCCAGAGGTAGATGTAGTTGGCTGTTTGGTGCAGAAATTTATACCAGTAAAAAAATTATGTAGCCTATATTAATTGTTTCCACCCAAACCTTAGGGTATTTACCATTCAATAAGCCCATACCCTATATTTCAGTTGCCCTGGCTCCTATACTTTTGCCCAAAATTAAATAGAAATGTCAACAAGAGAGTCATAAATAAAATTTTGTGCACACAATGAGGAAAAGTGCCTAATGCAGAGAAGTAGCTTTGTAAAGTCCTACTAACCTAGATTGCATGGAGTGTAATGAAAAGGCTGCAGTTAAATTGAATTCTAAATTACCTATTTCTATGTCTTTCCCAAAGTATATTTTGAATATATTTAGATGTGGAAAGGCTTCATTTTTACGTCTTAAATTCTCATTACTCTATCCCGCTGAGCTCTTGTTTGTAATTCTCTGAGATATGAAAACTGCACGTAAAACTTTCCTTATCAGGTTACAGCTGAGTTAATTTGAGAATCAGAAAGTCTAAAATTCTGGCAGCATTGTCTGAATTAAGAAACATTCAGAAAAACAGTAGGAATTAAAGTGATTAAGGTTTGCCTACCGAGCGCACTTAAATATGAACATTAATGTTTCCATGGAAACACATTAGGTTCTTTTAAAAAAGGAATAATAATTTTCATTATGTAAATACATATATTTAGCCTTACTGTTTCCTTTGAACTGTGATATTGTCTGCTTGCTACCAAATTTCAGAAATTAAACAATGACTTGCAAGTAATCCAACATACTCATTTTACAGAAGCGACTTTTAAAGATGACCTTTTGACTAAAGAAAATGCTTTCTTAATAATTGGATTCTGATACTTTGTGCTTAATTGACTCAGCACACCTTTATTTTTGATTAAAAAGTCAGTGGTGTTGAAATTGGCTGAATATTTCCTACACGAGCCCTGGAGAATTTCAGTTTGTGTTAAGTGCTTCCATTTTCTGTTTCTCATGGAAGTAAGTAATGCCTCTTGCCTGATGAGGTCCAAGACATGCTGGTACTTACATGAGTGAAACTTCATGTCATGGTACTCATTGTAACATGTATTGTTAGGGACAAGGTAGAAGCTAGCAGATATGCCTCTAGAGAAAGGAAACACAACTGGATCAAGCAATTAAACATAAGTTTTCTGTTTGCCAAAACCCACAAATCTTAAATATCATAATTTTACTGAATCATCAAGCAAACTACTTTTCTTTAAAAAAAGAAAAAAAAAAAAAAAGGAAAAATTATTACTGAAATCATTACGAAATTCAATGACATTCTGAATCCAAGTGTAAGAGGATTTTTTTTTCTCCTTACTTTTCCCATATTTAATAGTCCAAGCCAGCATTTCTCTTTACATTTCATTAATAATTGATAGTCATCCTGCTAATTAGCTATACTTGGCAATGATTTGATATAACTTAGTCATTTTTCATAAAGAAAAATCCAAACATGTTACCCACGTCCTTTTACAGTGACATTCTAAGAATAACGTGGTATACTATTAATGAATATAAAGGAGTATTCATAAAGACCATATGAATAAAATATGCTTGAGCAACGAGTACTTAGGAGAAGGCACTATCAGTTGGGCTCGGTAATTTGACTCCTTAACCAGCTTTACTAGTTTACATGGTATATCTTTAATTGTATTTCTTTAAAGGTAAAGTCCAAAAACATAATTGAGACACTAACAAAATAAGGTATTCATCTCCAGTATCCAGAAAAGACAAAAGAGATGCAAATGTGTTAGTGTTAGTGGGGATTTGTCGGGAAGCAAGTGGATTGGTTTCTTGGCAGAAACAAGGATTAACAGCTTCTTGTGGGAGGAAGAGAACTTGACAGAGGGGCTGCTGGATAGATGTTGTATGCAGGTGGGAAGAGAGCTGAGCTCTGTCTGCCACTGAGTTTTGTGGCGCTTCAGAGCTGGGAAGGGAGAGCTGCAAACCCTAATCATATAATTGAGCCAAGTCCCCAGGGAGCAGAGAGAATGGACCTATGAGAACTAGCCTTCCTCCTTGACAGGAGCCTCACCCAGCCCTCAGGTTGGTGTCAGGGTGTCTAAGAAGGATACGGAGTTATGATGGGAGTAAACTGCAAGCAGGTTGTCTTGGAGAACATGTTCAATACCATGCAAGAAACATGCCGCTCCATGGAGACTGTCTCCTTGAGACCCCTCAAGCTGTTTTATTGTGTGCTGCTTTTTCATGCTTGACTTTCGTAAGTAAACGTTTCAATCAAAGTATAGCCTATGGATGGAAAAGCAAATACATTGTAAATGTACTGATGGGGGATTTTCACATAATGAATGCACATAAATCAAGGAGAGTTTCCCCAAATCAAGAAATGGGACATTGTCACCACCTAAGAGCCCGTGACAATATCTGCCCCTAGATTAATTTAGCCTGTTTTGAATTTCATGTGAATAGGACCATATAGAAATACCCTTTTCCGCCTGGCTTATTACACTTTATGTTATGTTTCTGAGATTTATCCATGTCGTTGTACATAGTCTGAGCAGTTCATTCTCATTTCTTATGTTTACTTGTCTTAATACGTTACAGGATACTTTTCACTTATTTTTTTGATGGACATTTGTGTTCTCTCACCTTTTTGGCTATTGTAAGTGATGCAATGGGCATCTTTCCACAAGTCTTTTCATAAACATGTACTAATCTCTATGATGGTTTTAACTTCATTATGGTTAATTTTAATGGGAATTATCATAACCTATCACAAAAGTAATATTGATTTGTATTCCCCAAAGGGAATCTGAAAATTTATGGTTATCGACAAAATATGCTTGTTAAACAGGACAAATTCAAAGAAAAATATGAAGGGAAAAATAACTTTACAAAGTAGGGTTGTGCTTAAATACCTGTATCTATATTGGCTTATGGAAATTAAAAGGATTTTAGGTATATCCATCAAGTCCGCATTTCACTGTACTTCAGTGTATACAATACAAACGTACACATCCTTGCCTGGTAAAGCATGTCTAGTGGGTTGTGAGTGAACTACAAGGAAATACACCCAAATGGGGTGGGGGGACTGTTTCTTGCATTATTTTTTGCATGTATTAAATTACAAACACAAATAGGAACAGGTATAGACTGTATTTTGAAAGACAATATATACTTTCAGAGGGTTGAAGTAGAGATATAATGGGTCATTTTTGTCAAAAGAAGAGGTATGTGGGAGAGATGGGCATTTTTTTTTTTTGAGTGAGAGAAATATTTTAAAGAGATATATAGAAGTGTCTAGTTAGAGAGTGTTTTCCTTTAGCACTTTCTACAGCCTGACGCCAGGATTGACTGGTTTCTCCGAGGGTGAATTGCCTTGATAACTCCTAGTTGTGCTTCCCAGCCAGCAAAGGTGAGGTGAGATATCACCAATTAGAATATCCACACAGTTCAATATGCAGAGCTGGATCCGTCACAGTGCTGAGGGGAGAACAGGAGAGCGTGCACTTGCCAGGAAAGTGCCATTTACACTTTGACCATTTTGTGGGAAGAGAAGTCATTCTTGTAGTTCAACCCAGGGTTGTGTTGTCCTTGGAAAACAATGTGGTGGTCTTAAAAGAAAATGGGTGTACCTTCAGAACACACACTGTGTGAGATGTAGGGCAGGGTCCTTGGCATGCTGTGGACGACACAATTTGATATCCTCACTTTGATTTATGGTGGAAGAGAAAAGAGTCTGGCCCCAATGGAAGGAAGATTGGGTGTGTGTGCAAATGGGAAGCTCTGCAGCATGTAATCCCCAGGCACAGAATTCCCGTGAGAGGAACGGACGGATCATAAATTTTTACTTTATGCTGTTTTGCTTTCCTGTGTTATGGGATCTGTTTTAAGCGTCTTTAACATTGACACAGAAAAAAGGACGTGTAATGTAGCAAGGAAGTTTGTCTTTAAGCTCCCAAGTAGCCAAGTCCTAAAAACAATCAAAATATTTGGAAATGGTGGTGGGGAAAAGGAAGGGCTGCTCCACTTAGAAAGTGCACAGAAAACAACTAAAGTTTTCTGTGGTGGTCCAAAGATATGTATCTAGGCATCAGTTGAGCTTTTGGGAAAGAAGGTTACACTTGGAAAAATGCATGAAAAAGATAAAATTTAACAGAGGAGCTTGAGAGTCATGTTGCTATTTGTGTCTTGGTTGGGTATAATTATTGATAATATTGAAAATTGTTGATAAAAATGTAAAATGAAATAAAGAATAAAAGGAACCATACACCCACAATGACATTTTTATGTTCAGACTGTTAGAAAGGAGCGGGGGGTAGTCAGACCAAGAAACACCTAGAAGTTTGTTGAGGACAAAAGAAATAAGAATATGATGGGATGACCACAGAGCCCCAAAACCCCAAAGACCAGGCAGAGCAGACACTGATTCTAGCTAGAATCTTGAAGCTGGATTCTCTAATTAGAAAATGGATGATCATTCTGCTGTTAGATAGTTCCTGCAAGGTACATGATGATACTGCGTTTTACAGAACAGGTAGGCTTCATAAAGTTGTCAATTTAGTGTAATTATAAATACAAATTACCCATTCTCCCTAGCTGTATTCCCAAGAGCAAATATTTTCATATGAATATACAGTACCTACAAGTAGGAGGAAACATCTCTCTGTCTTAGACCAGCCTCCAAGCAACTCCTTAAACAGAAAGTAATTTCCTTTCAAACAAGCAAAATTACTCCGGGCAAAGGAGGGCAAGAGCAAAGAGAGCAGGTTTAGGAGATAGTTTTGAGGAGAAAATGATGACTTAATCATCATAATTACATATGAAGGAGCCTATGTCAGAAGACATTGGCAAGTGAAGGTTCATGTAAATTGCAATTTAATGGCACAATCTGTTCTTAGAGAAGGTTTATCATAGCTCAGCTCAGCTATAATTGTGTAAGCTAGCATCCTGAGCAGACCAAGATAAATTCCAGGTGTGGAATGTGCACCTGTACAGAGTCCTTAGTGGAATCCCACTCTGGACTGAGAGAACTCCATTTGGACTGTATTCATATATAATACAGAATATACTACTAATGAATGTGTGTTTGGTGTAATCGTTACTAGAAAAGTCCGTATGACAGGCCCAACTGAGATTTTTTTTTTTTTTTTTTTTTTTTTTTTTGTATCTTTGCCCAGACACTCTTCTGAAACTACTTCTGAAACATACTTGTCTTGTGTAGGGTTTGCAAACTTAGATCTTCATCTAATTTAGCTTCTATACAGAAATCTGACCTGCAGTGTATAATTATCTAAAGGAGTGATGTGTCCATAGTTTCTTGGATTTACTATAAAATGTGTCTACTAACTTGAACAATTTAGAGGAAGATGTTAGGTAATGAAGTCGTGTTGAAAAAAACCAGGTTTCTGTCCAGTTATATAACAAAATAATCTGTTAAACATAGATTGTAAATGTCTTTCTGCACGTATCAACAGAATTAGCAAAAATCCAGTGGAGATTAAAAGCTGGGATATTAGTTAGTGTGCTAAGGGTCACATGTTTCTAGCAACAACTTAAAAATTGTCTAAGTAAATCTATAAATAGTTTTAGGTACACAATATGGAGATTAATGGTAAATAATGGAAATAATTACATAATAAAACTTTGGAGTGATTATGGACTATGAAATGCACTTACCTCTTTACAAAGGCTAAATAATTCTCCAAATCCTTGTAAATTAGCCACTAAATTTATTCCCATTATACTGAAAAGGAAACTTTACAGAAAGAATTTAACAACTGCTCAATGTCACCAAGTAGGTAAGTGGTGAAGGTGTGACTTGAATCCCAGAAGTCTGACTTCAGTGTTTTTACTACTAGGTAATATTTACACAAGAATCCGTGTGTTTGTGTGTGTGTGTGTGTTTTCATGAGGGGTTGTACTGGGGGGGGAATCCCAAACAGAACAATCAATCATAACATTTGGTTTAAAAATGAGAAAAAGACAAGGCTATGATAAATAAAACAATAAATATACACGAGCAATATTTTTATATTTAAATAAAGAAAATGCTGAATTTTAATTAACATTTAGGAACCCATTTCTGTAAAACCATCACCACCCCAAGTCCTCAATAAAACAGCCCAGATAGCAAGGTCAAGCTTCATGAAGGCAGTACTTCAATAAATCGTGGTATATGCAAACAAGGAAATACAAAGAGGCATTAACAAGTAGTGATTCAATTTTAACTGTTTCAAAATGAAATCAAAGGTTTGTATGCAAATGTATGCATGCAAATAGTTGTATAATTAAGTAAAAATGGTGCATTATCATAGACATTCACTTTCAGATACCCAATGACTTGAGTGATATGAATGAAAATAAAAAATGTTAGACTACTACAAGGAAAATAATTTGGTGGCTTCTAAGGAGGGATGACTTTACATTTTACTTTATATTATTTACTACTATTGAGTTTTCTACAATAAGAGTAAGCACTCTTTATCATGTTCTAAACGGGAAATAAATCTCTGGAAACATTGTTATGCCAGATTATTTTTGTAATCTAGGTGTGAATTTTATTTTGGTGTACTGATGAAACATTTGAAAATCAATCAAATAGTAATAGGTCTTAATAATTTAATAGTATTACATATTTTATTGTATTATATACTATTTGGTATAAACTATAGTTAATTTTACTCTATGTGAATTTGTTTTTGTGTGCGCCCATCCATCTAATTGGAAAACCTAAGACCCAGCTTTCTACAAATCCATGATGTTGGATACCAGTCCACGAAACCCAGAAGTAGGGTCAATGTCCAGAATTCTGGCTCCTTGATACACAACACTGGATGCATCAGGTACACTCCACACTATATCTAGCTCAAAGGTTGCCAACCTACTGACAACTACTGTAAGTGGACTTGAAGTTTCTTAAATCAGCACAAAGGAGAAAAACATATGAATAAACAATTTATTTTTAAGGTTGAAGACCATTTATTGTTAAGATATGTAATTAAAACAACATGAATAACTGTTTGCTAATAGCTGCTGGAAGCAATATACCAGAAGTGGGTTGACTTTTACATGGGAATTCATTAGGTTAAAAGCTTACAGTTCTAAGGCTGTGAAAGTGTCCAAATCATCAGGAGACCCTTTTCTCTGGGCTGCAGCTGTGGATGATGAGGCATATTGCTCATCTTTCCCCTCTTCTCCAGATTTTGGTTTTCAGTTTCAGGCTGCTCTGTAGCTCTTTGCTTTTCTGGGTTCATTGATTTCAACTTCCGGAAGCTTCTCTGTCTATTTTTGAATTTCTCCATATATAAAGGACTCCAGTCAGAGGATTAAGACCGACCCTGGGTCATGCCCTCCTGAAGTGATCTAATCAAAAGGAAGATCCCTTAACTGAATCTAATCAAAAGGTCTCATCTACAATAGGTTTACAGGCACAGGAATGGATTGGCTAATCTAAAACTACCCTATAAATAAAGTTTATTATAGGGAACCAAAACAGAATTTTCTGGGGTGCACAAAAGACTCGAACTGCCATAGTAATTATGGAAAGACAAAAGGATAAAGAAATATATGGAGTCAGTTGGATATTACAATTGACCAACTTTTTTTTTTTTCAAGTCAATGGTTTTTAACAGAAGTAAGGTGGGTTTAAATACACTATATGCTCCACTGGACACCTCTCCTCCTCCTACCCCCCCCATGAATTAATTTAGGGTATTCATTAATTTATTAACTTAGGGTATCTGGATTGATACTTCTTGTCAAAAATACTTTACAGGGGAGCAGATGTAGCTTGGGGGTTGCGTGCCTGCTTCCCATGTATAAGGTCCTCGGTTCAATCCCTGGTACCTCCAAATATATAAAAATAAAAAATACAAATCTTACCTTTGTCTATCCTTTTCTTCTAATAAAATATTTTAAAAATGTAGACCATGTGTAAATGTGGTTCTATTTAGCCCGCTCTATAAGCATAGTTTCTAGGACAGGTGTACATCACTGTGCATTGCAATGGAAATGTCAAACTTTGAATCCTGTTTAATAAGAGTTTCTTCCATGCTTTCTAAAGAAAGCCTTCAGCTTACATCTCTCCCTAAATTTCAAGGAAAATGGCTATGAAACAAATCACTGGTCAAGATGATCTTACCAGTTTATTTTTCAAATCAAGGGAGTAATATACATTTCTAAGGTACACCATGCCAGGGCTTGGCTAGTTTTAGTTGTGTACAAAAATAAAACTCATATTTAATTAAAAAGTCGGCACCCAAGTGTGGTAAGATTTTGTTTTTGATGGTGTGGTCCGATAGGTGCCTCCTCTTAAAAACATCTTGAATCTTGAAAAAAAAATTTAAAGAATGATTTTAAGTGATACTAAAGAATAGAAGAGCAAAGTCCGAGTAAACACTGAAACCCAGAGAAGTAAGAAAAATATTGAAACAAAAAATATATGTACCAAAAAAAAAAAAAAAAAAACCCCAGAAATAGATTTTTCCTTTCCATTTGAGTGCCAGCTCAGGTTTCAAAATCAATTTTGAATGTCTGCAGCTAGAGGGATAATATCTTCGATGTGCTGGATTTATAGGGTAGGAGAATATCATATTTATATAAATATAATTTTCTCTCCAAATCAAGTATAGTTTATTTTGCATTTGTGAACTTAACCACTGATCTCTTTTGGCCTGAAAAATAGATATATATATGCCTTTCTAAAAAAACACATTGAAAAAGTAATGATTCTTATTATTTCTCAGTGGAAAAATTAAATCTAATAAAAAATGTAATAAAATATTCCTTCTAAACCGTTTTTCTCATTAGATATGTGGAATGTTTTTTTGGTTTTATATTTGATTAGCCTGTTAGTGGAAGTAGGCACAATTTTAGGGCTCTTTGCAGAAGTGCAATCTAGTATTTGAATTCTCTTCTTTGAGGGGAAAAAAATCTAGCTTATATAAATCTGCTATAAAATAACAATTTGAAACAAAAGAAATAGCCCATTTCCTGCATATGTATACATGTCATAACCACAGAAATAAACTAGCATTTAAAAGTATATGCTCTTCTCCAATCTAAAATTAATTGCAGAGAAAGGGAGTTTGATAGCTTTATCAATTTTACACTAATTTATCTTGAAACTCCACATAGCTAACCACTTTCATTGGGGGCAGGGTTAGTGGTTGTTCATTCATTTACTAAAGAGTCTCAGGAACCAAACATTCTTTTAAAATTTACAGGATTTTGTTTTAAAAAGTTGGCGTTTGTCTGAAAATGTTCATTCTAGAAGTACATCATTTTCTCATTTCCTAAGAAACCACAAAGACAATGAATTAGGTCATAAATGGATTCCTGTGGCTTTGGGGAAGGCAAAATTCAAGATCCTGTGTCCATATTGCAGATTCGTTATAGAGTCTTATGCATGAGTGTGTCAATTCCCCTTCTGTGGGAATTACAGAAGTAAGCTGGCTTTTATGGTATTTTGAATGAAACAAAAACCGTAATGGTAATTTATACTATCTAGGGCTGAGAGTAAACACACCCAGCCAGCCAGAGAGGGGTAGGTAGGCATAGAGAAAATGAGAGCTATGGAGGGGGGGGGGAGAGAGAGAATTGAGAGGGGGGGGG
>JAKSZT010054573.1:4039876-4055064 GCA_026826555.1 Tolypeutes matacus
GTTTGTGACATTAATATATACTATAAATGTACTGTATTACAATAACAGTACATAATATATAAAATGGATTTATATCTAATACATAGTAAAATTAATGAACATAATTATAAATATTATTTTCAAATATATGTGTAGATACAAAACGTTGGTAAATTTAAACAGTTGTATAGTCCACATATAATACCCACAGCCTCATTGTGTCTCTGTGTGTTCCCAAGATATGTGCATATGACAAACAGGAGCAGTGAAAGACCTCTAGGAGAAGCTGCACACCCAGAAATTAAATCTAGGGATTACACCAGTAAGAAAACAGGAACTGCTCTGTAATGTAACAAGTCCTCTGATGGAGAGGAGAAGTATATGGTGCTGTGAGAATGTATGAGTCCTTTTCCCATAATCCCTTTTTGTCCCCCAAATATTGTCGTGGTCAACACAGGCTCACAGAAATATCTAGGACTAAAATCAATTGACATTTGGAGACAGTCCAGCAAGTACTGCTTAGGGAAAGAGATGTGCAAGCGGATACAATTGCAAAGACCTACGGAAGGAAAAGGAAAACGACATGATGTGGAAACTGACGCTTGCTCCTCTTGCCACCATTCCCAATTCCACTTTTAATTCCATTTCCTCTAAGTTGTGCTCAAGTGCCTGTGCCAGAAGCATCTCCCCTTCTCTTACTTACGGCCCATGGGATTGAACGTCACTGAGAGAAGAGAGGCCCACCATTTATATTTTCATACCCCACAATGAAATATTCTAATTCGATAAATGTGGGTCCACAAACCCTTCTGAAAAAATCCTTTGGGTTAGATGTTTTAGAATTAAAAATATTTTGAAATTTAAGAAGTTGGTTTGACACGTGTGTAGTAGAGAGGCTTTCCCTGAACAACTCAGAGCTTCATTTACATCAGAAATGGTCGTGTTTTGTAGAATACATGGTTGCTAAAGGATATAGCATTATAGTCAAAATGATGAAATGACGGGCCAAACTAAACAGCAGCGTGTCCAAAGAGGATGCACAGATCTGAGCCAGTCCCCGACTAATCAAATTCCAGCCTGAGCAAACCACCCTCACTCCCTGCTGAGCAAGAGAAGGGAACTCCATGAATCCTTCTGGGACAGAAAGAATCCAATCTTTCATGTGTCATTTATGAGGAGGATATGTCTTTAAAGTGTCACATTTGTTTGCCCTGTTTGACTTTTAGTTTACCCAATAGATTTTCATTGACCACAAAATTGCCTCTCTAACTGTATATAACAGAGGGAATCCTGTGGTGGAAGCTAAACTGTGGTTAACAGGACAAATATAAGAGCATTCTCCCCTGAACTATAACAAATGAATAATATTAATACATGGTATTGATGAGTGGTTTGGGGAAAATATGCCGATGGTAAGATATGGACCATACTGAGCAGGAATATTTTGATGAGGTTCTTTCATCATCGTTGGTGGGGTGATGCATGAGAGTCTGGTATGTTTTGCCTGAATGTTTTGTAAACTCAAAACTTGTCTAATAAAATAATGAAAATTGCCCCAAGAGTTTTCAATCCAAAACCAAGAAAAATATCACACGCAAAAAAGGAGAACAAAAACTCCAATAAACTGTTAATGGCGGTGATAAGGAATCAAAGTTTTATTAACTAAAGGTGATATATGAGAGTTTGGTCTCTCATAGTACAGGTAGCTTCAAACCATGAGAAGTGTGTGATATTTTAATATGATATGCTTTAGTAATTTGTTTCAAAATTGATTTTAATGGAAGCATAATGAAATATTAGTCATGAGTGTCTATATCTATATATATCACAGGTGTAATTACTGCTCAGCTTAAAAACTATAAATATTTCATGGGTATAAATTTCCCAGCCATACAGGTGCCACTGATATTATCAGTGAAAAATAAATGGTGGGCAACTGGGGTATTAAGTATATTTTATAATCACATAAATACTTATAACGAAGGGCTAATCAATGATAAGAGATTCATTATCATGACACTTCCCTGGGTTCTCAAAGGGCACTGCAGATTCTCCACGTGGGGGGTATGTTATGCAATATTTATAAATACATGTGATGGAGAAAACATCTTCTGTGTAGATGAACATCTTCTGTTCATGTAAATGCTCCTCAAATCTTTAGGGCTCTGAAATGAAGGTGGTTCTTTGATCATGATTCAATCCACTAATAATTAGTAACCACCTCCCTGTTATTTCTCCTCTTACAGGCACTGGTTGCAGATAAGGAGATATAATTACTATTCTTGAGGAATCCAGAGACTAACAAGTGGGACAATGTTATGAGTAGAATGAGCTACTGTTTATAGAATAGCTTAGAGTGTCATGAATTTTCTTATGACCTTCATTCTCTGCGTGCTAGAATTTAATTCCTTCTTTCCTTTCTGGGGTAAAATTGGCAGCATCTGTTTTTTAAAGCCTGACACCTCAAGAAAAGGATCCTTTCTCTTAAAACCTTAATACATCTTGGACCTTCAGACTTTTGCATCATGCTTCATTTTGCAAAACGTTCTTTGGACCTTGCACAGGTTTTTCTGGGCTAACCTTTTGGGGTCTGTAATTAAACAGTGCCACCGCTTTTCCTCTACAGTTAGCCTTTGCTATTTAATCAAGTCAGATTCAGAATCTGCTCCTCACCGTATTCCTTCTTGCAGAGCCTGTGCCCCATCTAAATCTTTTCGTGGTTTCTTTCGACTGATTCTTTCTGCTGGCCTTTCTTGTGTTCGGTGATGACGTCCTGGGATTTCTTGCTTGGTTTTACTTGCCGGGCATCCTGGACGTGGGGACCTGATACCTCTCACAGCCCAAGCTCCTTCTCCCACCAGGGGCCAGGAGATGGTGCTGATACCTGGCCTGCGTGGCACGGGTACCGCCTGGGCTCAGAGCCAGAATCCCAGGTTAAGCATCCTTTGCAGCTGCCTCAAATTTCTGCTTCTGTGCCTAGAGAGAAACACAACAAAAATAGGAACATTTTCTCAAGGAAACACTAACCTTCCAAGTTAACCTGAGGGATAGGGAGATGGGGCCCTCCCTACTACTACAAGTCCAGTTTGCCTCTTGTTTGGAAGATATTTTGTAAACCTATCATTAAATTATGAATTCTTCCAATCCAAGAACATGGGGGTTCCTCCGTTACATTAATGTGCATCATTTCAAAAATAAGTATATTTTCGGTTGTTGAATTATTTTGATATGACTGTAAATCAGCTCATTTTGAAATTTCTTTTTGATTCTCCCTGATATGTAGAAATCCAAGTTCATCCAAAAGGTCACGGAATCACTTAGCAATTCCAATAGTGTATCTGGAGATTTCCTTGGACTTTGCATGTATAAAGCATATCATCTGTGAATCATAAAGGGTTTAAGTCTTCCTTTCCCATTTCTTTGCACCATTTCCTTAGTTACGGTGTCTACGCCAGTGATGAATAGAGTGGACTTTTCTTTTTATAGGGATTTGAAAAAAATATATTATCATTTTTCACAATATTTGTACAAGATGTTTTTATAGCTATCCTTTAGCAGATTAAGGAAGGTTCTGCCATCACTCCTAGCCTAAAAGTTATTTTTTAATCATAAATTGTTGACTTTCATTTCTTTTGATTCATAGTTAATTCATGTTATACTTTCCATTTTCAATTTTTCATGAACCACATTTTTTTAAAAATGAAAATCAATATTTTTTTATTATTCCTTTTAATTTTTATAATACTTCCCATGCAACTTATAGTATATCAAATGAAATTAACTATTACTAGCAATTTTCTTTTTATAAAGTGAAAGAACAAATCCTTTGCAAAAGTTTGAAATTAGAATGATAGTTTTTAGGTTTGCTTTGGGAATGCAAAATGTCTTAACATTATGTTAAACAGGGAAATGGGTTGCTGTGAAGCAATATTTGGTACCCTATTTAACCAAAGTGATTATAAAAGAGTAAATAAGATAAAAAAGTCAATGGCAGTACCTTGGGCAAAAAAGAAAAAGAGTAAATAAGAGTTAAAACGATTGTGAGAAAAGACATTTTTTTAAAAGTGAGAAGACTTGTTCTCTGAAAAAAATAAAGGATGATAAGATTAATATAAACATGAAGGAGGAGATTATTCTGATATGATATAGAATTTTGTCTCTTAGAAAACTCAGATTGTTAAGAAACACTTTTTGTAAGCTCTCACTAAAAACAGATGAATAATTTAATAATTTAAGAAACCCTATTATTTTAACAGAGAGAAAACAGAAATCTAGTTTTGTTTGAGTATATTGTTGGAAATGAAAGGTCTTAAAAATATTGAGTCTAAGCTTATTAAATTTTAGTCAGCATTGACCATAATAAAATTCATTTCCATAAAACTTCTGTAACTTTCTATATCGATATAGATTTGTGCTACCTATTTCTGCTTCTCATTTTGGAAAAACCAGTCAATTTACTTTAGGACAAAACTACATTCCTTTTTTTACAATTATTTTTTATTGTGGGTAAAAATAAAAATTTTCACAATACATACCAATATTTGTAAAAAGATATATAAATATATATGCATATATGTGCATTTGCTTACAAAAATGTTATATATATTTAAAATATATTTTAAGAGGTGCTTAGATTACCTAAAATATTACACGGAACCTACCAGGATTCCCATGTTCCCCACCTCCCACACTTCCCACCACATCCCACACAAACATCTCCCACAAGTGTGGCCCATCACCCTCAATGGACTTACACATCCTGGGGCCTTGCCATCAACCATAGACCACAGTTTACATTGTAGACCACACTCTCTCCCACACAGTTCTGAATGATGTGTGCTGATTTAAAATGGCCTACATCCGTTGCCACAACGGCGCTCAGGACAACCTCCAAATCCCGAAAAAGCCCCTGTATTTCAACTGCACATCCCCTCCCTGCCCTGAAAGTTGTCCAGTGGCCACTAGCTCCACCTTACTGTTATAATTTCTGTTATAATTTCTTCTCTCTTTGAAGTCTCTTAGCCACTTGAACTCATTTGTCTTTACCTTTTCCCCCTTTTATTTATTTTTCCAGTTGTGTTGCTAGTTGGTACTTGGTATTAATCCTTCATTGCCAGGGAGGCTCATCTCCGGGAGTCATGTCCCACGTTGGGGGGAAGGTAATGCAATCATATGCTGAGTTTGGCTTAGAGAGAGGCCACATTTAAGCAACAAGGAGGCTCTCAGGTGGCAACCCTTAGGCACCCCACAATGCAGGCTAAGTCTCAGTTACAAGAGCAAAGACTCACAAGGGTAGTCATCAATGAAAATAATTCATCAGTGGGTCATCCTCTTTTGACAGACACTGTCCCTGCACTCAGAGGACTATTGCTGCTGCCTTGGAGACTGTGGCAGAGCTCTCCAGGCTAGGAATTCAGATTCCCTCACTTATAGTGTGATTGTCCACCCACCGTGACCATGCCCCATCCTTTGACTTTTGAACAATTTTGTATATCTTTCATGTATATTCAGATGAACTAACTCCCATGAATCCCCCCTCCCAGACACCCCCCACCAATAATCCCCTGCAGTAGCCATTGTAACCCTTCTGTGATCTAAATCTTCCCTGAACATGTAGTCCATAAAATAATCAAATACACTTAATAGGAAAAAGAAACAACAATGATAAACTTACATGCAAGAGAGAAACATAAGGAAACTCAGGAAACAAACAAACAAACAAAAAAACAATCAAACAAAAAACAAAACAAAACAAAATATAACTAGTGGATTGGGACATTAAAAAAAATGGGGAAAAAAGCAAAAGAAATGCCTTAAATATATATATATATTCTTTTTTCCCTTTTATCACTGTGTTATTGGATTCTTTTTTTCCTTTTATCACTGTGTTATTGGATGCCGTGACACCTTCCACCTCTCAATCCCCAGTGTCTCCCAAATTTTCATTTAATTTTCAAAGAAGTTTTAGGTCACAGCAAAGTTACTCATGGACTACCAGAGACTCCCAGATACCAAACCCCCCCCTTCCCCACCCCATATTAATCCCCCCCCCTTTTTTTTGGATGTTAGCATTGTTATAACTGTTATACAGATAGCAAAATATAGCAACTAAACATTGTCAATGATTTACAGTATAGTTTACAATTTAGACGATACAGTTTAATAAGTTTTGATGATATTTACCATGTCCTGTGTCCATTACTGTAAGGTAATGAAAAACCTTTCCCATGACCATTAAATACTCCATTAGATCTTAACTGTTCCTTCCTCCCCACCCCCCTGGGGCATATGACACTCCCCTTTCTTCACTCATGGAATGTCAAGATTCATAGTTACATGCCCTGGGTATTTGAACCTGCCCTTCCTAATCTGCACACCTGTCAACGCTGCACCACCAAACCCAGTAATATCACTACCCATCTCTCCTATCCTTCAATATGCAACTATACTCTATCCCTTTACCATAGATTATGTCCATATGGGTGATGGCTCAAAGCCTGCTCTTCTCTTACTCTCCTTTGTTAACCTATCTTTCAGACAATGGTTCTCAGAGACTGCTCACTTTCCTCAGTTCAGATCAGTGAGGTCATATACTGTTCATCCTTCAGTGCCTGGCTTGCTTCACTCAACATAAGGTCTTCAAGATTTATCCACGTTATTCCATGTGTTAGCACTTTATTCCTTCTTACCGCTGAGTAATATTCCATTGTATGTATGTACCACATTTTGCTTATCCATTCGTCTGTTGATGGGCACCTGGGCTGATTCCAACTTTTGGCAATGGTGAACAATGCCGCTATGAACATTGGTGTGCATATATCTGTTTGTGTCTTTGCTTTCAGTTCTTCTGGTTTTATACCCAGAAGTGGAATTGCTGGATCATATGGAAGATCTATTGTTAGTTTTCTGAGGAACCTCCAAACTGTCCTCCACAGTGGCTGGACCATACCACAGTCCCTCCAGCAGTGGATAAGGGTTCCTATTCCTCCACATCCTCTCCAACATTTAGTGTCTGCTGTTTTTTTAATAGCTGCCATTCTGATGGGTGTAAGATGGTATCTCATTGTAGTTTTGATTTGCATTTCCCTGATAGCAAGTAATGTTGAGCATTTTTTCATGTGCTGTTTAGCCATTTGTATTTCTTCCTTGGAGAAGTGTCTTTTCAGGTCACTTGCCCATTTTTTATATGGGTTGTTTGTCCTTTTATTTTCGAGGTGAAGGATTTCTTTATATATGCAGGATATTAGGCTCCTATCAGATAAATGGTTGCCAAATATTTTCTCCCATTGGGTAGGTTGCCTTTTTATTTTCTTAATAACATCCTTTGAGGTGCAGAAGTTTTTAATTTTGATGAGATCCCATTTATCTATTTTTCTCTTGCTCCTCGTGCTTTGGCTGTGAAGTTCATGAAACCATTTCCTATTACAAGGTCCTGTAGATGCTTCCCTACATTATCTTCGAAGGTCTTTATGGTTTTGGCTCTTATATTTAGATCTTTGATCTATCTTGAGTTGATTTTTGTATAAGGTGTGAGATGGTATTCTTCTCTCATTCTTTTGGATATGGATATCCAGTTCTCCAAGCACCACTTGTTAAAGAGGCCACTCTCTCCCAACTGAGTGGGTTTCGTGGCCTTGTCAAATATCAGATAACTGTATATGTGAGGATCTATATCAGAACTCTCAATTCGGTTCCATTGGTCAGTAGGCCTATCCTTGTGCCAATACCATGCAGTTTTGATCACTGTAGCTTTATAGTATGTTTTAAAGTCATACTCCAACATAATTTTTCTTTTTCAATATGTCCTTGGCAATTTGGGGCCTCTTGCCTCTACAAATATATTTTGTGGTTAATTTTTCCAGTTCCTTAAAAAATACAGTGTTGACTTTTATTGGGATTGCATTAAATCTGTAGATTAGTTTGGGTAGGATAGACATCTTGATGATGTTTAGTCTTCCTATCCATGAACAGGGAATATTTTTCCATTTATTTAAGTCTTCTTTGATTTCCTTTAACAGTGTTGTGTAGTTTTCTGTATATAAGTCCTTTACATCTTTAGTTAAATTTATTCCTAGGTATTTGATTCTTTTAGTTACTATTGTAAAAGGTATTTTTTTTCCTGATTTCCTCCTCAGTTTGCTTGTTATTGGTGTATAGAAATGCTACTGATTTTTGAGCGTTGATCTTATACCCTGCAACATTGCTGAATTCCTTTATAAGTTCTAGAAGCCTTGTTGTAGATTTCTCAGGGCTTTCTATGTATAGGATCATGTCATCTGCAAATAGTGAAATTTTTCTTCTTCTTTTCCAATCTGGATGCCTTTTACGTCCTTTTCTTGTCTCAGTGCTCATGCAAGTACTTCTAAGGCAGTGTTAAATAGGAGTGGTGATAGTGGGCATCCTTGTCTAGTTCCCGATCTCAGAGGGAAGGCTTTTAGGATTTCACCGTTGAAAATGATGTTAGCTTTGGGTTTTTCATATATACCCTTTATCATTTTCAGAAAGTTTCCATCTATTCCTATCTTTTGCAGTGTTTTTATGAGGAAAGAGTGCTGTATTTTGTCGAATGCTTTTTCTGCATCTATAGAGATGATCATGTGATTTTTTTCTTTCAGTTTGTTTATGTGGTGTATTGCCTTGATTGATTTTCTTATATTGAGCCATCCTTGCATACCCGGGATGAAACCCACTTGGTCATGGTGTATAATCCTTTTGATATGCTGTTGAATGCGATTAGCAAGTATTTTGTTGAGGATTTTAGCATCTAGGTTCATTAGATAAATTGGTCTGTAATTTTCCTTTCTTGTGGTATCTTTATTTGGTTTTGGTATTAGAGTAATGTTGGCATCATAGAATGAGTTAGGCAATATTCCTTCTACTTCTATTTTTTGGAAGAGCTGAAGGAGAATTGGTGTTAGCTCTTTCCAGAATGTTTGGTAGAATTCAGCTGTGAAGCCATCTGGTCCTGGACTCTTCTTAGTTGGGAGGTTTTTGATGACTGAGTCTATCTCTTTACTTGTAATTGGACTGTTGAGTTCATTTATTTCTTCTTTCATCAATGTAGGCTGTTTGTGGGTTTCTAGAAACTTGTCCATTTCCTCTAAATTATCATTCTTGTTGGCATATAATTTTTCAAAGTATCCTCTTATGATACTCTTTATTTCTGTGGGGTCAGTAGTGATATCCCGTTGCTCATTCCTTATTTTATGTATTTGCATCTGTTCTCTCTTTTTCTTTGTTAGTCTGGCTAAGGGTTTGTCAATTTTATTGATATTCTCGAAGAACCAGCTTTTGGTTTTGTTTATTGTTTCCAGTGTTTTCTTATTCTCTATTTCATTTAGTTCCACTCTAATCTTTGTTATTTCCTTCTTTCTACTTCCTTTAGGTTTAGTTTGTTGTTGTTTTTCCAATTCCTCCAAGTGTGCAGTTAGGTCTTCAAATTTAGCTCTTTCTTCTTTTTTAATACATGAATTTATGGCTATGAACTTCCCTCTCAGGACTGCTTTCGCTGCATCCCATAGGTTTTGATATGTTGTGTTGTTGTTTTCATTAGTTTCAAGGTAGTTGCTGATTTCTTTTGAATTTTCCTCTTTGACCCACTGTTTGTCTAAGAGTGTGTTGTTTAACTTCCATATCCTTGTGCCTAACCTGTTTCTCTGGCCCTTAGTGATTTCCAGCTTCATTCCGTTGTGGTCAGAGAAATTACTTTGTATAATCTCAATCTTTCTGAATTCATTGAGTGTTGTTTTGTGGCCTAGCATGTGGTCTATTTTGGAGTATGTTCCATGTGCACTGGAGAAGAATGTAAATCCCGCTGTATTTGGGTGTAGTGTTCTGTATATGTCTATTAAGTCCAGGTCTTCTAATGTATTGTTGAGTGCCTTAGTTTCTTTATTGATTCTCTGTCTAGATGTTCTGTCTAATGATGATAGTAGTGTGTTGAAGTCCCCTGCTATAATTGTAGAGGCATTTATTTCTCCTCTTAGTTCTTCTAGGGTTTGCCGCTTGTATTTTGAGGCACCCCGATTAGGTGTGTAAATGTCGATGATAGTTCTCTCTTCTTGAAAAATTACTCCTTTTACTAATATGTAGTGTCCATCTTTGTCTCTTACAATAGATTTGCGTTTAAAGTCTATTTTGTCTGATATTAGAATAGCTACTCCTGCCCTTTTTTGGCTATTGTTAGCTTGTAAAATGGTTTCCCAGCCATTCACTTTCAGTCTCCTTGAATCCCTGGGCCGAAGGTGGGTTTCTTGTAGACAGCATATAGATGGATCATATTTTCTTATCCATTCTGCCAATCTGTGTCTTTTGATTGGTGAATTTAATCCATTAACATTCAGTGTTATTACTCGTAATCAATTTCTTACTTCAGCCATTTTTTCTTTGGGTTAATGTATGTCATATGTTGTTTTGTTTCTATTTTTGTCTTTTCAGTTGTTTTTAAACTCTCTTCCAACTCTCTCTCCCTTGTTTTTTCCTTTCAACTTGTAGAGATTCCTTTAGTGTTTCTTGAAGTGCTGGTTTCTTATTGACATACTCACTTAATTTCTGTTTATCTGTGAGTGTTTTGAACTCTCCATCATTTTTGAATGCCAGTTTTGCTGGATAGAGAATTCGTGGCTGGAAGTTTTTTTTTCTTTTAGTATTTTGACTATGTCATATCACTGTCTTCTTGTGTCCATGGTTTTAGCTGAGAAATCAGCACTTAATCTTATTGCGCTTCCCTTGCATGTGATGGTTCTCTTTTCTCTTGCTGCCTTGAGTATTTTCTCTTTGTCTTGAGCATTGGACATTTTGACAAGTATATGTCTTGGAGTTGGCCTGTTGGGGTTTATACTATTTGGGGTGCGCTGTGCTTCCTGGATCTGCACATCTGTCTCTCTCAATAGGGTTGGGAAATTTTCAGCCATTATTTCCTTCAACACTCCTTCTGTTCCCTTTCCCTTCTCTTCTCCTTCTGGGATGCCCATAATACATATGTTTGTGCGTTTTGTATTATCGGTTAATTCCCTGAGTCCATGCTGGATTTTTCCTATCTTTTTGTCTATCTGTTCTAGTAACTCTTTGATTTCAGCTGTATTGTCTTCCATATCACTAATTCTTTCCTCTGCCTATTCAAATCTGCTGTTATGTGAATCCAGTGTCTTTTTGATTTCTTGGATTGTGCCATTGTTCACCATCATATCCATTATCTTTTTAGGCATGTTTGCAATTTCTTCAGCATGTTCTCCCAGTGTCGTCTTTATATCCTTAATCTCTTCCTTCACTTCTTTTAAGTTGGTCCGTGATATTTGTTTGGATAGCTTTGATTAGTTGTTCTGAATTGCTTCCTGATTTTTATTTTGTTCATTGGACTGGTCCATGTTTTTCTGTTTCTCAGAGTCATTTGTATTTTTTTGTTGCCCTCTGGTCATCATATCTTGATGGGTTTGTTCAGTTGATTAGCTTTTCTCTATGCTCTAGAGTTTTATTTAGCTGGTGCGTGTGAGTTAAGTTTTCTCTTTGGCAGTTTTTCTTCTTATTTTATTTCCTCCTTTCTATGTTCCCTTGAAGGCAAAAGATCAGGGCCAGAGGAATCAAAAGATATAAGGAAGGCAGAAGGATAATAGTAATTTTGATAAAAGTTAGAAGAGGGGCAAAATGAGACTTAATTAGATGAATATTTAACTTGTGTAGGCAGTGTAGAGTAATAGAAAAAAAGTGGAGTTTCTACAATGGACTGGGAAAACAAATGGAGGAATAGATATATAGTCATTAAGAAGGCTAGAATTAGTAGGAGGGAAAGAAATAGTAAAGAAAGGGCTGAAAGGAAAAAGTTAATACTAATTTTAAAAAAGAAAACAAAATAGATGGAATAGAAATTGACACCCTTAAGTTGTGGGCCTATGAAAAAATGTTGTATCTAAGAGCCACAACAGAAAGCAGAAGGCAGAAAGATGAAGGAAGGATAAGCGATAGTTTGGAATACAAAATCAGTATAGAGAGCAAGGGGGAAATTACTGAAGAGGAAGCACAGCAAAGAAGTGACAAGCTAGCAGCATCTAATTTAAAAAAAATGAAAGAAAAAAGAAAGGGGGGAGAAAGGAGGAAAGAAAAGCAAGAGACCAGAAATAAACAGAGAAAAATCAAAGATCCACACAGTCAAGCAGTCAAACAGAGCTAAGGAATGTCAATGATTCCCCTAGGTTCCACGTGGATCCTCTCTGCCTGCTTGTGTTTATCAATCAATTTCTCCGCAGGGTTCTATATGCAGGTCCTGAAACAGCTTTTAGTTATTAAACTAAATTAAAAAGAATTTATTTTTCATTTATTGAAGTGACCTTCTCACTTTTTTTTTTTTTTTTTTGGCGAAATACAGGATCCAAAATAATTCCTCCTCTAGACCAACCCCCTTACGGAAGGGACCCTAGCTGGGCTCGTGGAAATTAATCAAGCACGTCCCACTTACTGGACTCCCCAGGGTAGCTGTGGCTCTGATGATAGTCAGTGCAGAGTGCTAAAGATGGCCGACTCCGCCCCTTCTGGAGCCGAGCTCCAGCCTCACCGGGTTGCTATGTAAATCAGTTTGACTCTGCAGATTCGCCTCTCCTCTCAGCCTGATGCTGCTTCAGGTCGGCTTATCTGCTCCCCAAAGCTATGGGGCGGTGCAGGCAGCCAGATCGATGGCAAAAAATAAAAAAAAAAAAATACCCTTCCCTGTCCTCCAACAGAACCCTCCCTCTTTTGGAGAGTGTCCCCTCTTCCTGGCTCGGCGTCGGCCTGGGGCTTATCCCTGGGCAGCTAGTCAAATCAACTCCCTCCCCCGAACAGAATCACCCCTCCTGTCCACCGGGTGCCAGTTCACTCCGGCTGTTCTGTTCACACAAGGTCCAAGGGGCTCCAGGCAGCCAGATCCCCAGAAAATAAAACTTTCTCGCTCTGCTCGCGGCTCCAACTGGCCGTTTTTTTTTTTTTTTTCCTCCCTAACTGCAGGGCTCAGCTGTCCATGCCAACCACCACCAGCAGGCTTAAAACTCACGAATCTCTACCGTTCCGTCCACGCTTTTGATGTGCGCAGATAGATGTCCCTGAAAATCAATCTTGCCAGGTGGTAATGATGGTTTAGTTTGAGACGTTTCATTCACTGAACTCTAAACAAAATGTGGACAAGTCTTTGGAGGGACTGAAGAATGATCAAAACACAACCACCCTGGGCAGGCTCTGGCTCTCTAAGTGAGAGAACCACTCTGGGTGGATTACAGATGTTTGTGCCATTTGTGTTATGAGCCTTTCTCAGCCTGTGTTTGTTAGACAAACTTCAAGCACAACCTCTGTGTGTGTGGTATCAGAAGGTGAAGTTTAAAGTGGAAACTCTCAGAAATAACTATTAAAAACTCTACTTACACATTGGGGTGGTATTTGAATGGTCAGTATGTGCGGTGGTAGTGGGATTGTCAGGATTAAAAAAAAAAAAAAAAAAACCCAAACCCTAGGAGTCTGAAAAATTTTAGCAAAAATGTCATTGCAGGCAAGTACAGGGGAGAGATTTTGGAGTAGAACTCTGAGTTTCCCAAGAAAACCCCAGGAAAAGCACCTCTTAGGAATAAATAGTACATACTAGAACAATAGATTTTATCTTGCTGTCATTTAGTTCCCTGAGATCTTGTTCAAGTTTTTTCAGTCTTTTCTTCATCTGTTCTTTTGTATGTTCACTTTCAGAGGCCATTTCTTCAAGCTCACCAATCCTTTCTTCTGCCTCCTCAAATCTGCTATTACATGATTCCAGTGTATTTTTAATTTCGTTTATTGTACCTTTCATTCTTATAAGATCTGTTTTTCTATGTATGTTTTCACATTCTTCTTTGTGCTCATCCAGTGTCGTCTTAATGTCCTTAATTTCCTTAGGCATCTCATTGGATTAATTGAGGAGATTTGTTTGAACATCTATGAATAGTTGTCTCAACTCCTTTATGTCATTTGGAGGCTTATCTTGTTCCTTTAACTGGGCCATATCTTCCTGTTTCTTGGTGTGAATTGTAATTTTTTTGTTGGTATCTTGGCATCTGGCTTACTAGAGTATTTATTCTGGGTGCAGTTTCTTTCTTTAGTTTAGGGCTTCCTGCCCTTTCTCCCTTGCTGGTTATGTAGTAGGAGCCAAGGATATAGTTGGTGCTGTGAGCTACGGAGGCTCAAGCTGCCCTCCTTGCCCCAGGGACCAATGAAGCTTCTCTCAACTTTCTCCTTTGCTAGGGATAGGGACAGAGAACAGCTGTGTAGAATAATCCAACTCATGCAGGCCTGGACTGTAGTTGCCCAGAGAGACTGATGAAACTTCAGGTCCCTTTCTACCCTGCCTGGGGCAGGGATGGAGCTGCAGGTGTGGGCAGTAGTCTATGCAGTGCAGGTTCAAGATGACCACAGTTGCCCTGGAAGACTTTTGATTATTCAGTCTGTGCCAGCTAAATGTACCTGCAGTTACCTGGATAGGCTGGTGCAGGGCCCACCAGCTTCCTCCGTGCTAGAGGTGGGGCTGAAGCCTAGGCTAGGGCTATAGGCCAATCTTGGTGAAAGAGACCCGTCTCTACCTCACTGTGATTTCACTCAGCCTGGCTTCCCCTCATGTTGGGGGTGGAGTCAAAATGGTGGCCACTGGCCTCTTTCTGACTTGGACAGGCTCAAACTTGAGCTGTTCTTAGGGTTATGCTTTAGCCCACCGAATTTACTAATCAGTAGCTGAAATTGGTGGCCACTGGTCTCTTCCTCCCCTGTTTTGGGGAAATGGAGCTTCCAACTCCTCCCACAGAATAGCTCCTGGGGTAGCTTGTGCTGCCAAAGTAGGATGATCACCGGCCTCTCGGGCATGTTCTGTAGTTTCCTGGAGAAGCTGGCACAGCTCCCCCAGCTTCCTCCCTGCCAGAGGTGGGCCTGGGGCTTAGGCTAGGGCTGCAAGCTGATGTGGATGGAAATAAGCCGGTCCCTGCCAGCACTGTGATTTTCAGTCTTCAGAAGCACTTAAGTTTAACAGGAAAGTTTTTGGATGTTGTGAGGATGAGAGGTTTTCAACACAGACTATAACATACCATTGGGAAATTGCCACCTGAGAAAATAGAGATCATCGGAGCATCTAAAGGAGAAACAACAAATAAAAATGATTAAAATCCTCAAAGTATTAGAGGAGGAAAGTCACATCAATAAAATAAGACATTTCTATGTCTGAGCTTTTATAT
>JAKSZT010054573.1:4070015-4142420 GCA_026826555.1 Tolypeutes matacus
TTGAGCCAGCAGGGTTCCAGTGTCCTGTAAACTCTGAATTTCCCCACTGCACAGGTTAGAGGGAGAGGCAAAAGCTGGCCATTCTTAGTGTGTTGAGTTATTCTACACTTTTCCTTAGCACCTGAAATCTTATTCCTCAACGGCTAAATATTCTGAATATGTGGATTATTTTATAGTGTTTCTCCTGTTGTTATGGCATAGCATGTCCTTCAACAAGAAATTGATTGTAAATACATTGTGGTGGGAAGTGTTTACTTTAAATATCATTTGGTTATAAGAGTTGGTTTTGAGAGTTGATCTTTAAGCTAAATGCAGAGGGAAGTGAACAATTTTTTTTTTCGAGGACAATGCCATTCTGTTCTTTTTCCAATGTATACTTTTTAGAAGTTTGGAGTTCATATTTGTGTTTTTCTTTTAGCCTAAATGATATATTCATTTAATGTTTCTATTTTAATGCACAGTCTTTTGCCATCTTCCTAATTGAACCAAGTGTTTGTCCTCTAAATCATAGCCTTTGATGGAACCTAAAACACAAATAATAGTACCTCAATTATTTGGCAAGTCCATATAATAAGCATTACATATCCTTTTAGCTGATGCTTTCTTTTCTTAGAGCTCCTGTAACAATTTAACATAATCTGGGGGTCTTAAATTTCCACAATTCTGGCCCCCAGAATTCCAAAATCAACCTGTCATTAGGACCATGGTTCTTTTGAAGTTTTGCTTGGAGAATTATGCCCCATTCATCTTTCCTGGCTTTTTTCGGGGGGAGAGAGGGCATGGAACACTTGCCAGCAATCCATGCCAACTTCATCTCAGTGGCCTCATGGCCTCCTCCAGTATTTATTTTCAGGTGCCTGAATTTCCTATTAAGGACCACATTCATACTGACTGAAGGGTTTATCCTTCTGGAATGAGCCTCTTCATTTACCTGTGTGATCCCATTTGTAACAAGGTGGGTTTTCAGATGAGATCACATTCTAAGGTCCTAGATATGAGAACTTCATTGTAACCCTTTGGAGAGGGTGGGGCACAATTCAACCCCTAAGAGCATAGAAAAAGGAAATCCTTGTGTTAATTCTATTATGGGAAGGTAAGTGTGAAATGAATTAGGGAAGGTTGAGGGAGCCATCACAGCATGAGCCAAGTCTAACACAGTGAAGAAGAAGGGAGAGATGAATGGGGAGAACATAATATGTCCCAGCAAAGACTGATCTGGCAGCAAACAAGGAAGGCTGGACTTCAGTAGAAATGCTGGGTGCATTCCAGAGGTCAGCTCCTGGACCTCTGTCAAGGAGGCAGAAGCCTGAGACAGCTATGAGATGATATTCCCTAACTTGGCAGCCCTTAAAAAGCTTAAAGAGATGATCATAGCATCCTTGCTCCAACAGCCATTCCATGTTCTCCTTAGTTTCTTCTCACCTTTGGTTGGAGAGGGTGGTTTTCACCTGCTATGGAATGCCATCCTTCAACTGTGCAGGGCTTGCCTCCTTGGTGGTCTGGATTCTGTTGTTGAAAAGGGCTACTGGTCTACTGAGTAATAGGAATCCCCTAGATTGAAAACATCTCCCTTACTCCATTTATGTATAGGAGCAATGTGTTTCCCCTTGACCCACACTTTCCAGTAATGTACCCCTTTCACATGCCTTAACGTTCAAAGACATGAAGATCTAAAAACTTTAGGGAGCTTAGATTAAAATGATATGGATGCTTTAGAAGATATTCATATCTGTAGCAGTTGAAAGAAACGTTACCTAGTATTGGTTCCAAAGCACAATTTCTGTGATGCATTTGCGTATTTGTTCATTACCCAGTGAGTGCATCACAGAAGCAGGGAGAGAGAAGTGTACCTTGGGCAGTAAGTCTAGTTACGCATGAGATGGTTGTCTGTAATCACTGGGCTGTGGGACGGTGAAGAAAAACCTGCAATTCATGAGAACTTTATAATAGTTGAGTTTTAGAAACATCCTCTACTTTCATTAAGACTTACTATTTTATGAAGTCAGAATTAGAAACTGGGGAAACTGTGGGTGAGCTGTTGCGGTAATCCTTCAGAGAGAATTCTAAACTAAACCAAGATTATTGGAATGAAGGAGGGAAACTATTTGATAGATGTTAGATATTGATATTTTGTCATCTGTCCTGTAAGCTCTTCCAAACACATCAGAGCCACCTTTTTTACAGAGCATCCTTCACCTCAAGCATATTTTTCTACTCATTAGCACTAAGCTGGAGATATAACCCATAAATGTATCCTTTACCCCAATCAACCCTTTCCATCAACTTCAGACCCACTCAGTCTTAGTCCAAGAGTCCAAACTCCTTGTACACCTATTAACACATAAGTGATGCATTTTTATGAAGATATTCATAATAATAATTTCTTCTTGAGGTCTTTTTTGCTATAAGCTCAAGCTATAAACCATTGCATCATGGACAATCCATAGATAGATAGATAGATAGAAAATGTCAGATCTATTTATGCTGTTTGTTCTCATACTAAAAATGAATCGTCTTCTGCTTATTCCTTTAAATTTTGTTTTTATTTGCCATGGCTAAAAAAGTAACATTCAGCTTTTTTGTATGGAGTCTCAACAGCCATGTTTAGCCCTTGTTCATTTAAACCGCACTGTAGCATGTTTTATTAGTATATGCTATTTCCTCTCTCCATGGAATGGATTCCTGAATTTTGTAACCCATCCCAATGGAAGAGTTCAGTTGCCAACTAACAGGTCATTCTGATGGCAAACTAGGTACACTCTTCACCACGGAGAGTTTCTTTACGTGTTCTGTGTCCCTCAACAAGAGACTGATCTCTCTTTAGAAATGTGTTTGCTTCCTGTACTCTGAAGTGCAGGGAAAGGAATACTGTCTTTAGACCTTGTCTGCGCAGCTGTAACTCCTGTTTTTCATTCTCAACCAAGTCAGTGCTCCAAGCTTGGCACTGTCCCTCTGTTTGGATTGCATACCGGTAGCACCTGCTGCATCATCTCTGATTACTACCCATCTTACTTGAGCGGCATCCACAACCGGGCTTCAGAAAGAAGGGGCATAGCAGGAAGCCCCTATGTGTTGGAGCATAACAGGAAGGGTGACTAGGATTTTCCTTCAGCAGTGCATAACTGCTCTTGGGGACAGAGTTTTTTGTTTTTGTTTTTTTTTTTTTTGAGATGCTTCTTGTTCTCACTTTGTTCCGAGAAACATCCTTTATCTCCCATCCCCCTGGTGGCATCAGGTAGAAATTCCATAAATGAGTTAACTCAGCCTCTAAAACACCTGCAGTAGTTTTGTTAATCCTATGTAGAATCGTCACTATCCATTCTCTGAGAGGTATATAATTTTGCATTAATTGTGTGAAATGAAAATGATTTCTATGATTTAGAAAGGAGAGCTCATTCTTCAAAATCCACAAAAGTTTGTGCACAATTTATTAAGTCAGCTGAAGTGTGTTTACAAGGGACAGACAATGAAGAGCAGGAGAAGGGACCTGAATGGAGTTTATGGTGTTGCTGGGAAAGGATCTCATTTAAAAGCCAACGGCCATCTTTTTGTCATGTTGATGATTCTGCTGCCATCTTCCTTGATCATGTAGCTTTTTTTGGCATGTGAAATAAACAGCATAAATTTAATAAGCCTTCCAGTTCAGCTGAAAGAGATGAGGGGAAGAAAGAAATAATTAAGTAGTTGCCAAAAATGGTGGAAATTGAAACCCTCGATTTAACAACAATTTATTTCTGGAATTGGGGGTGTTTCCATCTGGAATTTTTTCTCTGGAAAAACATATCATGAGACCTGGCAAGAGGAGTACTGAGAAGCGATTAAGATGCATACTCATGGCACAGATTATTTGAAGTTTATTTACTGTGTCGTCGTGTGAGTCATAATCTTCTTCTATTTTCAGAATTAGGAAATAATCTATGGCTTCCAGTGAGTACATTTACTTTAAAGCAGGTATAATCATATTCCAGAGTTCATTGTCCCCCCCCCCCCTTTTTTTTTAACCCCACTGGGCACAATGCAAAGATCCCACTGTCATTTATGTCAATCTTATTTTTAGAGGGTCCTTTCCTTAGTGGGAATTCAAACATCATACCATTAAGGAAGTCAAGGCCTTTTAACATCCATCAAGTCATATTTATTTTTGTTATTCAACAACACAAAACAGTGACAAGAATGACTAGATATTATTAACCTCCTAACAATCATCAGAAGCCATTTGTATCAGTTCCCACTCACCTAAGTGATATCCTCAGGACAGGTGTCTATTAAACAAAATGAACAGGAAAAAGCAACCAATCATGTATGTTGAAAGTTTTTTTTTTTTTTTTAAGAAAAATAACATTGACAAAAGATAGAAAACTTAACACAATGACCAGGGCACTGAACAAAAGAACGATATGCTGCACTGTAGTATATTTTCATAAAATGTAGATGTATATTTGTAAGAAATGTCATTCCCTTACCCTATTTTCTGACATTTACAATATTGTCTTTTAGGATGCCATTTTCCACAGCCATCTCCATCAACTTCTTATAGCTTCCCTCACTCATATTGTCTCCTGTGCCTGCAAATCAGAGGGGTTAGGTAGAGACTGTCGCCCACTAGAAACCAGAAGAAATTATGAATATTCATGTGAGATGAGTAAATGTGGCAAGCAGGTCTTAGGGTGGTATAAATGGACAGAAGCCAAATATTTACTGTCTCACAGATGTCAGTCTGTGGTTCCAAAACTACTGGGGAAATTTCAGACAATTGAATTCATGGCTGTGAGCTTCCCTGTGTCAGATACAGGCTCCAGTGCTCAGGAGGGATGCAATAAAAGTTGACACTGTCTTTTAGAATCCCAAAACTGTAAAGTCTCATTTTCCCTTTACTGTGCACTGGTATTGACATCTTGTTTCCTATCCAACTCAACCCCCCAAAAAGAAGAGGTGACTATTTCATCATGGACATTAGCCTTTTTATGCATGATGAAGTGGGAAATGTATTTTGTTTTTTGTCAAATTCTTGTTCTGTTCCATTCCTTCCTCCTTTTCTTAAATATAAGACTTATTTAATTTATTTATTTCTCCCCACTCCCTCGTTGTTTGCATTTGCTGTATCTGTTTGTTATGCACTGGTCCTCTTTTTCTAGGAGGCACCAGGAACTGAACCTGGGACCTCCGATGTGGGAGGGAGGCACCTAATTGCCTGAGCCACCTCTGCTCCCTGCTTTTGTTGCATCTCATTGTTTCCTCGCTGTCTCTTGGTTGTGTCATCTTGTTGCGTCAGCTCGCCACGCCAGCCCATTGTGCCAGGTCGCCATCTTCCTCGTCTTGTCCAGGAGGCTCCAGGAACCGAACCCAGGACCTCCCATATGGTAGCTGGGAGCTCAGTTGCCTGAGCCACATCCGCTTCCCCTCCTTCCTACTTTTAATTATAAACCATGAAATCTTTGATGATTCTCACCATGGTCCATGTGATCACTGGGTGGGAGGAAATCACCTGTGTGTGAACCTTGGACATGAGGGACAATTTGTGATTTGAGTTCATTTCAAGAACCAGTTTCAGATTGTAGAACCTACTTTAGCTGTTGCAATAAAATAAGGGTTTGGATTGAGCTCAATGTAGTGATGAGTGTAAACTTGTTCTGTTGCTTTGAAGTTTTCACTTCCAAAATCTACCTACATGATATCTGCTGCCTATATCAGAGGGAGGGGTACAAAAAAAATGATCTATGTGGTTATGAGAAAGTGACCTCCTTGGATGATCTAGGAACATTCAACACTAATGTGTATCATTTTAAGTTGTCTTACGTCCTGAAATTGCCACCCAGCCTACTTACCCTGTAGACCCCCTTCTAGGATCTTTGATTCAGAAAACACTTGTGTCCCTGTGTTCACATCTTGTCCCTTGTTGGCTTAATTATAATCACCCTGCATGCTTGTTTTGTTTCAACATCCCAGACAACAAAATCCTGGAGGTCAGCAGTTGAACATATCAAATAGCTGCGATTATGTGGTTCCTCTTCCCTTCCTTGTCCAAAATGACCCCAGTTATCACAAAGAGAAAAGCTTCTAAATACATCACTTTACCTTTACCTTTGCCTGCATCTGTGGAGAAAGCAAATGGTGAGTTCATCACTTTAGTGAATTTACTCCACTTTAACTTTCATGTGTTCAGCATATCGTAGAAGCTTCTCCATACAGCAGCCATCTCTGTTTGATTCTCATATTCCCTCTCACTTTAGAAATTGCTAGACTAGATTGTGAATGCTATGAAGTAGGGATGAATTTTCCTTCTTGCCAACCTTCTTACCTTGGTCTTCCAGGGTTACCAGCTTTATTTCCATAATACTTTGTCAGATGCTTTTTGGAGTGTAAGGAGCTTATGTTTGTATGGCATATTATGTAATAGCATTTTCAATATTTTAACCAAATTTTATAGATATCAGTGACATTTAAAATATTGCTTTAGGTAACTTCTGAAGGGTGCAGAGTGATACTGTAGAAAAGGCTTTCTTCTGGACATTATACATTTTGTTATTTTATTTTCTTCTCACCACAGTCCAGGCAGAATCCTTGGATCTCTCTTACTTTTAAGGGATGAAATTTTGAGTGAACCAGCTCATTGGCTTCATCTTTTAAATCTACACAAGTGTCTGTGATCCACTGAAATTCTCTCATCAAGCAGTAGGTGACTACAACTTCTGTGTCTGAAATCCCCTGTCATACACACATACTCCAGATCTTTGTGTGTTGGGATGATCTGAGAAATTGTAAGTTCCGAGATAAATGGAACATTGGGACATTAATATACAAGCATATCATGGTCTTGGTTTAAAAGAACGAATGCAGAAAATGAGTTTCTAAATGGGAGCATTGACTCTAAGAATTGTGTTTTATTTGCTTTGATTCTTGTATATCAAGGAAATTACCAGGACATGGATTAAGCCAGGGTATCTATCCATAGTTCTATTGCAAAAAATGGGTAGTTTTCAATCCCTAGTTTTAAGGATGTCTGGACACTAAATTCAGCCAATTCTATTGCTATTCCCTAACTGCATTGCTGCCCAAAGTCCAGATAAAGAAGGGATCAACCTCAATGAACTTGGTATTAATCCCTCCTTGCCAGGGAGGCTCATCCCTGGGAGTCATGTCCCACGTTGGGGGGAAGGTAATGCAATCACATGCTGAGTTTGGCTTAGAGAGAGGCCACATCTGAGCAACAAGGAGGCTCTCAGGTGGCAACCCTTAGGAACCCCACAACTGCAGGCTAAGTCTCATTTACAAGAGCAAAAACTCACAAGGGTAGTCATCAATTAAAAAAAAAAAAAAAAAAAAAAAACACATCAGTGGGTCATCCTATTTTGACAGGCACTGTCCCTACACTCAGAGGACTATTGCTGCGAAAAGATGGTGAGCAAATTTGGTGATTAGAATAAAAGAGGATAATATATAAATGAGAAGTTGAAATAGAAGTGAAGAGCATAAGATGGGCAATAAGAAAATGCAGCTATTCTTAAGGCTGTTGATGACTTGGAAGGCAAAATGTCAGTCATGCATCTTATTTGTATATTATTAAGGTTTAGCTACTGCTTACTTCTTTTGCCATTTATTACATCAGGTAAGGATTACTGCCTCAGACTGTGTATATTAAATTTTTATCAACTGTTTAGACACCTGGCCATTTTGTTTGAAATATTCATGTATAGAAAATAATTTAAACCCATTTATACCACTGAGGAAATAAAAATGAATTCCTGTCCACATTGCATTTATGGAAGCTCTAAATACATGAAACATATTTATTTGATTACCTGTAATAACCTATTTATCTGTGATTACCTTCAGCTTTAAATTCAATCAAATCATTCATCATGTTTTAGAAGCAGATTCTAATGTACAGCTTATTTTATTTAAAAAACACTTATTTAGATTATAGATTCATTACAGATTTACTTTTTTGTTTTCCTTTTAAGTTTTTATTTTGAAATTTCAAACTTACTGGACAGTTGCAAAAATAATACATACACCATACAGAGAGCTCCAACTTACCCTACTCCCCACAGAGACCCAGATCCATCAATTTTAATATTTTGCCACTCTGCATTATCATTCCATCTGTGTATGCCTGTTCATTTATATCTGTCTATCCATCCACCCATCTGAAACATGAGCTGATTGTACACATGAATCCTTGAATACATTATACACTCATGAACGCTTCCTATGAAAATGGATGTTCACTTGTGTACAGATAAACTTTTTATTTTTAATTTAGTGTAGTTTTAACTTCTACACAACTTTCATGCTGGAGGAATCTAGGAAATAAATATGCTCAGACCTACTCTTAGAGACTGACAGGAAATAAGATAATATGAAGTCAAGGGTCATACAATTCCCACTCTTGAAAATGAAAGAAATGCATAATTGACAATTTATGGGACTTTGGCCTGGTTCCACTCCAAAAGCTAGTAGAAACTAAACCCTGCCATACAGATGGTTGTTTGAAGCACTGATAGTAGGAGGCCAGGGACTCACAGTTTGCCAAATACAGATTCCCATCATCTGTTACCCTTCCCACTGCAATATGCAAATGACATTCACCATTGTCCCTGGAAAACAAAGGAAATTCAAGTTCACCTTCAAATACAACTTTGAGTATGTAAGGACCATTTACACAAGGCAATATGTCAATTTCTATATTATTATTTTTTAACAATGTTTTCCTTTATTAGAGAAGTTAAGTGTTTACAGAACGATCATGTGTAAAATACAGGCTTCCCACATAGTACCGTCTTCATTACAGCTTGCATTGGTGTAGAACATTTTGCTGCAATCAGTGATAGCACTTTTTTTTTTTTTATTGTGCTATCAACTATAGTCCAAGGTTTAACCTAGGGTTCACTATGTAATTCCAAGGATTTAAAAAAAAATTATTCTTACCAAATATCCAATCTAACATTTTTCCTTTCAATCAGAGTTATACATTTAAGTGATACTAATAAGTTCACAATGTTGTGCTACCGTCATCACCATCTATTACCAAAACATTTCCATCATTCCAAGTGGGAACCCTTTATATTTAAAGCCTTAACTTTCCATTCTCTATCCCTACCCCATCCCCTGGTACACAGTATTCTAGATTTTGATTCTATGATTTTGCTGCTGCTTATTTCCAATCAGAAAGCTGAGTGTAGAAAAACCGTAGGACTGGGATATCACTGCTAGGTATACACCCCCAAATAATTGAAAGCAGGTACTCAGATATTTGCACACCAATGTCCATATTTTAACTTAAACAATTTCTGATTTTGGCATTGTCATCACCCACTTTGTGGAAAAATGGTGTTCAAATCATAAGTGATGTGCACAGTGTCTTCCCAGTCCCAGCTGTGAAACTTAGTTCCCAGCAGAAAGAAGACTAAAACTAATATATCCAAACAAAGCATTGTAACATAAAGGGACCAAGAACTGTGGAGGTGAGTGTGGGGACTCCTTCTCCAAATGCATCATTGATTAATGCCCCTTTCTGAAATTATAAGAAGCCAGTCCATTTCACTGGCTTTTTATAAGCAAGAGCCTGCAAGATTCTTATACTTTTTGATGCTTTCTTTTTTTCTGGTGCTTTTTTTTGTTTTAAATTCTCTCTCTTCCTCCCTGCCCCCTTCATTCCCTCATTGGTTGTTCTTTCTCTTTTTCTTCTTCTTCTTCTTCTTCTCTCTCTCTCTCTCTCTCTCTCTCTCTCTCTCTCTCTCTCCCCCCTTTGCTCTTCACTCCTTTCCTTTCTATATCGAATTAATTTCCACTTTGCAAAGCCTTTATCCCCTAAGGACTTAAGTATTTATTTAGTTTTTACAAACCCTCAGCCTATGAGATTTCACAACTCTTGGCAAGTATAAAAATATGTCTCTCAATTTTGTGGTATTTCCTGCTTTGCGTTTTCTCTTTCTGCTCTTTGCCATGCTTCTTGAAAAAGTAATCTCTATTCCTTTATTTACATTTACACTTAAGCCCAGGAATATTTGGCTTCAGTGGTTCTTGAGAAGCTAACAGATAGCCTTTTAAAAAACTTTTAAATATTTATTTTTTTTTATATCAATGCTACAAGATAATAACTACAATAACCATAAATCTGCTTTGGGCTGTGGTTTTTCTCCCATGTTATTGTTCCTTCCTCAATCTTGAGTTATTTGTGGTGATTTCTGCTTCAGGCTAAGAAATGATGTAGATATTATGGGGGTCGAGGAATGGAATTGTTTTGCTTTCAGTTGAAGATACTCCTGGCTTTGGGATGGGACTAGTCCAACATTATCATTTTGTTTTGTCCAGGGCAGGCCCGAAGAGCTGGAGACTGGGAGTTGGCTGCTACTCCTCAGGGATTTAGAGCTCAACTGCCATAGGAAATATCCAAAGGCTTTAAGACTCTGAGAAATATACTTAAAGGGTAAATTTAAAATTATGGGTTCAACTAAAAGGAGTAGAAGAATCATAATTAGGAGATTTATAAATGAGAATAATTATGTTATACTGGGGAAATAGATTGTCTTATATTCCAAGATAGAGCCCACTGAGGGTCCGTTGATTTTATGTGGCCGTGTGGCTTGCCTACAGTTTCTGGACATCCTAGAGCCCTCAGGAGACTTTTGTTTGAGGCTTTGTTTACCATGGCAGTCTGTGAAGTCTGGCTGAGGCCTGAATAAGCATAAACTCAAGAATGACCTTCTGAGTCACTTTGAAATGCCTTAGCAATAAAAACTGTTTTATTTAATATCTCCACCTTTGGTGAAGCTCCTTCTCCAAATGCATCACTGATTAATGCTTGGCAATAATCCCATGGTGCAAGGGAGGCTCATCCCTGGGAGTTATGTCATTGGGGGGTGGTGGTGGTGGTGGTGATAGTGTTTATTTGAAGAGTTTGGCTTAGAGAGTCACACTTGAGCAACAGGGATGTTTTCAGGGGGTAACTCTTAGGCGGCATGAATTATAATTAGGCTTGGTTTCTTTATTATAAGAATAAGATTCATAAGTACAAGGATTAAAATTGAGGGATTGGTTGTTTTCTTTTATTAGGCAAGCCTTATATATTCCAGAGCTTTGAGAAAGTGGCAGGAATTTCCCAGGAAAGAAAGTGCTTTGTATAATTTCAATCTTTCTAAATTCATTGAAACTTGTTCTATGAATTAACATGTGGTCTATCCTGGAGAATGTTTCATAAACACTTGAAAATAATGTATATCTGCTGTTTTGGGGTGCAATGTTTTGTATAGTACTATTAGGTCTAGTTCATTTATCATGTTATTAAAGATCTCTGTTTCTTTATTGATCCTCTGTCCACATGTTTGATCTCTTGCTGAGAGTAGTGTATGGAAGACCCCCATTACTATTGTAGCAGTATCTATTCCTCCCCTCTATTTTGGCAGTGTTCACCTCATGTGTTTTGGGGCACCCTGGTTAGGTGCATAAATATTTATGATTGTTCTTTCTTCTTGACTGATTGCCCCTTTTATTAAAATCTCTCTGCACAATTGGATGCTCTTGGCCATCACCAAATTAAAAAAAAAAAAAAAAAAAGATTGTAGTCTAATTTCTACTACAAATTAGGAGAGAAACCTTAGAAATGCCTCTTAAACTTCCAACTACACTTTTACTTTTTTTTTCCAGTTTTTAAAATTATACCAGTACACAGTGCAATGTCTGCAACATAGCAATTATTGTATATATTAAGATATGATTAATAATTAAATGGAGGAATTAATTGCTATTAATTTTTTTATTGTAACGTGGCTACTCAATATATAGAGTGAAGGTCATTTTTCCTCCACTCTTACACATTGCAGGGTATCTTTACAAAATTAACAAACTTCTGCAGCCCAAATCTACCAACTATGAAACCTCTAATAGAACCTATATATGTATCCTGGGAAGTGAATGTTCATGGTAGAAACTTAAGGTATAAAGGTGCTTTTCCCACTGATGCCTTAAATTCTATATTCTTTCATGAAATGATTAAATGAGGGTTTCCTTTACCCCTTGCCCTCTAAGCAAACACTACATGGGATTCTCCAAGAGACATATGGATATGCAAGTAAGACTTCTCTAAGAACCGTTCTTGAGCATTAAGTCAGATATATGATTGCAGATATGAATGTCTCACGCTGCCTTAAGGCATAACCACTTTTAGAGCCTTTGGTTATTGGTGTAATAAGTGACAGAGAAGTTTTTACCATCTTGAATTTGTGCAACTCTCCTCACAAGGCCCCTCACTGGGCTATTTTCACGCATTGCCTCTTGGTTGCTGGCTCCTAGGTAAAAGGCATGCAATGACCCTGTTATCTAAAAAGGAGACGTGTTATAAGAAATGCTATTAAGAAAGAGATAGAGATATATTAGCCTATTTCTGTTACCTGTAACCCCTCTTTGTATGGAGAGTCCTTCTTGGCACAAACCATACCAAGTGCAAGAGCTGGCACCAGGATTTTCATCTTGTTGGTGATTGTCAATCTTTCTTTTGGAATGGCCAAGAATGAGAACCTGAAGGCTGTCCTTTTTTTTCATACCACCTGATTCTGGATGTATCCATTTGTGAACCACTTGTTATTAACCTTAAGAATATGCTGAGAAATGAATCATCTTGAAACATCAACAATATGCATCCTGGTTGGCAGTGGTGGGTTGTGAATGTCCTTCTGCCATTGTCTTAATAAGATTAGTTTAAAGGGTGGTTTAATTTGGACTGAATATTTGGCCTGTGAGTGAAAGGTTATAATTTCAAGACATTTCAAGACAGCAATGTTTATTTTCTTACTCAGGCTTCCTGAGACATGGTAAATACTGTATAAGACATTCATCACCAAATTTATTGTAACTTGTACCCCGTAATTCAAATACCTGAAATTATGAGTTGACTTAATTATATTGTAGGAGAACAAGCCCAATATGGTAATCTAGCTACTGGGACATCTGTCTGAGAGGCCAATCCTTGGGTTTCAAAGACTTTTATCTGGAAAGCCAATGTGGCACTCCCTTTCCTGAATAGGGGATTCCCCCAAACCTACTATTGCAACTAGGGCTTGACAGAACTAGACAACCCAGATTCATTATCATTTATGATATCCCTGCATTTTCTATGCCAGGATATCATGCGATTCTTATTCTCTTGAGGCATCAACTTGAACTGGTCACATGGCATTCAATCAAGAATACGTGTAAAGAAAATCTGAAATAATGGTTGAAGTCATGAATTTTCTTTTGGCCGTAACAACAAAGCCTGCTATTCCTTACCAGAATAGTCTAAAGTGGAGGATAATGTAACAATCAGGTCCATAAAAATAAAAAGAATATGATTGGAACTGAGTTTCTAAAGACTTTGAAAGGTCAGAAAAGGAGATGTTTTAGCTATCAGCCATATTTATTTCTCTCTCTCTCTATATATATATATATACACACACACGTACAGATACATATGCCTATAGAGATATATGTTATTTATTTTTGGTTTGGTTGCATCTGCTTCACTCAACAATCCTGATTGCCAAATACCTTTTAGGTTCATTTTACTCTTTATCCAGTCTGTTTATTGCAAGAAACTGCTCCTCCTTCAAGAACATGTGCCCAATTAGGAGATTGTGTCTTAATGATCACTTACAAAGATTGACGGGAACCAGGATCTTTTTTTAATTTTTAAAAATTTCTTTACATTTCATAGCATGTTTTATAACATACCTGTCATTCACCCTGATTTTATATGCCAGAAATATAGCAGTGGATTGACATACATGGGGGAGAGAATCTTGTAAACAAATAACTGTGATATATAGTAATAACTGTTACTATAATGGAATAGACACAACTCTCATGGACGATAGGAGAGTGACACATTGTTGAATTGTACAGGAAACATTTTGAAGGAAAGAGATCTTTGAAGTAGGTCATAACAATGAAAAGTTTTCAGGTGGAGATAAGGAAAACATTCTACCTGAAGAATTCCAAGGCACTGAGATGCATATGTTGTTCAGTGTCCAGGCACAAAGAACTTTATCAGTATCAGTGGACTAGCTTTTATAATGGTATAGCTGGAAAGTAGGAAGACCCAGATGTTGGAATCTTGTGTAGACTGACAAAGACTTTAAATGGAAGCATTTAGACAACTGGGATCCCAAAAGATGGGTGTTATTTGTTATCTTGTTTTGTTGTTGTTTGAAAACTGAGCAGTTTGAAAGATGCTGGCTTTACAAACGCCAACAGTATTCAAGTAGGATAAATTGTAGAAATTAATATGGGCATCTGCAGAAATAATGCGAAGGCACTAGTCCACTGTAGAAATGATGAAAGTCAACAAATTGAGTGGTTATGCAGACATGAGCTTGTATTAAAGTCTTAGAGACTTGTGGATGAGGAGGGAGGCATCCGTACTCCATTATTAGTGAGTTTCAATCCTTGCATTTTTCAGACAGAAACACAGCTGCAAAGCAAACATCCTGGAGACTCACAATTAGCCAGAGAATTTAGTTAGAACAGATCTCTGAAAGGCAGAAACAAAAATTTCAGGCAACAGTGTGGGACCGTGATCTCGTGTGTATCCTGGCATGTACTCTTGACCTGTTTGTTTCATTTCCTTTTGGTTTCCAGTACTTGGCTCCATTTGGAATTTGCCAGAATACAAACCACCAGGTAAGGGGTAAGTGGAAAAGTAGTCTTTAACTAGGGACAGTTTTGTCCTAACAGTGGTACTTGGCAATGTCTGGAGACACTTTTGGCTGTCATAACTGGACAGAAGGACTACTAGCATCTACTGGGTAGTACTCATAGATCCAGTTACCCATCCCACCATGTACAAGACGGCCTTCCTCACAATAAAGAATCATCCATCCTAGAAATTCCATGAGGCTGAGGTTGAGAACTCTTGTCGTGATAGGTAGACCAATGCTTCGCTCTCCAGAAATAGATATTCATGTTCTAATCTATGGATCCCATGAATGTTCCTCACATGGCAAAACTGACTTTGCAGATATGATTAAGGACCTTGAGGTGGGGAGATTCTCCTGGATTGCCCAATGCAATCACGAGGGACCTTACGAAAGAAAGCAGTTGGGAGACAAGTCAGGCGAGTGTGAAGACTAAGGGATGTAAGCAGCTTCTAGAAGCTGAAAAGGGCCAAGAAGTCTTTTCCTCTGCAGTCTCCAGGATGAACCAGCCCTGCCAAATACCTTTTATCTTAGCCCATTGACACCCATGCAGACTTCTGAACTGCAGAACTGTTAAGATGATAACTGTGTTTTTGAAGCCACAAAATGTGCAGGAATTGGTTACAGGCGCAATAGGAAGCTAATGTGCCACTCTAAATGTTTATTCTTCTGAGTTTGTTGCCAAATCACTTATTATACCAGTGTGTTTGTGGTATCCAAACGAGCCCTTGAATTGACCTTGGAGCTAAGGGCATGGGCCAGAATCTGACTGCAGAAAGAATAGCTTCTGTTGCCTTCTCTCTACAAGAACCTGGCAACAAGTCTGCATTTCTCAGATAACACCCACTGTTTGTAGTCAGTCAACAGTGCTGCACTAGGATGGGCCAACTTCATTATTTAAAAACCACCCTGGTTTCCTATTCAAGGCAAATGGCAAACACTGACACTTTAAGGCAAATAAGAGCCTGCCTCAAACCCTGTCCTCTGTGTTCCTTGCTGGAGGACAGAGAGAACAGATTTCCTGAGATACAGGGAGTCCCAAGGGCAGCATTGCCAAATTGCTGGGGAGATGGGGTGACTGTTTTGCCTGAGGCTCAGAAGAAGTGCAGGGCTTGGGGAGAGCATTGGACTCTTGGGAAACATTGCTTTGGAGTGGCCTTACTTCATTTTATCCCTCTGCTAACTCCTGACTCTTTTTCTCCATTGCTTTGTTCCCCAAAACTGGTCTTGCTCAAAATTTTGTGAAGGTTCAATGAGTAAACACATATAGTGGGCTAAATGCTTGTAAACAACATATGTTAAATGCTGATATATGGTTTGTATGCTTGGGGGAACATAATATAGAAGTAACGTGTTTGCTACTGAATTTATTTATCAGCATAGCTAATGGATAAATCATGAGAATAGTTCACTTATTCCTGGAAAGGGGTAATGCCAAGTTCCTCACATTTGAACCAGATTACAATTCATCAGTATAAGCTGGGGAAAAACAACAACAACACGAAAGTGCCTTTATCATAATTTACTCATGCTTTGACAGATATTAGATTTAATGAAAGAACTCTATATTTATAGGAAGAAGCGAAGGATGGGACTCTTTAGATCATATAGTTATTATTTTTAACTTTTACCATTTTCCAGTGCCAGCTTTTTGGATTGTTCTCCATAAATGTCTGCTTCTATTTCCTCCTCCCCCTCCCCCCCCCTTTTTTTTTGGCCTTTTAGTTAAGGACTACTCCCTAGTTTATGGGTGTCATGAAAGAATCCTAGAAATTTTCTCATTAATTTGAGGCTATGATTTTAGGGGAAGAAGAGATATGAAAGTCTCTTTATGCACCCAAAAACAATCTCTTTGGAGCCACCAAAGTGTCAACTACAGAGAGGGGGAACAGTTGCCCACCAATTTTTGGAAGCTGAAAGGGGGAAAATATCACTATCATCTCTGTAGATCCAATTGGGATCAAGGAACTTGAAACAACCAGAGAATAATTCCTTTAGATATATTTTCTTTTGTCCATTATTCTATTAGTGTATTGTGAAACTAAGAGACAAAAATGGTTGTGTGTGAATAATTTCCAAGTTGGCTGAATATAAGGCTTGACAATATGGATGTTAGGGAGCCTTCTCCTCAAAGGACCATGAAAACCTTTGAGTCTTTGCTGACTCAGTACTCTGGCCTTTCAGGAAGGCCCCCCACCCCCAAAACAAACTAAAATAATAACTTTTTTACCTGCTTTATGTCCCTAGCCTTCTTACAACCCCAAAGGCCTTTACTGATGCTAATTCTGATTGTTTCCTTCCAGGTTTGATTTTTGCCCTTTGCTGTCGTGTCTCAAAGTTTTAACTTATGTTTTTATGTTTCACCCATGTGGTCACTTATGGAAGAAAAACCATATGAGAAATCTCTGCATGAGACAAGGTTCCAGAATCTCTTCTTCACCCTCATCTTCCTGACCTGGTGATAATTACCAGATTTTTCTATCTATCACACATACACACTCAATCAAATATTGTCCTGTTTGGTACATTTTTCAAAGACCTTCTCTTAGTATCTTAACTTCAAATATTTTCCACAATGCTGCCCCAGGATATCTCCATCTTCAATACATTTGTCACCTTGAACCTCAACTAATAATTCTTTGGAAAATTTCTGTGGAGCTTCCTTATTTTCTGCTGTCAAATTTATCCAGATTTTGGTAACCTGCTCACTAGCCTACCTGCTCCAGGCTTCAAATGGAATCTGTTTATCAAAGTATAAATTTATTGATGCATTTTGATTCATGCTACCAAAATGTCCTTCAAACAAGCCTTCACACTTTCCGTTCCCTCTGCTTAAACGCCCTTCCTGAAGAAATACATCTGTGACTCTCCAACTGATTCCAGTTTTCTCCTCAAAAGTCATAGTATAAACAGCTTCCCTATGTAAAAGAGTACATGCAATTAACATACATTCATACACAATACAAAAATATTTTGTGGAGAATTTTTCTGTTATGAGGTACTTGTCTATAGTTTTTTTTTCGTTTTTCCTTTATTGCCTTCATTTGTTTATTATTATTATTATTATTATTATTTTTTTTTTTTTTTTAGGAGGTACCAGGGATTGAACCCAGACCTTATACTGGGAAGCAGGCGCTCAACCACTGAGCTACATCAACTTTCCATTCAACTGTTTTGTTTTTTTTTTTGGTGTCAGTGTAATGCTGGACTCATAAAATAAGTTGGGAAGTTTTGCCTCTCTGTTTGATTTTCTGGAAGAGGCTGTGTAGAATGGGTGTTACTTCTTTCAACGTTTGGTAAATTCTCTAGTGGAATCATTGGGGCCTGAGTGTTTCTTTTTTGGCTGCTTTTAAATTGTGGATTCAATTTCTATAATAGCTATAAGACTATTCAGATTGCCTATTTCCTCTCAGGTGAATTTTAGTGATTTGTGGAATTTAAGGAATTGGTCTACTTCATTCAGGATTTGAATTTATGTGTCTAGATTTTTTTCATCACATTCCCTTGTTATTCTTTTAGTGTCTGTGAGGTCATTTTTCTGAGACTAGTACTACACAGGAAATTAAAGACAAGCTAAATTTCCCATAATATGCTCCCCAAATCATTTTCAGAGTTCTAACTTTGCATCAGGGCCTTCGTGGAAGTTGACCTTTGGTTTTCAGGTTCTGTAACTCCTCCTTTGTCGTCTACTTACTCCTAGAGTCCATTGTACAATTTGCTGTAAACCAGTCATACTATAAAAAATGAGGTGAATATTCCACCAAGAATAATGGTGCTGTCACATGGTAATGAAACAGCATATTGTTTTTCTTTAAAGACAAGACTCCATCCCCTTTCTACCACATATGTATCTTAAGCATGAAGCCTTCAATACATCTCTCCTTGATTGTGGATTTTAGTTAGAGGTTGAAATTGTTGACTTATATGACCATACTGTATTTGAAAGATAAAATCTGAATCAGGCTTTGACAGTGTTTTATGACCAATTCCTAGACTATTGCAACCACTGCGATAAACTGTTTAATGGGAGTTGAGTTAAATGTAGTTGTGTCAGGGAAATCAGAAGGTGTGAATTGTTTTTTGTTTGAGGAATACTGCTTGGAATATCTTATGGGATTAATGCTATCTATGATGGGAGACCTAGGTGGAGATTATGGCATGCCTAAAGTAGAAAACTACTATATAGGACTTTGGGTGAATGGAGTGTGGATATGCCATTTACATTGGGGGATTATACACCTTCCAGAAAATAGCTCCTGGTATACATCTTGGCTCTTCTGGAGAAAACAGTTGACCTCGGGACATCAAGGGAACTTTTGGCCAGAGCTGTCCTTCATGAGTTGGATTCTGTCAAGCACATCATGTCACAGCTTAACCTCTAGTGTGGATATAATTCCTTGCAAAAATGTAATGCCAACTGAGAGGATGCAGTAAACCACCTAAATCAGCCACTCTTCCAAAAAAAAAAAAACAAAAACATAGAATGAGTGGGTCCTGTAACCAAGACTGCAAGTAGCAGTGGCCCTGCTTGCCATAACTCCCAGTTACTCACTTGAGGGATTTTCAATTACCCTCTACCAAATTTGGACTCTCTAGGACAACAGGGGATGGGCTTTACATCTTTCCACTATCCTTATTCTTACAAATCCATCGCAGTAAAAATGTCCATGGAGATGCCACTGGAGCTGTTCCCAAAACTAAGTGGTTGTGAGCGGTACAAGGGGTACCCCCCACTCTGTGCGCGCACACACAAAAAAAGCTTTTCCCGAGGCCATGCAACCTGTCCTGGGAGCACCCAATATGCAACAAGTTGTCTACCAGTTCACATAAATCCAATGAGCCCTTTTCCAGGCTTGGGATGACTGAAAGACCATTCCAGCTCCAGAGCTCTCTGTGGGATTGGCTGTGACTTCTCCTAAACTGCAGCACAGTTAAGTTTCTCACTCTGCCTAGTACTGTTTCTTTCACTCCCACAGTCTCCTCTGCCGTCACCCTTGGCCACAGAAATCCTCCTCCAGAAGCTTTCTGAATGCTAACCTCATGCTGGACACTTTTCTTGGGAAAATCAAGATCTAGTCTCATCAACACAAAAGTCCTATTTTTTTTTTTTATCTCTTCTTAATGTACTATAGTAAATGGTGCCCCCTTTTCTCTTATTTTCAATTATTTCTTACTACTTTACATGTTTACTTTTTTCCCTCTCCTTTTAGCTCCTCACTAGCCACTTTCCTTGAGTTTATAAGCTTGATTATTTTTTTAAGCATTGCTTTCAAATCCCCTGCTTCATATTCAGTTGTTGGTTTGGGTCAATGTAAAATTTACTTGACAAGAAAGGAGAAGGTGATTTTGTAATCCCACCCTCACCTGTGAATGTCAACCCTCCATGGGCCACTTCCCTTGACATCTTTGCTACTGGCTGTCCTGTGATTAGAATGCCATTGTCCTTCAATTTAAAAATGAATGGGAATATTACAATGCAAAACGTTAAGTCCCTCTCTTCTTTTGACCACAACCACCCATCAATGTTATATCTTCACTTTTTACTACAGAGGGGTGAAATACAGAATCTTGTTGAACTCAAGTAAAAAATCTGCTAGATTTATAAAATAAAATGATACCCCAGTGTATAAAGGTGAAATATGGAATGGAGAGTTTAAATGTCCCTATCATGTATGATGAAATTTTCAGCCGACATTTTGATACATTGGCTTTCACACCTAGACAAATAAGATGCAAAATTATAAATATCTTTTTAGAGAGAGACCAAAAGACCTACATGTATATGGAGTCACATAGCTATATATATATGTATTTGAAGAAGACTAGAAGAGTGGGTCTCACACATTCCCACAATAGAGTAAGAACTCACCCTATCCCAGATCTGCCATATCTAGTACCTTTGAAATTTGTCCTTCAGAGGACGTTTCTGCTCAGTTCAAATCGGGCTAAATTTGAGAGGCAGCCCAGAATCTTTATAGGAAATGGGTTTGCTGGGGTGTCTCCAGAAAGAGCTGACGTTATGCTGTTGTCAGAGGTATTCTCAATTATTGCCTTCCTTGGATAGTACCTGTTCATGCTGGACTTCAAAAACAGTGGTTTGTGTGACAGTTCTTACACATAAGACTATGAGTTTATACATAAGCTTAACTTCATCAATAAACATCTTGGTTGGCAGTGATTACTATTTTGATGGCAACCTGTCATTTTATTAATGATGCTTTACTTTTGGAGGAGCGTAAACTAGACTGGATATCGGATCTTCAAGCTAAGTAATAGATTTTAGTACTTTAAAGATATTTCAGGGGCAGTGATATTTCTTCCACCTTCCTGCCCTTAGCATTGGAATATATAATATAAGGATTGCATTATCTAACACTTCTTAAAATGCCTCCAGCTCTGAAGTTATTTTTAAAATAAGCCTTTCATCTTATGACAATTTTAGATTAAAAACAAAAGGCAAAGATAGCACAAGGAGTTCCCATACACCCCGTACCTTATTTTCCTTAACATCTTATATTGATTTGGTATATTTATCACAATGAATGAACCAATATTGATAAATTATTATTAAATGAAGTCTGTATGTCATTTGGAAAAGTGTTCTTCTGCTCCAGGACCCCATCCAATATACCACAATACATTTTGTCATCATGTCACCTTAGGCTCCTCTTGGCTCTGGCATTTTATCAGACTTTTCTCGTTTGGGATGACCTTGAGCGTTTTGAGGAGTGCTATTCAGATTTTTTGAGGAATGTCTCTCAGTTGATATTTTTCTGTTCTTTTTCTCAAAATTATCTTTGGTTTTTTGGGGAGAAAGAGCACACAGATAAAATGCCATGTTTATCACATCATATCAAGGGAACACTGTCAATATAATTTGTGTTGATGCCAACCTTCATCATCTGGCTATCGGTCTGTTTGTTAGATTTCCCTATTATAAATTTACTCCCTCTCCCCTTTTCTCTTCCTTTGCAAGGAGGTCACTATGCACAGCCCACACTTAAGGCGATGGAGTTATACCCTACTTCCTTATGGAAGAAATAGCCACATAATTTATTTAGAATTCTCCAAGGAGAGTTGTCAGTTATCACCATATATTTATTAATTCAGCTAGTTACTTACAATTGTCAGTATGAAACCACAGATATTTATTTTATTTTTTGCTTATCTGTAACTCCAACAGTGAGAACCCATATACCCACCATCTACCATCAATTTATATAGTTTTTCAAGTGTACATATATAGCAGTATCAGAATTATTCATCTTTTCCGCTCTGGGAAACAACTTCATCAAGTAAAGGATCATGCTATAAGCAATTTCTTTGCCTTTAGTCTGGAACACATCACTCATTTCTAAAGTTTTTTTTAGGTCAGCACCTTTTTCTTCTACCCCCCTTCTATAAAATTGTTTCGTATACTTCAATACAATTTTTTGTTTGGTTTCATTTTGCTTTTAGAAGGGATTAAACCCAGGACCTCTTACATGGGAAGTAGGTACTCAACTATTGAGCTACATCCACTCGACAATGAGAGAGTTGGTTTTATCATTTTTTGTTTTGTTTGTTTTTAGGAGGTACTGGGGACTGAACCCAGGACCTCATATAAGGGAAGCAGGCACTCAACCCCTCGAACTACATCTGCTCTCCTACTTTAATACAGTTTTGTCACATTGTATATTCCATCCTGGTATCTCAAAACCACTCAAATTATTTTTTTAATGGCAAACATTAAGGTGCAGCATCTGTGCTGCAAATTACATGGGTGTTGATAATGCACAATGACATGTATCTACCACTGCAATATTATAAGAATAAGTTCACCACCCTAAAATACTCCCTATGTTTCCCCTTTTCAAACTTACCTCCTCCCCATGAACCTTAAGCAACCACTGATGCTTTTACCTTCTCTATACTTGTGTCTTTTTCAGAATGTCTTTTAATCAGAATAATGTAGGACGTAACCTTTTCATACTGGCTTCTTTCACAGAGTAAAATGCATTTAAGATTCACCTTGTCTTTTTTTGTGAGGTTTTACTAGCTAAGGATGCAGTATGAATTTGAATAGGGGCGGAAAGAGCATATCCTTGTTCCTGGGCTTAGGGTAAAAAGCATCCATTTTCTCAACAGTAAGCATGATTTTAGCTGTAGGTTTCTTGTAGATGTTATCAATTTGAGAAATACCCCTGTATTCATAGTTTACCATGATTCTTTTTAATCATGAATGAGCTTTGACAATTTTTCAAATGCCTTTTCTGCATCAATAAGAGTATATGATTTTCTTATGTAGTCAGTAGATGTGATAAACTACATTGAACACGACCTTTCTGCATTTTCCTTTTGCCATGTGATCAGTAGTGATGACTGCTCTTTCATTTCCGATATTTTAACTTTTGGTTTTTATCTTTTTTCCTTTGTTGACCTGACTAGAGACTTATCCATTTTGTTGATGTTTTTGAAGAGCAAATATGATTTTGTTGGTTTTCTCTTTTGCTTTCCCCTGTTCAATTTCTTGACTTCTGCTAAAAGTTTTATTTATTTTTTCCTTTCTTAACCTTGCTTTAGGCTCTAATTTCTATTCTTTCTCTAGTCTTATGAGGCAGAATTTATTGATGTTAAATATTTCTCATTCCCAAATATATGCATTTGATGCTATAAAGTTCTCTTTAAGAAAGTCTCTCAATCAATCCCACATGCTTTTATAATTTATAATTTCATTTTCATTCAATTCAAAAAATATATTTTTGACAAACTTTATTTTTAGAGAAGTTTTAGATCTACAGAGAAATTCCGCAAAAGTATAGGAAATTCCCATATAACCCACACCCACACAACCATAGACAGTATTTCCCCTATTATTTACATGTTAGTGTGGTATATTACATTTATCTAACCAAAGTCTATAGTTTACATTATGGTTCACCCTTTGTGCTGTACCATTCCAACGGTCTTGACAAATGCGTAACGCTACGTGTCCTTCCCTGTAGTAGCATACAGAAGGCTCTCACCCTGTGTTCTACCTATTCATCTCTCCCCTTCCCTTCTAAACCCCAGGCAACCACCATCTTTATATCACTGTTACAAGTTCTTCCATTAACACAAGACTATGATAGCAATAATTCTACTTAGGTCGTTGGTTACACTCCCCTCTTATGATTGTTTAGTCCTGAATCTTGAGGAATTTGGGGGTGATGTCCACTCTCCTTCAGGCTGAGAAGGAACTTGGATATTATGGGATAGATGGAAGGGGCTATTGTGCTTGCAGTTTTAGACACTCCTTGTTTTTCTGTGATAGGGCTTGTCCATCATCATTTTGTTGGTTTTCCAGGGCAAACCAGACGAATTGGAATGTAGGAGTTGGCTGTTACTCTGCTGAAATTTAGGGCTCAACTGGCATGGGAAAAATCCAAAGATTTGAGTCTCTGAGAAATATACTTAACAGGTACATTAATATGTTCAAATAAGAGGTACAAGAATCATGATTAGGAAAATTATAAATGAGTGTAACTATGTTATATTGGGGAAATAGATTATCATATAGTCCCAGCTAGGACCTGCTGAAGGGATGTTGATTTCATGTGGCTTTGTGCCTTGCCTAGAGCACACGGGAACACTCTTTTTTGAGGCTTTGTTTACTGTGGCAATTAATGAAATCTGCCTGAGACCTGCATAAGCATAACCTATGGAATGACCTACCAGCTCACTTTGAAATAGATTAGCCATAAAATCACTTTCTTTTATTGTTTTCCCCTTTTTGTCAAGGTCTTTTTCCAAAAGCATTGCTAGTTGGCGCTTGGTAATAATCTCTTGGTGCCATGGAGGCTCATTCCTGGGAGTCATGTATTAAGTCAGTGGAGAAAGGTACTCTGGTTATTTATTGAGTTTTGGCTTAGAGAAGGTCCTCATTTGAGTAACAACGAGGTTTTCAGGAGGTAACTCTTAGGCATTAATTGTAATCAGGCTAAGTTTCATTTTTACAGGAATAAGGTTTATCCATACAAGCATTAAAATTGAGGACTTAACTTATTGGCCTGTTTTCTTTGGCATGGCTTATATATTCAAGAGGTTTTTGCCACTTTTTTTTGAGGAGGTAGCAGGGCTTCCCCAGGATGGAAGTTTACTAGTTTGTTAGCTGCTATTTGGGCCTCTATCTATTAAGAAAACATACCTATGGCAACAGTAACACATTCATATGGTGCATTTTCCCCCATATATCACCCCACTGTCAATACCCTGTACTGGTGGTGTAACTTTGTTATAGATCCTGAAAGAACAATCTTATCTTTGTACTTTAAACTACAATCCTTGGTCTCCCAGAATTCACGGAGTTATTCAGTCACCTGTTTTATCCTCTATCTTTACTTCTAGCCTCATGGATGGCCCAAAGCTTCTCCTTTTCAACCACGATCACTCACTTCAGTGGTGTTAATTATACTCATATCACTACCCCACCATCACCTCTATTGATTCCCAATCCACCAAATTATAAATTCTGCACAGATTAAGCATCAGCTCACCAATCTCTACTCCCCTTCTATCTCCTAGTAACCTATTGTCCAGTTTCTACCTCCATGAGTCTGCTCACTATCCTTAGATCATATCAGTGAGATCAAGCAATATTTGCCCTTTTGTGTCTGGCTTATTTCACTCAACATAAGGTCCTCCAGGCTCATCCATGTTGTGGCATGTGTCAAAACTTCATTCCTTCTTACAGCTATAATTCACAATATTTTTAAATATCTCTTGAACCATTTTTTTTACCCTTGTATTTAAAGCATATTGCTTAATCTCCAAATATTTGTATACTTTCTACCTTTCTGTTTGGGATATCAAGTTTAATTTCATTGTGATCTGAGACTATCTTCTGTAGGATTTCTTTTTTAAATTTGGTAAGGTCTTTTTCATTCTCAGAATGCCATGTATGTGGATGTTCCATGTGAGTTTGAGCAAAATGAGCAATAATGCTTTAGTTGGGTGGGATATTCTATAAATACCAAATAGATCAAGCAGAGGTATTGTTATTCAAGTCAACTGTTTCCTTACTGGTTTTTTGCATGTTTGATCTATTAATTACTATAAGGGGTATGCTGAAACCTGTAACTGTAATAGTCTATTTCTCCTTTCAAGTCTATCTGTTTTTGTCTCACAGTTTGTTCTGATAGGTGCATACACTTTTAGGATTTTCATTGTTTCTTGGAGATTTGACCACTTTAACATTATTTAATGTCATTCTTTATCCCTGATAATTTTCCTTATTTTGAATTCTGTTTTGTCTGTAGTTTCTTATGTAAAAATTTTTTTTATTAGAGGAGTTGTAGGTTTACAGAAAAATCATGCATAAAATACAGAGCTCCCATTGCTACCCTATTATTAACAACTCGTGTTAGTGTGGTACATTTGTTGCAATTGATGAAAGAAAATTTTTATAATTATACTATTAACTATAGTCCATGGCACACCTAAAGTTCACTATTTGTGTTCCACAGTCCTATGTATTCCTTTTAGATTTTTTTCTAGTAACATACACAACTGCAAATTTCCACTTTTAACTACGTTCAAATATATACTTCAGAGCTATTAATTACATTCACAATGTTGAGTTACCATCACCATCATCCATTACTGAAATATTACAATCAATCCAAATAGAAACTCTGTACAACTTCAGCATTAATTCTCCATTCCCTACCCCCACTCTGGCCCCTGGTAGCCTGTATTCTAGTTTCTGACTCTGAATTTGCTTATTCTAATTGTTTCATTTGAATGATATCATGTAAGATTTGTCCTTTGCGTCTGGCTTATTTCATTCAGTATAATATCCTCAAGGTTCATCCATGTTGTTGCATGTATCAGGACTTAATTCATTTTTATGGCTGAATAATAGTCCATTGTATGTACATACCACATTTTATTTATCCATTCATCTATTGATGGACACTGGATTGCTTCCACCTTTTGGCAAATATCACTATTAACATTGATGTGCAGATATGTATTTGTGTCCCTGCATTCAATTCTTCTGGGTATATACTTAGAAGTGGGATTGTTGGGTCATATGATAATTCTATACTTAACTTTCTGAAGAACTGCTCAACTGTCTTCTGCAGTACCTATGCCATTTTACATTGCCACCAACAAAGAATTAGTCTTCCAATTTCTCCTTATCTCTTCAGCAATTGTAATTTTTCATTTTCTTTAATAGTAGCCATTCTAGTGTTTGTGAAATAGTATCTCTCATTGTAGTTTTGATTTGCATTTCCCTAATGGCTTATAAGGATGAGAATTTTTGTGTGAGTACTTTTAGCTATTGGAATGTTTTCTTTAGATAAATGTCTATTCAAGTCTTTTACCCATTTTTAAATTGGGTGTTTGTTTTTTTGTTGATGAGTTGTAGCATTTCTTTATATATCCTGGATATTAAATCTGAATATGTGGTTTCTAAATATTTTCTTCCCTTTTGTAAGTTGTTTTATGTTTATGACAAAATCCTTTGAACAAAATGTCTTAACGTTGACAAGATCCCATTTATCTATTATTTAGTTTGTTGCTTGTGCTTTGAGTATATAATCTAAGAAACTATTGCCTGAACCATTGTCCTGAAGATTTTTCTGTATCTTTTCTTCTGTCAGTTTTATATTTAGGTATTTGTTTCGTTTTGAGTTAACTTTTGTATATGGTGTCAAGTCAAGGTACACCTTCATTATTTTACATGTGGACATCCAGCACCATTTGTTGAAGAGACCATTCTTTCCTGATTGAGCAGACTTGGCACACTTCTAAAAATGTGTGGCTTAATAGCTGAACTCTCAGTTTAATTCCATTGTTGTATTTCTCTGTCCTCGTGCCAATGCCACGCCGTTTTGATTACTATATCTTTGTAAACGATTTAAGATAGCGAATCCTTCTTGTCTTTTCGGGACCTGTGTCTTGCCACTGGCCTTAGGAGTTTCCCCTGGTTCCTGGAATTTGGATGCCCCTTCTATTCCCCAGGAAATAGAACTGCTCTCTCTCCCAGGTGTTCCACTGTAAGACTTAAAGGAGCCCAGCCTTTTCCCGGGGCCACTCCACACACTTGTTTCTTATACTCCTTTTGTGTTCTCAATCTCTTTTGCCTGGAGGGTGAAATCTGGCAGGGGACATGCCAAAGAGGAAAAGGCCCGGAGACACAAAGGGAGTGCCAGTCACCTCCAAATGGCCCTGGGGGAGGATGAGAGAGCCAATAGGAGGGGTTCCAGGAATATCCTTGCTTAATAATTCCTTGGGTATATATGCCAAAGATACATTTTCTTCTTAGCTAAGACTGAACAAACAGTCTCACACTTGTAAGCTCCAAACAGGTAAGTGAAAATACTTACAGTTCTGACAAAATGAGCCCCACTCCAAGGACTGCTTGGAGTCTCAGAAGCAGTTTTGTACTTTGCTGGCTTTGTGGTATAGGAGACTTAGCTGAACGAAGACATCTCAAAGCTCCTTCTTCAACTAGCTGCTTGCCTTCTCACTCTGCAAGGACTAACCCTGCTTGTTCTATATTTCTCTCATCTTTACTTTTGAGCCCATATTTTTTTCTCCCTTTAAAATATTTCCCTTTATTTTGTCTGATCATCTCCTATAGTGAATGATATGAAATAAGAAGGACTTCATTTCTGACCATATTCTAGCCAATTCATTCTAGTGCCATTTCCCTGATTTGGATAATTTCAAGAAGGGCCATATTCTACCCATTATGTGGATTCAACCTATTATCACTCTCTTGAGCTCTTCTCAAGTACCTCTCTTCTCCCTGGATCAGTTGCTGTAGTCCTAAAAACATACATCCCATAGAATGTGTCCTCAGATTATCAAATTTGGCATGATCATCCTAACTGCAAAAGAAGGAAAAATTAAACAGTAGTTTTTCTGAGAGATGAACATGATAGATTAACTTTTAATCACATGAATCCTTTTCTTATTTTGTTCCTAAAGGAAGTCCGATGACCTCAGGTCCTTACTCTCTTTCCAACATTGGCAAATCCTTGGTAAGGGAATGGTAAAAAGAAATCAAAAAGGCCACCTATGCTAAGGTGAGTTCCTGGAACCCCAAAAACAAAGTATTAGGTATTCTATGTAGATCTTCCCAGTCTTCCACCTCTCCCAGGTGCTACAGTTTTTATAACCCTTTTCCATATCTCTCCCAGGTCATGTGAAGTTTATCTTTGTTTTTCCCTTCTTAGATATCACATGTCCTTGCAAAACAGTGCAAGGAAGACTCTTACCCTGGCCAGCAGTGAAGCCCTGTTCCCTCAATGATTCCTTACTCATGTTCCATTGTGTTGAGAATCTAAGATGTGATAAAGAAACACAAGTCTGCTTTTTGAGGACTGAATCTGTTGAAATTCCCTAAAATGGGGCTTGGTGGACATTACTGGGTCCGAGGATTCCCAGAGGCATGTGTTCAAATACAGATTGAGATATCCTGGGTGTGGGATTGGACCTGAAGCTCCCATGGAATGCCATGGTCATAAGAGGCAAGAAGATTTCTATGTCTAGATTTTCATCCTGGAGTTTTTCATGACTGATTTGGGTCAGGGGCTCAGAAACTGATTAGGGTATTGGCTCTCAACTGGACACAGTTTTTCCAACAGGGGACATTTGGCAATGTCTTGAGATATTTTTGGTCGTCAAAACCGTAGGTAAGGAGTGTATTCCTAACATGTGCTTGTTAAAATTGTGTTGTGGGGGGAAGCCCATTTCTCATACCTTTCAGAGTTCTTCTGTAGATGGGCATTTTTAATCAGCACAAACCAGAGCAATTACAAGAGGCAACAGTAGAATCCTCATTTCCATTATGCTTGTCAGTCTCTCTTTTGGAGATATCAAAAATGGGCCAGCTGTTGGGGTTGATTCTGAATTTTTGCCTGTTTTTATACGACCTCTCTGTGGACATGGCAGTTTGTGAGCTGTTTTTCAATCCTAAGAAATCGTATTGAAATAGCGAAAATAAACATCCTGGTTAGAGCCAAGTGCCATGCATTGAGCAGACTGCTCTTTTTCCTTCTTTCTCTAAAGGAAGTTGAGCAACTGGGCTTGGGCGGTGATTTAGATCAGTTTTACATGTTTCAAGTGACTTTCTTTTTATAACTCCACTTCGTTTTCTTTTTTTACATTTCTTCCTAATTTTCAGTTCCAAATATTGTGATACATGTCTTTCTACTCATTCTCTTGAACTCTCCATATGGTACCAACCTCAATTACAATTGTAGATTTCATAAATGCATCCAGACAAGTTGTCTGTTTCTCTAAGGCTCAGCTGTCTAGAGGACATGACATTTATCATCCCCTTCTTCCCCTAAACAGCCTTGGTAATCCTTGTGTGGAATAACCATTCTGGGGAAAGGACTTACCCTTTACTGGAGGAAAAGCAGAAAAAATAGTTCATTTCCCTTGTTTTATTTTTCTATAAAATTTTTAGAAATTAAGCTACTATATAATCATGAACTCAATTCTCCCAGCAACTAAGAGAGGGTGGTAGATATCCCCCCACCCCCATTTTTTAGCATTGGCCTTGCTTCTAGTCTTAAGAGCATAATTTTCAGTAGGAAGGGTTTAGAACAGTCTTTCCAAAATGTGGGAGTTTGAGTATTTTGTAGACCCCAGAAAATTATGTTCCTAAATTTTCCCACTACTCTGTGCAAAGCTATTGTAGGTAGGACCCTCTGATTAGATTTGATTCAGTAAATGGCCATTTGATTAGAGTACTTCATAATATGTAGCTCAGGGTGGGTCTTAATCCCCTCACTAAAGTCATTTAAAACAGGATGACTATACCAAGATATAAGGCTGTAGGCACAGAGACAAACCTCCAGAAGCTGAGAGGAACCCAGTGAAGCCAGAAGCTGAGAGCAGTGAGGCTGGGAATAGAGAGAGAGATGAGCAGGTGCCACCATGTGCCTTTCCATGTGCCATATAAGAGAGGAATCAATGTCCGCCAGCAGATGCCCTCAGGAAGACAAGTATTGCCTGATGAAGCCTTTATTTGGACAATTTCACAGTTTAAACTGTAAGCTTAATAATAATTTACTAATCCCCCTTTGTAATAGGCAACACATTTTTGGTATATTGCCTTGGCAGCATATCGCAGAAGAACACAGAGCTTGGTCTGTTTTATGAGTCTGCTATGGAGCAGGTTATTTAAGAAGATTTCTTCATCTAGGTTCTTATACAGCACTTTTTATTAGCTGATATAGGACAGAAGCTCGGAAACTGAATAGGGCAACAGTGCTCAACTGGGGACAATTTTATCAGACGGAGAACATTTGGCAATGTCGTGATATATATTTGGCTGTCAAAACTGGAGGTAGTGTGTGCATTGCTACCATGTTTGTCAGAATTTTGGAAGAGGTTGGTCTACTCTAGTGAATAGAGTCATGGATGCTGGTAAATCTCCTCCAGTGCACACCACAACCCTACCAACATACCACAAGGAATCAAAATCTTAGAGGGCCCAGGGGTCGGATGTGACTCAATTGGTTGGGCGTCCGTCTCCCATATGGAAGGGTTCAATCCCCGGGACCTCCCGGTAAAAAAAAAAAAAAAAATCTTAGAGGGCCCAAGCTGACAAGTCTTGGCTATATTTGTCAGCATGATTATCCCACACTGAGTCCAAACCCACATCTCTACATTGTCCTGCTGTTCCCTCCATGTTTTTGTTGTTCTCCTAACTCTTCCCCCAAATACTCTCTACCACTTTATTACTCAGTTCTGGCCACAATAAGGCTTCTTGCAATGTAGTTGCATTTATCCTTGTTGTCCACACAATCACTAATCCATCACTATTTTCTCTTCATGTTTCTTTTCTCCTATAGGCAATCTCCAAAACCTAGAGAATAAATGTCATAATGGAAGGGTCTTTATGCTTTTAGTTTTGACTGCACGCAGTGCTTAGCACTGGTTAATGAATGAAGGGTCGTGTCCTTTGGTATTCTTTTAATTGGGAAATTTGAGAGAACACTACTCTGAAATAGGTTTATGCCACAACACCTGTGAATTGCCCAGAATCTGTAATCATGCCCAACAGTCATACAATGAGAAAGGCCCAAAGAGAAGGGATCATTTAAAGGAGTCATAAGGAAGAAGTAGTTGCAGGGTACTAGACCTCATTCCATGATGGGTCATACCTAATATATGTGAGAAAAAAGTCATATCACACTGAACCAAACATACAGAAAAGGATAATGATAAAGAGAGGCCCAAGAAACTTACTTGTGACTCTGCCATTTAGAAAGAGAAGAGGAACTGTTAAATAGCTTCCATGGGGACCAGTCTAGGGTCTATCAGGCTCCCATGAAAAATTATTCATTTGGAAATGCTCTGAGGTGGCAGGCAATCCAGATGAAACCTAAGACAAACCAGAAGCAAACCTCTGCACTTGTTCTCAAGTTTTCTCAGTAGATATACTTTGTTTGGGGAGGTTCCCTATAGCTCATGCATGCCAAGCAAAATCCCTCAAATCCATGCATGTGAACATAAAAGTATATTTGAAATAAAGTCCTGACATATTCCATGGCATTCCTATTCCAACAAATGTATCTGGAAACTTTGGGCATGGAGAAATTTTGAGCATACTAGTTATGAAGTCATACATCAGAGAGGACAGTTTCCAGAAAGAAAGGTATCATTGTTTCTCTCCACTGTTTACCTTCAGGTTTACGCTCATGTGTTAGTGTTAGTGTTTGGTTGGTTATGTTTCCTCTTTCTTTTGACTTAAGCCTGTGTGGTTGATTTACCGAATAATCAGCATTTCATTCCTTGGTTTCATTAAAGTCAGCCACTGGACATAGTCTTTTATCAAAATATTGATTGCCACACAGATATGAGTTTTGTTACCCAACTTATTGTTGAATATTAGTTTGTCCCATGTTTGAAGGAAAAGCCACGAACACCAGCCATGAATTATTGAGATGATCTCTTGACACTCCTGGCACTTAATGGTGAAGTTCATGCCAGGTATTTTAGGAATGATTTGGTCTTTCTTGTTGTCTTACAGATAAAATATAGAAAAATACAGTATAAACCAACATTGTCTTTTATCAGACACACTCTCCAAATACATTTCCAGACACTCTCTCTTGTCAGAATTCCAAATGCATTCACTCTTTGATGCAAAGAGGTGAAATTAAAACTGTGTCCTTGAGATCTGCTTCACTGCTCCCTTATTCTTTTCAATATTGCTTGGGTCTAGTTTTATTTCCCAGCATAGTGGCTAGGTCTCTTAATGTTGACAGAACTCTTTAGACAAGTCTTCGTCCACGTTGCTAGATCTCTAGGTGCTAAATACTTTTTTAATCGTGGTATATGATGTATGTTCTCTGTCCACTTTAAAGGAAAACCATTGCCCTTCCTCAAAAATCCTACTGCCTGCTGCTATCTGACCCATAATGGAATTTCCCACCAATACGGTGTGTGAGCTGCATCTCTAAGGGAGCTCTCCACCTGATACCTCCCCTAGTTCTGAATGACCCTGCACTGGATCTCTTCCTGTATTTCAGCTGCAGCCTTGTTGCTTCCTCTTTCCTCTGAAGTAAGGAAAGAAGGGTTGTCCTCCCAATTTCAGAGGATGGTGGTGTAAAAGGAATTTCCCCTCCATTTTGAAAGCATCTTAGACTCTCTCTGTGCAAATCACACTAAGCACCACACAGTGTTCCTTTCCCCATAATGGGTCTTCAGTAGACCCTTGCCCATACCCTCTCATTGCAATATAGTATAAAGAGCATCCTTTCTACCTGAGCTTCTTTACCCACGTTCATCTTGACAACTCTTGGGCTCATCTTATATAATCATCTCTACAATTTTCTGGGGGGGGGGGGATGTGGATTCCAGAATACACAGTGTTCTTTAGAGCTATATTTAAAGGGTAGATTTGTGTGTTTTAGATATAGGTAACTTTCCCCACAGAGACAAATGTATCTTGTGTGTATTAAAGAAATTTATTTATACATTTAGAAATCTAGTGATGCCATCAGGAGAAATGGAAGGAATGGGTTTCCCAGGAGAGAAATTCAATGCTATGGATGAAAAAGGAATACTTTCTTCTTATTGATGATTCTGATTCAATGAAGTAGTGTGTGGTTCAATTTCTTGATGCTATTTCTTCTATTGGGGGGTAAAAACAGAACAATATGTTTAGTTGAGTTAACCATTTAACAGGCTAATAGGAGTGAGCATAAAAAATAAGGGTTCAGGCATAGAGAATGGGAAGTTAATGGTTAATTTGTACAGAACTTCTATTTATGTTGATTATAAATCTTGGATATGGATTGTGGTGATTTTAGTACATTATAGTGAGTATAATTAACAGCACTGAATGATATATATATGACTGTCATTGAAAGAGGAAATTTGGGGTCATATATATGTTATTAGAGTAAAAATTATAAGATAAAACATAAGATGGTATAACACAGTTACCCCAAGTAGAAATGACAGACTATACTTGTCCGTACATGTATAAAAATGTTCCTTCATGAATTATAGCAAAGGTACCACACTAACACAAGGCATTAATAATAGGGTTGTATATGGGAAAAATATACCTAAGGTGAACCATAGACTATAATTAATAGTGCAATTTAATATTCTTTCATCACTTGTATCAAAGGTACCACATTAATGAAAGTGCCCAAAATAGGGGGTATATGTGAATGCTGTAGTATGTACATTATTGCTATGTAAACCTAAAACTTCTCTAACTAAAAAAAAAATTAAAAAGGCAAAGTGGTTCATGTTTTGAAGGTGCTGTTAGGCTGTTCATACATTGGATGGATTTTCATGTGGAACTTCATACACCGATTCCACAGCCATAACACGGGAGGGTCTATTGGGAACTTTTCCAGAATAATCAAATATATATAATATACATATTGGGTGGGTGTAGGATTTAGTTACATTCTGCTCCTTTAATTACAAAAAATCTTTCGTAACTTCAATATATGATTTTATCTCTAGCTTGATGGTTTTGTTTCATTTTTTTCCTCCATTTTTTTCTTTTTAACAAAGGAAGTAATTCATACTTTAGCATACATCAAAGTCTTTTTCTGAGGACAGCTTGCTCTAAAAAGTGTAAAAGTCACTTATTTTCCCTTTGGAAAGCCAGTATGTGACTCTCAAGATTTTGTAATTGGAAAGGTGTGTTGGCAGGAATGACAACTTCTTCTAAACCTAATTCTCTTACATTAGTGATCTTTGACAAAGGCAAGTGAAGGCTGATTGTATAATCCTGTGAATTGAGCCTTAGCCTCCTGTACTCCTTTGCCAGTGTACCCCTACTCAGCCAACTTCTGCGACTTTCCCTAAATCACCATCGTGTGCATAATGCTTTGTCACCAAAAGTACTTCTGCCCTAATTTTCTCGATTGGTATGGCCTTGTAATGTACCAGTAGAAACAAAATTAACTGTTATGTTGAAATATTCTCCAGTGGCATAGTTTGTTATTGGAACAGGAATGTATGATAATTAAAAATATGGTACCAAAAATTATGGCACCTATTCAATCACAGTATTTTCTTATTGAATTAGTTTATACTTTGGCCCTGATAAAAGGAAAGTTTAACGTACAGGTAAAATAAAGCGGTATCAAAGTCACTGCTTCCATTCATCTAATTGCCAGATTTCTTAGGACAAATGTCTGTGAAAACATAGGAACAGAGAAAAACAAGCTATCAGTACAGATTTTACGTAAAGGATCATTACTGGAGAAAGGAATTTGAAAGGAATATGTTAATTACCATATAGTTCATTTATATATCAGCCATTCCGGAAAAAGTATCTTCACGTTACCTGTTTCAGTGAGATTTACGATATTTTTTTCTGAAATCTTCTCTTCCCGAGTATATTCTTTGAACTTCTCAATGAATTTTTCATCAACATGCTTTTTGTTGCCTAAAAATAATTATGCAAAAGGAAAAATGTCCATTAAGATCTGGGAGAATTTCTGAGTAAGTCAATAACATAATTAAATGTTGAAATCAGGTCTTCATGTGGTAGAATTCAACATTGTCTAAATACTTAACAAGTATCGTGTCACAAATCTCAATAGCTTCATTTATATCTATAATGGAAATTAAATCTGTTCCAAACCTGTGAACTTTTACTTGCCAACGTCATCTGCTAGCTTCCAAAAGTATGTCAAGAATTCCAAGAATTTTGGACCGAAGTCTTTGAATCTCTAACTTTTCACTCCTTTTACTTTGTGGAAGTTGTACTAACATTTGTGCCTAGTTCCTGGCCAAAATGAATTGGAATCTATTTCTGTCCTTCATCAGGAACTATAATGCTGACAACAGAGGTATTACTTGTCATGTAATGGTTACTTTAGCTTCTTTCTTTTCCTTTACTTGATGTTATAGTTGTTACAATATGTTATCTGAGTGATTTGTAACATTGCTTGGTAAGAACTTCACCTCATCTTGTTTGAGTCTCATAAAATCTCTAAACTCTTAAGACCAGGGGAGACAGATTTTAATTTGGGGTTTCTGTCTCCATGCTGCTAGACCTTGTATTAAAGCTGCTTCTTTAGTCAAAATCCCAATATCATGGTATTGAATTCTGTGTGCAGTGGAGTAAAAGCCCTTGCTCAGTAACAGATTGGCTATGACGAACATCGTGATCAGAGACAACTTATTCTTATTAGCAAATTACTTTCCTTGTTCTCAAATTCATGTTCTTGTGAATAGATTTGAACCTCCTATCACAGAATACAGCACAGCTCACATTCGGGTTTGCAAGTGTTAATGTATATGATATAATGGATTTGAAGGATAGTAATTATGAACGTTTCTTTGAAACCCTGGAATCAATTTTAAAATCTATCAAAAAAGGAAGAACACGGGTCGAATGAAAATATAACCATGACTTGAAATCAGCCATGATTAAACTGTTTAATTCTTTGAGATTGAGGTGTGATACATACTAATGAGTGCAGTCATCTCTGTGAGTATGTTCTTCTTATCCACATTGAGAACACTTATTATGATAACTCCTGCTGTTTCATAAGTTACTTGGACCACAGTCTTTCCTGCATCTGTAAGGGGGGAAAAGCATATTCAATTTCACCTTAAATGATTTATTCTAAATGAGCTTTATCCGGGCTTATTGAGCATATTGTTAAATGCTTAAAATACCAATGATGTCTATCTCGTTTTACCTTTGCAGCAAATGTTATAATCAATTAGGAGAGCAAGGAAGCAGGACTTGCTTATGGTAGCAGGATTTCCCTTATGCCCACTTTCAAATACAAGTCAACAGTGTGGAACTTTTGATCTTACTACAGTATGTGTTATTATAATGGCAAAGATTTTGAACGTCTGTAGGTTATGTTATCATGCCAAAGATTTTGAACGTCTGTAGGTTATATTATCATGCCAAAGATTTTGAATCCGTAGCTTATATTATAAATACAAGTATAACGTTGTCTGTTTTCTCCTTCTAACAGCATGAAACCAAACTGACTTTAACATTGAAAATTTACCATTCACAGCATTGCTGAAGGGCCGTGTATGTATATTGTATGCCTACCCTCAACCAGACTGTACTCTGGACAATTGGCAGTAACTATGGCCTTTCCTCTGCACAACACCCAGGAGTATTATTTCACACATTAAACCTTGTCATCAACAAAGTAATAGGGTCTAGAGTCAATTTTACTTGTGAGAAGGGGCTGGGGTAACAATGTGACAATTACATTAGCAGATGTATTAAGATGTTTTAAGGTTACTTGTTGAGTGTGCTTGGTTATAAAAATTCACCTTGATATTTATACTTGAGATAGATGTTACTATCTTAGTTTGTCATTTTAATTATTTCACAGCCTTTTCTTATAATCTTAAGAAATAAAAATTCACAGAACATGTTCTTAGTGTCTTTTTGAATTGGATTCAAAGTTGTATGGTCTCAGAAAATCTATGATGTATCCCCTTGCATATGATAAAATTATGGTTGCTCTTCTAATGGACATTTGAATGGGTTTTCAGATATATGGAGCTCTTTTAAGAATTTGACAAGGAATTACATTCTGAATAATCTTTTACCAGGAAAACAGTGGTACTTACATTTAACCATATAATAATTTTCTGATAACTTCTTTCCAGTTGAAACTTTTTCTATGCATTCTCCATTAACACTTGAAAACAAACAGCTTCATGTTAACTGTTATGATACAATTTCCATATAAAGTAGTAGTATCCTTGTTTAATCCAAACAAACTCTGTTAGTCATCATCTGAGGGCCTATACTAAAGGCAATTCAAAAAAGAAAGACTACTGCTCTACTTATGGAATTATATCAGAGATCCCAAAGATAGTAAGCAATGTTTACTATCATGTTTAAAGCAAAATAAATGTAGAAAAAACATAAATTTTAGAAAAGAAGTATCTTTCCTTCCTTAAAAAAAATACATTATACTGGGAACTATAATTATAAAGACAGGCATTTTTGATTCTCAACTTAAGTGATTTCTTATTAGACAAAAGTCATAAACTGTGACTGAAAAAAAATAGTTTAATCTCATCAAAATCACAAGTTCCTTTTCCTCTGAAAACACCATTATAAAAATTAAACACCAAGCTTTTTGTATATACACACACAGATCTGTGCATTTGTATCCATACACGTGTACAATACAGTAATCTGGCAATTATATATATATTCATGATAATTATATGACAAAATATTGTACATGTATATGTGTATATAAATGCATATGTTTATATATATATGTATGTATATAAGATATTTGTGTCCACAAAATATGAAAGACACATACAATAAATAACACAAGTAATAACACAAGAAATAGCCAAACTAATAATTGGTATATATTTTGAACATAGCCTTCAAACATGGGTCATATGTAATGATGCTTACCATTATTTAGCTGTGAGGTAAATGCAAAATAAAAACTGTGAGGGGGGTGCAGATGTGGCTCAAATGGTTGGGCATTTGTCTCCCATGTGGAGGGACCTGTGTTTGATCCCCAGCACATCCCAGTAAAATAGAGAAAAATATAGAAGGCACATGCACCACCAGGCCCTACTTGCGGGCATGCCAGGCCCCGCTGAGCCACGCAGCAAGATGACATAATAGTAGAGTGACACAAAGGGGAAGCCAAGATGAGATGCGCTGAAAAACCAGGAACAAGGTGGCATAGGTGGCAGAATGCCTCTCTCCCACATTGGACATTCCCAGGATTGAATACTGGTGAAGACAGGAGGAGAAGGATGAGAGGGCAGGAAACAGACTCCAAGAATTGCCCAGTAAATCGACACAAAAACAGCAAAAATGGGGAGGGGGGACTGAAAATGGATAAAAGTAAAATAAATCTAAAAAAAAAAAAAAAAAAAAACTTAGTGAGAAAGCACCTCACATATACTAGATGGATAAAATTCCAAACAATGGTGTCTTAACTTGCCACAAGACTTCCTATGCAAAGTACCAGATATGGGTTGACTTTTATAATGGGAATTTATTTAAGGTAAAAGCTTAGAGTTATAAGGCCATAAAATGTCCACATCAAGGCACTGGCAGATACGTTTTCTCACCAAAGGCAGCTATTGGCGATTCTGGCATACTGCCAGGTGGTGAAGCAAGATGGTGGCTGATCTCTGTCAAGTCCCTGCCTTCCCATCCAGGGACACTGTCTCCCAGTCTGGCTGTGGGCTCTCAGGTATATGGCTTGGCTCTTTCCAGGCCATCTCTCATTCTGGGCTGATCTGCTTTCCTCCTGACCCAGCTGTGAATGATCAGGAATAGGGCTCTTCTCTTCAGCCTTGACCTGCTCCATGGGCCCAGCCTCATAGGGGCTTCATGCTTCAGCTTTGGCTGCTAGTGATCCTGGAGTCCTCCCTCACAAATGGGAGGGTAAACATGGGGTTAGCTCTCTTTGTGTCTCTCTGTGTTCTTAGTTTCTATAAGACCCAGCAAGAGGACAGAGCCCTAACCTGCAACCTGCCTCACTGATGTGGTTCAATCAAACACCCTAAAGTGCTGGAATTGAAAGTGATCAAATCAAAGTGAATCTAATGCAATCAAAGTGTACCACCCCCACAGGAATGGATTAGTTTAAGAACATTATCTTTTGGGACTCAAAGAAGAACTTCAAACTGTCACCATATTTGAGAAAGAATGTAGAGAATCTAACTATCATCCTTTGCTGGTGATAATGTATAATCATGCAGTGACTTTGAAAGTTTCTTAGTGTTAACTATGTACGTAAACTCTGACATGTATTTGTACTCCCAGGTGTCTGCTCAAGAGAAATGTAAACATGGTGACACACACAAAAAGTACAGAAATATTCATTTCTGGAGAATGTTTAGACTGTGGTATTGACAAACCTTAATTCTACTGGGCAATGTTAATGGGATGGGCTCATGAGAAACACATCCATAGGTCAAATTTAAAACATTATTCTGAATGAAACCAGTTACCAAAGATTGAATACCCTATAAGGAGTTGAAGATGAGAGAAGAAAGGATAATAGATGCTGCCCCTGTTAGATGGGGAGGCATGTATTGGGAACAGAAACCAAGGAACTTTCTTGTCTGATGGAAATGGTCTACCTCCTCTTTGGGTGGGGGTTCCAGGGGCATATATGTATTTCTCAAAACTGACCTAATCACTCCAAAAGGTGAATTTTATTTCATGTAAATTATACCTCAATACATTAATTTTTAAAATGAGTGGTTATATGTAAAGCTATTTAAACATAGAAGGAAACAAAAATTGTAGAAATGGAAAAGGAAAACATCTTCTGATATTCTTGAAAAATTACTGCAAACAGATAGGTATTTGTATCGGGAAAATTCTCTTCAATATAATAAAATCGTGACCTCCCCTTTGCTGATTTTCATAGAATTACAAGTGGTTTTCATGTTTTTCTTTCTATTCTTTTAACTATATGTTTGTGTTTTGATGTGTGCATGTATGTATGTGTGGAAGGGGGAGAATGGAAAGAGAGAAATTATCCATTTCTAAATTAAATAATTAAGGTCCTCAGAAATATACTACATTCAATTTCTAAAACACACTTCTTATTTGTATCTGACCTTGACCCCTTTGTAATAAGGAAGTACAATGATTCCCCTCAGGTTAATCCTGATTCCCCCCCCCCAATTCCTCACAAATTAAATTTGTTCTTTTCCAGATTTCAGCCCCTTATATTCACTTAAGCTAATACTTTCACATATAATTTATTCATAACAAACTAAATTTTCATTTCTTCCAACCAGGAAATTTGCCCAGGTCTTTCAAATTATAAAAATATTTCCTCAAATCTGTTTTCTCCCAGAACAACTCCCTGCAAGATTCCTTTTTTTAAAAAAAAAAAAATTTCATCCTTTTATTCATTTGAATTCTTTCCAACATACTTTCAATAGAGTGAGCATTTCTTTAAGATCATGAAAGAATTGAAAGCTTTAGCATACTTAATAATTTATTTTAAATGGTCCTGATTAGGTTTATTAACATCGAGATCATTTTGTATTACTCTTTTAATGCCCAACTTTTTGGACCAAGGTTCCCCTAACTTTGAACCTTCTTTTAAAAATCATGCATAAAAGATTTAGCCGGTGGTGAAGGACTTCATGATTTTAAGGACTCATCCTTGCTGCCTGTCCCTCAATTCTTTAAGATGAGTCAAATGCAGCTTCCTGGGCTCCTTGTCATTTAAGGAAATGTCCATGGCATTCTTTGGGTCTTACACCAGTATAGAGGACACAACCCCAAAGAAACTTGTAAGCAAAAGCTACTGCTTTGTGCTCTTGGGCATATTCCAGATATTCCCCTACAAACATAGCGGCAGACCCTCTCTCAAGGGTCACACATTTCTGTGGTGTTTGTTCGGTGCAATTGCTACTTACATGACATAATGTTTGAGGACGAAGGTGTTACCTGAGTCTCTAAAATCAATACTACGGACATAAGTCTTGAATGGACCATTATCACTTATCTTCTCTTTGTTATTTGCTGCAATGTAAAGCATGTTCCAGTGCTCTGGAAACTAAAAACAAAGTCTCCATAAGAATCTTAGTCAAACTTATTTTTCCAAGATCACCCATAACGAGTTCTCCTTCCCCTTCATCTAAGCATTAAAAATATCTAATATTAGTGAACCAAGCAGGCTTAATGAGAAGGACGAAATCAGTGGTAACAAGGAATCCAGATACTCCTGATATAACTTCAGGTCAGCTATCAAATTCTATGAGGAACTCAAATCGCATGCTTCGGATCTTTGGCTAATAACCCTAAAGACAAGTATAGTTGCAATTATAAATCAGAGGATACCAAAGCTTCCTATGAAACTTAGTAGCTGAATGAGGTACAGCTGTGTTGGGATGTAGATGGACAAACCAGGTGTCACTGCATAGAAGCACATAAAAAAACACAAAGGGGACACACATGCCCCTCCTGCCCAGCCAGCCTCTGTCCACATACCTTTTGGGTTTCTTGTTCAGATGCACATATCTGAAAAGCACAAATCAGAGCAAGAACTAAAGGTAATTGTAGAAGCTTCATATCTTTTTCCCGTATTTGTCTGTCTGTCTCGAGGCACTAAGTGTCAGTTGGCTTTTGGTTGATTCTGAATTTTTGCCTCTTTATACTATCTCTTTGTGGACATGGCAGTTTTTGATCAGCTTGTTAATCTTAAGAAATCATATTGAAATATCAACAGTAAACATCCTGGTTGGCAGCCAGCTGACATGTCTTGGGCCTATTTCTCTGTCTTCACATGTTTCTCATTTTTTTTTTTTTTAAGATTTTATTTATTCATTCACTTATCCCCCCCTTGCTGCTTGTGCTTGCTGTGTCCATTTGCTCTGCGTTTCTCCGTGTCTGCTTGTCTCCCCTTGCTGGGTCGTCCTGCTGCGTCAGCTCACCGCGCCGTGCGGGCCGGCTTGCCTTCCCCAGGAGGCCCCAGGAACCGAACCCGGGGCCTCCCATATGGTAAACGGGAGCCCCACTGATTGAGCCACAGCCGTTTCCCCATGTTTCTCATTTTTAAAATAAGTTCAGGAATTGGACTTGGGGTGATTTAGATCAATTTTACATGTCCCAGCTGGCGTGAAGGCACCTGGTTGTTCTAGTGTGTAAGTTTTTATTGTGAATGGGGCAGGATTTCAGGCTTTGGATATCACTTTTTTTTTCCTGCATAGAAAGCTGGATGATATAGTCCATATATTATAATTAGTCTGGGTCCTGATTATTTCTGAGTTTGTTGTTGTGGCTGTTTTTTAAATTACATCTGTGACTGGTCTGTAGGAATTCTTTAATCTATATTCACTTTAGAGTCTCTAAGCAGCATATGCAGACTTTGCTATGTGCGTGCGTGTATGTGTGTGTGTGTGTGTGTGTTTTTTTTTGAAGTAAGCAGAAATTTTATTTCCAAGCTCTTCAGAGATTATTACAAACACAAATAAAGTATCCTTTTAAAAAGTGTCCCAAATCAAACTGAAGGCACATCATCAAAATAAAACACTGTGACATTAAGAATTCTTTGACGCTATAATATTTTCACATTACTTTGTTTTTAACCATTTGAATGTTCTTTAGGTCACATTTTAAACATTAAAAACATGAAATAATGTACTATTTTTTAAAGCACAACCATAAAATAGAGGAACTTAAGATAAAGATCAAATCTGGTTCATACACAGGATGGGGCAACTTTGTACATAATATGACATTAATCTTTCCCAAAAAAGTTTGCCAGAAACAGCTCCCATGTTTAGTGTTTAAAAATAAAACAATCTTCTCATTTAGAAAAATCAAGACATTATCTGTTTAGTAAACCCTTTTCTTTCCCTCAATTTCATAGCTGCTTATCTTCATTTAGAAACTAAATTTATAAGACAAGGACAAATTTTGTTAAGGTATAAAAATCTTAGGAATAACAAATTACAAATAATCAATTTTTAAAAAAACAAAAATGGTTTCCTTCCTAAAATGTAAACATCCAGTAAATAAAACCTACATGGTATCCCAGGTATAGAAACACTGGTATTTCACTTATGAAAGAGATGTATTCTGGTGTATTTGGTGGGAGGATTTTTGTTTAAGTGTAAAGCACTTCACCCAAAGCCCCAGGCCATCATTACTTAAACCTAGTTTCCTTATTTGAGTAGAAACGCATCGATTTCTGTAGAATTTTGGCTGTAGAACCAGGCCACACACAGAAAAGGTCTCAAATATCTAACAGTTGTTTGGCGGGAGGAAAGTGTTTTCTTGAAACTTGGAGGCAGCCATTCATCACTTTGTGCTTGAAGGCATTCCTCAATGAACTTCTTCCCTACAGTCTTCAGAGCAAAGCACAGGACCTGGGCTGGCTCCCGGAAGGGGGTGCTCCCGGCCGGCACACCAACCAGCAGGCCGTCCCTGCAGGCATTCTGCATGCAGCACTGCTGGAGCTCGGCCGCCACCTGCCACACCTTGATCCTCTCCGCCGGCCTCCAGCTTCAGCTGCTCCACCAGGCGCTGCAGGGCGTTCACGCCGGCCCCGGAAGCCATGGAGGCGGCAAGGAGCCTGTGTGTGTTTTTTAATAGTACTTTTTCTTCTTTGTTAGTCCTGGATTCAGAGGACCCTCCCTGAGTCAGCATATCCTATTATTCATGCAATGAGTTCTCATTGTCCCTGAAACACCTTGAGTCAACAAGGTTCCTTTCTCACAGTTCCTTATTGTTTTAGCGAGGTTTCGTTCTTACTGTTCCTTAAACACCTGAGTCAACAAGGTGCTACCACCTTGGCCAATTGGACAAATTGAGGCACACTGTCAAGTTTCACAGAATCTGCAGTTATCCAGAGATGGGTTGGTTACTGGGACCCTCAGTCTTTTCTCAACATACGTGCATCCTGTCTGGTATGAACAGCTTTCCAGATCTTCAGGAATAAGCCAGAGGTGTCCAAAGCTTCCTTTGATGTTCTCATTTTCTGTACCCCCTCTTCCATGGTTGGCTAATCTGCTGTTTGCTCTAACACGCAGTCTTAGGGGCTGCGATGTTCTCCTTCCCCATCACTTGCCAGTGTCAATTGCTCTTGTTTTCTCTAATGCCTCTGGGAACAGGGCATTTCTGCAGAACCACATTTAACGGCAACTCTCTTCAAGGGCAGCAAGATGCTGGCTAGCTCATGGGGACCACCCTTAGAGCTGGGTGGGATGATAGCAGTTCCAAATAAAACATAACAGACCCCTTCTTCTCAACAAGGTCCATTAGTATTTCCTGTATGAAAAAATTTTATTGTATCTTTTGGTTACTTGCCAGAAATTTGAACTGGTTGTCTTTGACCCACTTGGTGAGATTTGAAATTGGTCGAGAGAATTTGCCGAGGTTCTTATTCTACCGCTGTGGAAGTCCGACCTCAGTCGTTGGGTTTTGTACTGTGAAATTGCTCCATTAACTAATGCCATTAGTGGGGTTCCATTGAAAAAAGGCACAATAAACATTTAGTTCTGCATGGGTAGATATTTATGTATTCTGTGCATCTAAAAACATTAGGTTCTTTAGATATCCTTATGGTTCTGGCTCCGTAAATCACAACAGTTATAGATATAACCGTTGTAATTTATGCGTTGTATATGCAAAGAAAACTCTTTAGTTTGCATCTTGGTTGGATCTGCTTCCTATGTCTCAGCAACTCCCTCAATTTGGATGACTGATGATCCTAATATTAGGAAACACGAAGTTCCCCAACCAAAGAACAAGTTAAAAGAGGCTGAGAGGTTTTGTGTCAGCAACAGTAGCAGCTGCCTCCTAATTGTGTCTCTGGACATATATCCTCTGCTCATAAATCCCTCTCCGTGTCCTCTTGTAGCACATTAATGCTCTTCAACCATGAAATGGATAATGTGTTGCTTGATGTCTTTTAGGAAAACAGAAGCACCTTTTAAACATGGTCTGGTCACCCTGGCTCACCCATAAATGATATTGAATGGACAGCTTATACCATATGTTATAAATATCTTCCATGATCCTTTATCTAATTTTCTCCTCTTACCATGACCCTCCCAATAATTCTTTTGTTGGTCCTAAATGGAATAGTTTCTCCTTCCATTACAGACATGCTGTTTTGGATGGATATGAACGAATAGATATTTTGTGCATGATAAACCAAGCACTGTTCTTCAAAGACACCTATGTGTGTATAGGTTAAATCCATTTATTTAATTATTTAGAAACCAAATCACAAAACAGCTTAGAAGTTGACTGGAAGTAAAGTCATAACTTCCTAGGATAAAAGAAATATGATTTGAAAGCAAAGATTATTTATCTTCATGTTGATGAGTCCAAAACCATGGAGAAGATGACGTCGCTTCAATTTTTGATGTCATTATCTCCTTTGATCTTGTAAAATAATTAAAAAATATAGCTTAGGTGAGGTTAATTATATGATAATGGTGATGGTGTCAAAGCAAGATAAGACAATTGTTAGGGCCAAAGGGGGAATTTTTCATGCAAAACTTATCTCACAGAACTCCATCTATGTGTGTGCTGTAGTGTCTATTTTGAACCTTATATCAGGAAACTTGTCTGGAGCTATGAAGCTACTTTCTCATGAATCCAGCACATATGAATTATTTTACTTCCTCTGTATGTCCTTAAGACACACCTCTTCTATAAATCTTGTTTAAAGTTTTAAAGATATTGTGAGTTTAACATAATTTATTCCCACTGCATCTCCCCAGAATTAGTCATCTTTCACAATCCATTGCTTTCATTCCTTTGACCCCGAATGTAAGATCTCTCTGTTGAACCTAGGTTAATGTTATTTCTTTTATGTTTTAAAATGTAAGGAAGTCAGAAGCTTTGTCACCCTTCAAGTAATTCAGGGTTCTTATTCAATACTTAAAATCAATATTCCTAAGGACAAGGAAATGTTAAGGTACCAAAAAAAAGGCATGAGGTATAGGTAGTCTAATTTTTACTTACCTTATCAGTGTCCTTTGGGCAGGTCTCTGTGAAAAAGAGTGAACAGGAAACAAAAAATCAAATTTTCCCAATATTTGTAACAATTAGTTAAATAACAACTTTTTAAAGAGATGATTTGTGAACAGGAATTTTTATGGTTCATAACTAGTTGTCCATTCTTTTTCATTTTGCTTTTTCAAAAAATAAATTTTTATTTTAGAATTGTATTTGATTTACAGAAAAGTCATAAAGAAAATACAGAGCGTTCCTATACACCATAGACCCAATTTCCCCTTTTGTTAATGTCTTCCATTAATGTGAATACATTTGTTGCCATAATGAACCAGTGTTTAGTCCATACTATATCCAGATTTCTTGAGCTTTTGCTTTAGTGTCCTTTATCTCCACCAGGATCTCATCCAGACCACCATTTAGAAATCATGTCTCATTAGGATCTTCTAGTCTATCACTTTTTTTTTTTAAGGCAGCACCAGGTTTATTATTCTATTTATTTATTATTTATTTTACCGGGAGGTCCCAGGGATCGAACCCGGGTCCCTCCATATGGGAGACAGATGCCCAACCATTTGAGCCACATCTGTCCCCTAGTTTGTCATTCTTAATCAGACTTACCTTGCTTTGGTTATCCTTGATGTTTTTGAGGAGCAATGGTCAGTTATTTTGAAGAATGTCCCATAATATAGGTTTGTCTGATATTTTCCCTGACATCTTTCTTTTTTTTAAATATTTTTTTTTTGCAGTGAGAAATTATGGCTCTATAGAACAATCACATATAAAATAGAGGAATCCCCTGTAACACCTCTATCATGAACACCTTGCTTTGCCTTGGAACGTTTGTTACCATTCATGAAAGAACATTTATTTTATTGTACTATTAACTATACTCTATAGTTTAACTTAGAGTCCACTTTAAATATAGGGCAGTTTCATGGATTTTTTTTTTTTTTTACAAAAAATTTATTTTGTAACCATATATAGAACATATCATTTCCCCTTTTAACTATATTCAGAGATGTATTCCAATGATGATAATTATATGGGTAGTGTGCTACTGTACCCCGTGGCTTAACTTAGGATTCACTGTTTAGGGCAGTTCCATGGATTTTTAAATGTTTGTTCTGCTACCTTATATACAAGCTCACATTTCCTTTTAACGGCATGCAGATATGTATTGTCGTGCTGCTAATTACATTCGCAATACTGTGTTACTACAACTACCCATTCCCAAAATATTCCCATCATTGCAAATAGGAACTCTGTACATTTTAGGTTTTAGCTTCCTATTCCCTATCTCCACTCATTCCCTGGAAACCTATAATGTAGATTCTAACTTTGTGAGTTTCCTTATTCTGTGAACAGGAAATCTGAACCAAGACTCATTATAGTATAATTTAATAGCATGTACGTTTTATATTATAGGAAAAATATAGTGAAGTTACCTGTATCTCTGACTTTCAAGATGTTTTCTTTTGGAATACCCTTCTTCATAGTCTCCTCTTCAAACTTCTAATAGTCTTCAGGAACCGACACCATTGCCTTTGGCTAGATAACAATAGGTGATAAGCAGCATAGAGACCCATTGGTATCTTCAGGCAGTTCTGAATTTTCCAGCAACATGGTCAGATACAAAAATCAGGTCGTCTTGGGCAAATTTGGTAGAGTCCAAATATTTAACATTTTATCCTTGCCACTTCTTAGGACTACAGAGGAAATGAAAGACAAACCATCCTACACCTTGAGCATCCTCCTATTAGATACAGGGGTACAGAGAGAGTTGAACCTGAGGATTTCGGAATTCTCAAGGTGTTAGCTGTCCTTTTGTCTCTACCTACCTTCTGAGTCTATTCCCTGGTGTTCTAAAACCCTATCCCAATAATGGGAAAAAGGGATTTGAACTTTCCACTGTCACACATGATGATAAGAAAAAAATCACTATTCACACTTTTGTGAATAGAAAAGGTTCATAGAAAAGTTTCATTTTCTGTGTATGCCATATCTGGATGTTATACCAGAAAAGATCAAACGAATGTCTCAATGTCCCTTTGGAGGTATTTAGAGATAGAAATTGTTGACTTGAGTAAGAATACTAGATTGAAGAGATAAAATCTGATTTAGTGTTTAATTGTATAGCAACAGATTCATTCTTAGACGCTATTTTAACAATTGTGATAAAATGAAAGATTTGGGGTTGAGATGAACATATTCAAGACTGGAAACCGTTTGGCCTGTTGAATTTGAATTTTAAGTCTCAGTTCACTTAAGTGACATAACCTGTCTATACCAGTGTGTGTTATTTAAGCATGGCATCATGGACCACCCTGGAGTACTGCTGTATATTCAGGATAAGTGAATATTGTTTTAGAAATGTCTTCTGAGAGGGCCCTATAGCAGATGTATTTTTCATCCCCAATTGGCAACCTTTCAGCACCCATGACTGAAAAATCACCAAGGCTGAATTCTCATGTGTGAACATTTCTCCACTATAAGGTGCTTAGTTAACTTTAGTGCCCATCCATAAATCTCTTCCTCATAGGAAAATATACATAACATAAATACAGTTTATTCTGATGAGAATAAGCTATTACATGTACCCCTGATTTCAGTCAAATGTGTGGTTTTACCATTCTCATTCTAAACCGAAGCATGAAATATCTGGACATCAGTTGTTGAATATAAAGTTTTGATAAAATTTCTTCCTCTGACTGTGAAAGACAGAAAATATTTCAAACTTCATTATAATGTGTTTATTTTTAATTTTTGTATGTATTTTAAAACACAACCTTATCTATTTTTCTTTAACAATGATCTGCAGCTTGTTAAAATTACTCAAACATGTTGGAATCAATTTTTAGAGCAAATGTGGTATCATGAAAGAACGAGGTTCTTTACCAGATGAGGAAGATGATGAAAGGTAAAACAATTCTTTCGTGATTTCATAAATGTGGTAGCAACATGTGTTTGCTAATGATAGCAAAGCTCCTTAAAGTGCATGAAACCTGTAGTTTCATGGTGAGTAGGACACGGAGCCATTTCCTACCAACTTGCAAGAGCCAATTGGTAAAATTTCTGGAATTCTGTGAGCCAGTTATCAAGCCTAGCCGTTTTTTCAAATTTGGAGTTGTTTAAGGTATGGAGGGCACAGGTGAATTAAAGGACTGTGAATAACCAAATGTGTCAATATCAATATTATTGAGTAGTGGGTGAGAAGAAAGATTTTCTAAATGGGTACACTTAAGTTATGATCAGAAATTGTATATGCCCAGGTTTGTTGTCTTGTCAAAGCTATGATTGGACTTGGACTAGTTGCGTTATTAGAGGGAATTTCTTTATTGTATCATGCCCACAATCAAGCCCAATAAAATAAATTTCTCATCACTTCTTATATAAATACCTGAAATTACAAGTAAAAAATGGGAAAACCTAGCATGCACAGAAGGAAAGATGGTAGACAATATAGATGCTTAGCATATAAAAGTAATAAAAACAATGATATCAGAAAAGTAGTAGTACAATAGGTGATTGAAAGAACATGCTACAAATTCAGGTATTGGTAAAAGCTGGGGTAAGTATTGATGTAGTTTTATTCCCCGTATGTTCTACTGCATATTCATTACAAGATATTATCAGCCAAAATATGACCTAAAATTGGATATTTTTCTTAAAAATTCAAACATTTAGAAATCTGACCATTTAATTTTATGGTACTTGTATGTGAAAACTACTTATAGTTTTTTTTTTAAACTATTATGGATAGAAAGTTGTAATCACTAATTCCATCTGTGCTTTCGAATAAAGCCCAAATTATCACAGGCTTGTTTTGGTATTTTAATTATACCTACACTTAAAAAAAAAAAATTAGGGAAGCGGCTGTGGCTCAATCAGTGGGGCTCCCGTTTACCATATGGGAGGCCCCAGGTTCGGTTCCCGGGGTCTCCTGGTGGGGGCGGGCCCGCCCGCACGGCGTGGTTAGCTGACCCAGCGAGCACAGGCAGCAAGGGGGGGATGAATGAATAAATAAATAAAATCTTTAAAAAAAAAAAATTAAATCAAGCAGATCACAATTCTTAAACAGCTTATTCATGATTTCTTAATATTTGGATTATTTGCCTAAAGGCAAAAGTAATCTTGTTGAAGGATAGGAAAAAACAATGTTGAAATAATTGGCATAATTTTAAGTAGCTTAAAATGTGTTGCCATGCATGAGTATCATATGAAATAAGTGTACCAGATCATGTTCTTCGATACATTTAACGACAGCATTTCATACATGGACCTTGTTATTATCTTGACTTTGTCCGACAAGATGAATGTTTGGAAAATTAAGTGACTTTAAAGATTGGACTTGGAATTAGTGTACATATTACACTAAAATCCAGGCATGTGGAAATCCTGGACTGAACTAAGGCCATGAATTTAAACACCTACCATCGTTTGAGACATTTACTCTTAAGAGAACGTCACCTACTTACAGTCAACATTGTATTTGTTTTCTCCTCTTCTCCATCCCTCTGCTTTGTGCTTCTGGCATATACCATCATCCCTTGAAACAAATGAACCAAACATTCCTGATTATTAAGCAAAAAATACTCAAATATATCACACAGAGATAGAGAAATGAACAGAGGTATCTGACCTCAAAGGGTCAGGTAGATATTCTTTTGGGTACAGCACTTCGCACTGCAGTATGTGTTAAGATATGCTTTATATAACTTATTTCCAATACTCAAAAATTCTGAAGCATGAACCACATAGATTCTTTGTCGATGACTATTATTGGCTAATATTTCAGGTTTTTGAGACAGAAATTTTCCTGTACTGACACCATCTCTTCATTGTTGGGGACAGCATTCCAACTGGGCTACTCCCTTCCTTGTCCTTCAAGAAAACCCCACATGTCCCTCCCCTGGTGGCTCATTAAGTTACTGGCAATACCCCACCAATCTAAGAACACACATTGAAGATTAATTTCAGAGGTATAAGTCCTTGACATTTCAATGCAAATTTGAGGCCAGAACTTATCTGAGATGGCAACATTTTTGTTGCTTTAATATTTAGTCATTTGTGCTTACTTGACATAAAAAGTGAAGAATATATTTTTGCCTTTATTTTCCTGATCTGCTGAATGGACAGAACCCCAAAGTGGGCCATCTTCATCTACCATGCTTATATCATCGGCTGCTATGAACTTAATACCCCATGACCCTAATACCTAAAAGAGAACATTTCCATAAGAAAGATTAATCTATATCTGTTCTAACCCTAATGTACCCTTAACTATGCTTCTATTTTATTCCAGAAGAAAAAAAAATCATATCATACTTGAACAAAGAAGGGTTCTTCTCGCTGACTGATAGAATTACATAACAAGAAATAATGATCCAAATTTAAGTATGAGACATGGAAGTTGGAATTTCTCAAAATAGCTAAAATAGTGTCCTCAAATGCCATGGGAATTCAAAGCCAACCTTCTGGTAATCTTGCCTTTACATTTATAGATACATAAGATGGAAACTTAGAGATGGGAGCTGGAAGGATGTTTTCTTTAAATGAATCTGTAGATGAAATCAATGAGACTCAGAGAGCTTTGGTTATGTCCATATGTAATGGAAGACTGAGAAGCACACATTCACCCTCAGGAGAGAATAAGACCTCCTCCCCAGCATAGTCTGCCCCCAGTACCTTGTACACCCCTTCCTCAAATGAAAGGTCCTGATCAGCACAAACCAGACCCAGAACAAGAGTAAGGAAGAATATCTTCATTTTGTAGATTTGGTTGGTAGTTTTCCATCTATCACGTGGCATGGAGCAAGCTACTTGCCTGAGAGAATCTGAATTTGCACCTCATTTTATATTGTTTGTCTATTGGCATGGCATGTGTTATTAATCCCGTAACATCCTGGTTGGCAGTGGTAGGCTTTGCGTGACTCTTTTATTGCTTTAATAAGGTACGTTTTGAGAAAACCTTAAGTTGGCTGGATAATTGACCTTGCAGTTGAGAAAGCACATTTCGTCAGAGATTCAAAGGGCAGTAATATTTACTTTCTATTTTATCCTGCATTCAAAAATGGGGTATGCAGTATAAGACACAACTTCAGTCCCCTGCATTATTTCTTTCACTGAGGAGGGACATCCAGACTAATTTTCTAGAGCTAAAAATTATTGCCTGTTTAACAACATTAAAATGTGGCACCCAAACCAGAAATCACAATTTTCAAGACTCCCAGCAGAGGGGTCTATATTTAAATCCTAACAAAATGTTTATAACAAGAATACATTCTTTTTTATTTCTTAACTTTATTTCAACTTCAAAAATGAGAGACGAGAGAGTTTAACAAATTATGGAAGCATGACTTTAAAATATCCTGCCCAGGCAAACTTATTGAGTTCTAAAACCAAACTCAATTGTTTCTCCAGTGTTCTGGAAGATCAATAAATGAGGAAGGATTAGTGAAGTGACGTGTTTGAGGTCTCTTTGTTAAAGAGAATGAAAAAAAAATTGTGGGGCCCCAGGGGCCCCCTAAATCTTAGCACTTTGACTGCCTCAGTGGCCTAGGCATAAGCTAAAGGTTAACAACCCTCCCCAAAGGGAAGAGAATGTATATAAAATATCACAAACTATGATCTTTCCAAAGCAGTAATCGTCCTTGGTAAACATCCTTCCTATAAGTGTAGTGGAAACATCACCAGACCACATGTGTACACTTCACGGGACCCTAGCAGAACTCTGTTCTCATACCATATGGAATATCCTTGGTCTGAGACCCCTTATGTATCACCCCTCATTTTCTCATCTCTTTGTGGAGCACTAACTTCATTCATTCTTTGACCAGCCTCCATCAAAGATTCTCTCCTGTCTGTAAGTCCCAATAAAGCTTATGCCTGAGTAAATGCCAGGTGTGTTCTTTGGTCTCGCAGCCTCAACATCTCGTGCCCTTCAGGAGCTGGGTTGTTGTAACACATATTCACATCTCATAAAACTAAATCCCATATTCTTTTCTTCTTTATCTTTAGCATTGATATAGTACCTTCTCTCTCTTTGCTACAAAAGTATTACAATATTAATGTTAACCATAGTCTATAAGTTACATTAGTTGTATTTTCTCCATGTATCACCATATTCTTAACACCTTGTGATGGAAGAACATTCTTGTATTCATATTATTAACCACTATCCTCACTCATTCTTTTTCTTTTTAAAGATTTATTTATTTATTCCTCCCCCCTTGTTGATTGTTCTCACTGTATGCTCTCTGTGTCCATTCACGGTGTGCTCTCTGTGTCTGCTCGTCTTCTCTTTAGGAGGCACCTGGAACTGAACCTGGGACCTCCCACGTGGGAGAGAGGTGCTCAATTGCTTGAGCCACCTCCACTCCCTGGTTTGTTGTCTCTCTTTTTGTGTTTCCTCATTGTGTCTCCTTATTGTGTCAGCTTGCTGTACCAGCCCCATGCCAGTTTGTTGTCTTGCACATCTTCTTCAGGAGGCACCGGGCATCGAGTCTGGATCCTCCCATGTGGTAGGTGGGAGCTCAATCATTTGAGCCACATCTACTTTCCCAATCCTCACACATTCTTAACTCTTACCCTAACATGGAATCACTCCCAAACATATCTCTGCAATTTTTATTTGCCATTCATGGACAACTAATGCGCCTTGATTTTACTTTTCACATTCCAGGCTTATTTATGGCTCCAAATATTGTGATACATCTTCTTTCCACTCACCTTCTGAACTCTCCATGTGGTTCCAACCTCGATTCCATTTGCATATTTCCCAAGCACATCCATGCAAGAAGGCTCAGATGGCTATTTAGAGGACAGGCATTTATCACCCCATTCTTCCCCCAAATAGCCTTTGTCAGCCTAAAAAGTGAGATAACCTTTCTGGGCAAAGGATTTATCCCTTATTGGAGGAAAAGAAGAACAATAATTTCTATTGTTTATTTTTTGAACAAATTTGTTAGAAATTAATTTTTAGCTACTACGCATTCATCGACTCTATCCCTAAGCAACCAAGAATGGGTGATATATAACCCCCATTTTCCACTTTTCCATAGCAAGAGTTTAGAATGATCTTTCCAAACTATGGTAGTTTGAATCTTTTGTAGATCCCAGAAAATTATGTTCTTTAATTTGTCCATTGCTGTGATTGTAAACCCATGGTACATGGGACTGTCTGGTAGATTCAGTTAAGGTAAGGGTCTGTTAGTTAGATTACTTCAGCAAGGATTAACTCAGGGTGGAACTTAATCCTTTCACCGATATCCTTTATAAATTGGGTTACTATCCAGAGATATAAGGGCTCAGAAGCAGAGAGCACCCCTAGAAGCTGAGACAGAAGGCTCCAGGAGCCAGATGCTAACATCAACAGAACACAGAGGCTGAGAGAAAGCTGCTGAAGCCAGAAGCTGATAGCAATGAGGTCTGGGGGAGAAGAGAGGGATGAGTGAATGCTGCCATGTGCCTTGCCATGTGACATATGAGAGATGAACCCAGGGCCACCAGCTGCCATTTCTCTGGGAGAAAAACATCACCTGATGATTCCCTGATTTGGACATCTTCACAGCCTAGGAACTATTAGGTTGTAAGTTAATACATCCCCATTGTGAAACAACCCATTTCTAGCATAATGCTTTGGCAGCCTTTTGCGGACTAAACCACAAAGATTGGCCTATTGTATCGGTCCCCTATGGTGCTGGTTATTCAAGAAGATTTCTATGTCTAGGTTCTTATCCTGTAGTGTTGTTTCAATTATCAGATATAGGACAGAGTCTCAGAAACTGGATAGGGCATGAATGCTCAACTGGAGACAATTATACCAGGCAGAGAACATTTGGAAATGTATTGATATATGTTTGGTTGTCAAAATTGGGGGTAAGGTGTGCATTGTTACCATCTGGTGGTTAGAATCAAGGGAGAAGCTGGTGCCTCTAGTGAAGAGAGTCAGGGATACTGGTAAACCTTCTCCAGTGCACCCCACAAGAAGTGATGCATCTCAACAGGGCTCAAGTTGAGGAGCACTGGTTATATGTCTAAGCATGACTATCCCACACTGACTCCAAACCCACATCCCCACAATGTCCTGCAGCTCCCTCGTGTCTTGCTTATTCTTCTAGCTCTTCTCTTACTACTCTACCTCCGTTTCGCTCTGTTGTGGCCACATATCCAGGCACTCTGTAATATCAGAACCCCAAATGCATACAGTTTTATGCAAATGGCAGAAAATAAAAGTTGCCCTTGATATCTGCTTCATTTCTATCTACAGCCATAATAGTATTTCTCAGTGATTTTACTTTTGCTTTGCAAACTGTAGACCATTTGAAGGCTATATATGTCTTATTGACCAAAGCACTATTTATTCTCCTATCTATTTCTTAGCACTAGTTTTATATCCCAGCACAGTGCCCAGATCTCTGAAGGTTAACCCAATCCTTTGAACAAGTAATGTCCATGTTGCTAGATCTCTAATTGATAAATACCTCTTTACCATGGTATATGGTAGGTGTTCTCTCTATTTTAAAGGAGACCATTGCCATTCCTCAGAAACCCTACCGTCTGCTGCTATCTTATGCACACTGGAATTTCCCACCTCTTGTAGATCTTGCACGTGTGAGCTTCATCTCTCTAACGGAGCTCTCCACTTGATACCTCCCCCAGAGCCCAGCTAACCCAGTGAGTAGATTCATCCTGTGTCTCAGCTGTAGCCTCCTTGCTTTCTCTTTCCTCTAAAGTAAGGAAACAGGAGTTGTCCTTCCAATTTCAGAGGTTGGTGGTATAGTAGGAGTTTCCCCTCAATACTGACATGTAGCATCTTCAGTTGTCTCTGTGTAAATTGTCCTGACCAGCACATACTGTTCCATTTCCCCCAAAGGGTGAGATGCTTCCTGGGGCTCTCTGCCAGACCCCTGACTGTAACCCTCATCAAAATTCAGTAAAATTGGCCTCTATCTGATTTAGCTCCTTTTCCTACTCTCACCCTGACACCTCCTGGGTTAATCTATTTAATTATCACTAAAATTATCTCAGAACACTGAGTCTGTGAGAGGCATCATGGTCTCTTAGAGAGCTATATTTAAAGGGGAGATTTGGGTGTGTTTAGATTTAGATGACTTTCCCCACAGAGACAAATATATCTTATGTGTATTAAAGTAATTTATTTAAACATTTAGAAATCTAGAGATGCCATCAGGAAATGACCAGGGGAGATGAGATGGGGAAAGTGTTCTGTCTCCCAGGAGAGAAAGCCAATGCTACTTAGGAACAAGGAATGCTTGCTTATTGGCAATCCTGATTCCATGGAGAGGTTCATGTTTCTTGATGTCATTATCTTCTATAGAGGAGTAAAAATGAGACAAAATGTTTAGTTGAGTTAACCCTTTAATAGCTGATGAGGTGAGCATAAGAAGTACAGTTTCTAGCACAGAGAATGTGGAGTTAGTGATTAATTTGTACAAAATTTCTATTTGGGTTCATTGTAAAGGTTTGGTTATGGATGGTGGTAGTTGTAGCACATTTTTGTGAGTGCAAGTAACAGCACTAAACTATATATGTGAATGTCATTGAAAAAGGAAAGTTTAGGTCTCATATATTCCTAAAATGGAAAAGAAATAGCATGACTGTAGAGCATAGTAAACCCTACTATATATGGTGGACTATACTTAATAGTGCAAGTATGAGAATGTGCTTTCATAAATTATAACAAATGTACCCCACTAATACAAGATGTCAATAATAGGGTGGCATGGGGGAAAATATACTTAATGTAAACCATGGCCTATAGTTAATTGTACACATTTATATTCTTTCATCAATTGTAACTACGTTACCACACTAATGTCAATTGGTCAACAATAGGGGGTATTGTGAATGCTGTAATTTTTACATGGTTGCAATGTAAACCTACAACTTATCTAATTAAAAAAAAACTAAAGACAGAGAGGTTCATGTATTGGAGAAGTTAAGCTCCTCCTACACTGGATGACTTTTCTTGTGAAACTTGATACATTGCAAATCTATAACGTTGGATGGTCCATTAGGAACTTGTCCAGGTTTATATGAATAAATAAAAATATATATTCATATGCTAGGTCTAGGATTGAGTTACATGCTTGTCCTATAAGGACAATATTTTACATTCGATATATAATTTAAACCCCAGAATTTGTTTCTGATGCTTCATTTTTTTCTCCCATTTTCTTTTTCACCAACAGGAAGAAAATTCACCCTTTTGCATAGATGAGTGTCTTTTTCTGAGGATATCCTCCTTTGAGAAGTGTAAAATCACACCCTTATTTTCCCATTGCTAGGAAAATTTCACTAAGTGTAATAGGGTGTGTAAGGGAGTAGTTAGAAGGCTACCATGTGACTCTCATGATTATGTAAACTGAAAAGTGTATTTGCAGGAGTGACAGCTCCTTCTAACCCTAATTCCCTGTTAGTGCAGTATGGACAAAGGCAAGCAGGGCTGATGGAATAATACCGTGAATTGAGTCTCTGCCAGTGTACCTGTACTCAGCCTCATTTACTTCTCCCTTCATCACCACTATGTGCATGACAAAGCTTTGTCACCAAATCTGCTTCTCTCCTAATTTCCAGTACTAACAAAGTTAACTCTTATAGGGAAAATATTGTCCGGTGGCATAGTATCAATTATGGGCATGAGAAAGTAAGCTACTTTAAAAAATATTGCACCTATTCAGTCACCATATTTATTTATTGAGTAACTTTATACAGTGGCCCTGGTAAGAGGAAAGTGTAACCTACTCACAAAACACAGCAGGCTTCAAAGTCACTGCTTCCAATTCCATAACATTAGCCATTTTGGGGCCAACTGTCTATGACAAAATAGGAACAGAGAAAAGCAAGCAAACTGAACAGATCTTTTCATAGAGGAAAATTCTGGAAAAAGGAAGTTGAAAGAAATAAATTGGTTTCTTGATAGTAGAGGTATATATCAGCAATTCAGGAAAAAATTGTAGTCCCATTACCTGTTTCAGTGAGATTTCCGATACTTTCTTTTGGAATACCCTCTTCCCTAGTGAACTCTTTGAACTTCTCAATGAGTTCATCAATATGCTTTTCTCTGCCTGAAAATCCTCCTCCAAAAGGAAAAGTGTTGTCCATTAAGATCCATAAGAATTTCTTAGTAGCTGAGACACATGAATGAATGTTGACATCAGGTCTTCGTGGTAGAATTCAACAGTGCCTAAATATTTAACAAATATGTCATAGATATCAATTGCTTCTCTTAGGTCTGTAGTGGAAAATAACACAGCCCCAAATTGTGAACTTTCACTTGCCAACGTCATCCACAGGCCTCCAAAGTGAATTAAGAATTTCTTGAATTTTGGACCCAGCTTCTGGAATCTCCTTTTTCAGTCTTTTTACTTTGTGAGATCTAGACCTAGTATCCATGTCTTGCTTTTGCCCCAGATAAACTGGAGTGTATTTCTGTCCTTCATCAGGAACGGTGACTCCTGACTATAGCAGTATTACTTGTTATTATAATGGTTACTTTACCTTCTTTCCATTCCTTTCCTTGATAGTATAATTGGTATCACATGTTAACTGAGTGATTTCAACTCCACGTCCCTTTGTACGTATCCCACAAAAACCCTAACTTCTTTAGACATGGGGGACATATTTGAGCTGACTGAGGGATCTGGTCTCCATGCCGATTGACATTGTAGTAAAGCCCTTTCTTTTCTCAAAACTTGGATATCATGACATTGAATTTGTGTGCATGGGCGAATGAGCCCTTGCTAAGTAACAGATCCCTGATGAACGTAGTAATAAGAGACAACTTTCTCTTGTTAGAAAATTGCATTCCTTGTCATCAAATTCATATTCTTGCATATTTGAACCTCATATCACAGGTTATAGCACACCTCTCAATGCCTTTACATTTGTTTTTTGGGTTCACAAGTGTCAATGTATAAGAGATCAATGGATTTGGAGGTTAATATTTATGAAGGTTTCTTTGAAACCCTGCAATCTATTTTAAAAACAGTCCTAAAAGGAAGAACTTAGGTTGATTTGAATATAGCTATGCATTGAAATCAGCCATGATTAAACTGTTTACTCTTTTGAGACTGGGATATGTTTCCTACCAAAGATTGCAGTCATCTTCATGACCAAGCACTTCCCATTCACGGTGAGAGCACATGCTGTCATAACTCCTTTGTTGCAAAAATTAATTGGAGAAAAGTTCTACCTGCATCTGTAAGGGGGGAAAAAGCATATTGAATTTCACCTTAATTGATTTATTCTAGATGAGCTTTATTCTGGCTTATTGAGCATATTTTAAAGAATGCTTACCCGACCAGTGACCTCCATCTCGCTTTGCCTTTGTAATAAATGTTATAATCAATTATGAGAGGAAGGAAGTGGGATTTCCTTATGGTAGCCGGACTTTTCCTTATGGCCATTTTCAAATACAAGTCCTCATTTCAGATCTTCTCATCTTAATACCATGTCTCTAAAACATGTGTTCTAATGATGCCAAAGATTTTTTTAAAAAACAGAAACCTATTGTTACATTATGAATACAAGTATGAGTTTATCTGTTTTCCTTCCCCTTATAACATCGATGCAATTGAACAGACTTTTATGTCTTATGTTTTATGTCACAAGTTGAGCCCTATTCCTAACAAAGTAAGAGGTATCAAGTCCATTTTGCTTGTGAGGAGAGGTGCAGGGCATGATAATGTGAAAATTACTCTAACAGATGTATTAAGATGTGTTAAAGTTACTTGCTTAGTGTGCTCGTTTATAGAAAATGCACCTTGATATTTAGACTCAAGACATACGGTACTCTTTAGTACTTAAGTCATTTTTAATTACCTCAGCACTTTTGGATAACCTGAAATACTCAGCCTTAGTAACTTATTGAATTTCATTCAAAGTGGCACAGGTGTCTGAAAATCTATAGTTTATCCCTTTGCTTAGGAACAAATTATGTTCTTGGAAAATTAAGTGGTTGCTATTTACTATTTGAACTATTATGGATATATATTTATACTACTTTAAAATAAATGATAAATTTATACTAATTCCTTTCTTTACTGCTTTACATTGAAGCAAACTACGTCAAGATTTATTTTTTGAATTTTTATGCAATTATATCTACCCTTATTTTTTTGGAATTTAAATAAAAAAATCATAGTTCTTTAACAGCTTAATCATGACTTTTTAACATTTAGATTTTTATTTGGCTAAAGGTGACAGTAAACATGTTGGCTGAATAAAAGGAGAAACAATGTTGAAATAATTGGTATAATATTAAGTAGGTTTAAACACTTTCCCATGCATGAAGACCACATGAAATAAGATTCTTAGATACATTTAGAAATAACATTTCACACATGGACTTTGTAGCGGTTTGATATTGTTCATGAATTCCAAAAATAGATATTGGATTATGTTTGTAAACTGGTTTTTCCCTCCAGGCATATGAGATTATATTGGATTCAAAGGTTTCACATTTTAAATAATGATTAAGGTTTTGATTGGGCCACTTCAGTAGGACGTTGCATCCCTGCCCCCCTGGTGGGTGGGACTCACAGAGAAAAGATGTGGCAAAGGACAAGAGTGGGGAGGTTTACATGCTGGAGCCTGGGAAGTAAGGACCCAGAGGAGCAGAGAGAAGGTTCGATTAGACAGGGCAGAGACCCCAGGAAGAGTGGTGAGCTGTTTGCCTGATAGTCTACAACTGGCCTTGTGGAGAAAACAGAGGAGCCGAGCCTGGAGAGAAATGAGCCCTGGGAAGAGAGGAACCCAGGAAGCCTGAACCCCGGCAGATGTCGGCAGCCATCTTGCCCCAGCACGTGGCAACAGACTTTGGTGAGGGAAGTAACTTATGCTTTATGGTCTGATAACTGTAAGCTTCTACCCCAAATAAATACCCTTCATAAACACCAACTTATTTCTGGTATTTTGCATCTGCACCCCTTTGGCTAATACAGACCTTATATCACATAACATTTATTCTGTCTTTATATGACAAAATTAATATTTGGAAATTAAGTGACTTTTCAGATTGCATTTGAATTAGTATAGGTATTGTTCTAGAATCCAGACAACTGGAAATCCTGGACAGAGCTAAGACCACGAAATTGAACAACCACCATTGTTTGAGACATGTACAAACAGAATGTCTCAGATGTTCATAGCAGAACATCACCAAGCCTGTATTTATTTCCTCCTGTCCTCAATCCCTCTGCTTTGTGCCTTTGGCATTCACCATTAGCCCTTGAAACCAATGAACAAATCATTCCTAATTACTTATTCACTCATCAACACTTCTGTTTGCCCTAAGGAAGTGTCAAGGTTCAAAAATATGTTAATTGCTAAAAACAGATTTTTCAGTCTTAGGCTCAGTTGATCTCTCCAGAAGGCGCTGGGACAACCTACTCCAGGGTTTCTGGACCTCAGCACTTCCCGACATTGTGGACTGACCATTATTTGTTGTGTGTGCTGTCCCAGGAGGTGATGGATGTTGAGCATCGTTGGTCTCTCTAGTCATTGCCAGGTGCTTCCCCTGTTGGGGAAGTAGAAGCACTTCAGCTTGAGAACAACTGCTGTATTCCTTTGATATAAGCAAGTCCACTCTCTTTCTGTCCCACAGATCAGTCTTCTGCCTTTTTCCTAAATAGTGATGCTTCCCTAGATTCTAAAGTGCTCACTCTTTATGCAATTCTGTCATTTCAAGTAACACTTATTAAGCTACACTACTCAAATATATCAGAGCTGGAGAAATGGACAGAGGCATTTGACATCAAAGGGTCAGGTAGATATTCCTTTGGGTATAATTTAGAAGTGTGTGTTAAAATAAATTTTTGCAGCTTATTTCCAATACACATAAAAACTCTGAGGCATCAACCACACAGATTCTTGATAGAACACTGCCATTGGACTACATTTCAGGCTTTCGTTTCCTTACTGACACCATCTCTCCATTATGAACGATCATGTTGCAACTGGGCTACTCCCTTCCATGCCCTCTAAGAAAACACGACCAGGTGGCTAATTACAATGCTGGTGATTTACCACAAAAGGAACAACATCCCTCTAAGATTAAATTTCAGAGATTCCAATCCTTACACACAATCCTGATATTTCAACACAAAATTGAGGCCAGACCTTATCTGAGATGTCAACATTTTTATTGCTTTAATATTTAGCAAGTTTTTCTTTCTTGACATAAAAAGGAAAGGACATATTTTGCTGTTGCTATCCCGATCCACTGATCGGATATGACGCAAAATCAGCCAACTTCTTCTAGCTTGCTTATGTTATCAGCTGCTAAGTAAATGGAGTTCCCTCCTCCTTGCAAACTAAAAAGAAACCATTTTCATAAGAAAGGTTAGGAAATACCTGTTCTCATCCACACCTATCCTAAACATTGCTTCTACTTTATTTTGGAAGGAAAAAAAAAAAAAAAAAGCAAACCATATTGAACAAAGCAGGGTAGAATCACCTAAAATTAAATAATGATCCCAATTCAAATATGAAATACAGAATTAAGAGTTTCTTGAAGTAGCTAAAATGGTATCATCAAATGTCACGGGAACTCAAAACATTCATGTCATCTGGTTTTTTCATTTATAGACAAAGAAGATGGAGATTTAGAAAGAGCCGGAAGATATAAGAACTATTTTTTATGATTCTGTCTGATAACTTTGCATACAACCATACATAGTGGATTATCGCAAAACACACAATCACCCTGCAGGAGAGAACAAGTCCTGCCTCCTAGCAGTCTGTTCCCAGTACCTTCTATTCTGCTTTCTCAGATGGAAGGTCCTGGATAGTACAAACCAGACCAAGAACAAGAGAAAGCAGCAGAATCTACATTTTGTTGATTTCGTTGTTGTCAATCCCACTTCTGGAGTGGTGGAGACTGAGCTACTTGCCAGAGAAAATCTGAATTTGGACCTCATTCATCTTTTGGCATGACATGCATCTGTCATTGATCATAGGTCTGTGGTTATTCTTAACTCTTCCCATAACATCCTGGTTGGCAGTGATGGGCTCTTCATGACTATTTTATTTGACTAATGAGATTAGTTTCAAGAGAAGCTTAACCTGTGTACTGACATTTACTGTAACTTAGCACATTGCATCAGAGATATTTCAAGGTCAGTAATATTTATTTTCTCTTATATCCTGAGTTCAGAAATGGGGTTGCATACCAGACAAGTTCTGGACCCCTACGTTATTTCTTTCACTGAGGAGTTACATTCAAACTAACATTCTAAAGTAACTGTTACTCCCTGGTTTACCAAAATTAAATGTGGCACATAAACCATGAATCATAACTTTCAAGACGTCCATCAGGGTGGTTTATATTTAAATTTTTTTTTTTTTAAGATTTATATATTTTTCTCCACCCCCTCGTTGTTTGCACCTGCTGTGCATGTTCGTCGTCGTTGTGTCTTTAGGAAGCACTGGGAACTGAACCTGGGACCGCCGATGTGGGAGGGAGGTGCTTAATTGTCTGAGCCACTTCTCTTCCCTGCTTTGTTGTGTCTCTCATGTTTTACTTCTTGTGTCTCTTGTTGTATCATCTTGTTGCGTCAGCTTGCCACACCTGCCCATCACACCAGCTCGCTGTTTTCTTTAGAAGGCATGGGGAACTGAACCATGGACCTCCCGTGTGGTAGGCAGGAGCTCAATCACTTGAGCCACATCTGCTTCCTGTATTTAAATCTAACAAGACATTTTTGACAGGTACACATTCTTAACTCTTACACTTCTATGGAATAACTCCCAAACTCATCTCTTCAGTTTTGGTAACTTATGAGTCTACAACTAAATGTTCTTGATTTTCCCTTTTTACATGCCTGCCTTATTTATCACTCCAAATGTTTTATGATATATGTTCCTTCCACTCGTCCTTTTTAACTTTCCACGTGGTACCAACCTAGATTCCATCTGTAGATTTCCTAAGTGCATCGAGGCAGGCTGTCTATTTCTCGAAGGCTCAGCTATCTTGAGGACATGACATTTACCATCCTCGCTTCCCCCAACAGTCTTGGTAATCCTGTGTGTGAGATAACCATTCTGGGAAAAGGACCTATTCTTTTTTGGAGACAAAGTAGAAAATCTATTCATTTCTATTGTTTTACTTTTCTAATAAATTTATTGAAAACTAATTTTAAGCTACTATATATATTCTTTTGCAGACCCCAGAAAATTATGTTCTTAAATTGTTCCCTGGCTGCTGGTGTGAATCTATTGAAGGGGGGACCCTCTGATTCTATTCAGAGAAGGTCCATTTGATTCAATTACTTCAGTAAGGAATAGGACCAGGTAGGTCTGAATCCTCTTATTGGAGTTCTTTATTAATTGGAGGAATATACAGAGATATATGGGTGCAGAGACACTGAGAACCCTCCAGAAGCTGGGAGAGAAGGTTCTGGGAGCCGGAAGCTGAAATTGATGAGGAGGGGACATTGGGATGCCACTGTGTGCCATAGGAGACAGGAATCCAGGACTACCAGCAGCTGGTCCTGTGGGAGAAAATCATTACCTGATGAAGCCTTGATTTGGCATTTTCACAGCCTTTGAACTGTTAGTAAATCCCCATTGCAAAAGCAAACGCATTTCTGGTATATTGTATTAGTAGGCTTTAGCACAAAGCTCAGCCTGTTTTCTGAGTCTGCCATGATGCTGGTGAGTCAAACAGATCTCTCTGTCCAGGTTCTTACCCTGCAATGTTTTAATACCAGATTTGGGACAGGCGTTCAGAAATGAATAGGGTTCAGTGCTCTATTGGAAATAATTTTACCAGAGAACATTTGGCAATGTCTTGAGATATGTTTGTCAAAACTGGGGCTTCTGTGTGCATTGCTACCATCTGTTTATCAGAATCAGGGAGAGGGAGCTCTACTGTACTGAAGAGAGTCGGGGGTGCTGGTAGACCTCCTCCAACGCACAACAAAACCCTACACACATACCACAAGGAGTCCCATACTTCAAGAGGGCTCAAGATGGAAAGTGCTGGTTTTATGTGTGAGCATGATCATCTCACACTGAGCCCAAACCCACATGCCTACACTGTCCTGCAGCTTCCTCCAAGTTTTGTTTGTCCTCCCACATTTCTCCAACTACTCTACCTCTTTCTTCCTCTCTTCTGGCCCCACTAGGCTTGTTTCAACATAATCACATTTGTTTTTTGTTCCCATAATTACTAACTCTTTTCTTTTTGATTTTCCCCTTATAGACCTTCTCCATCCCCTAGAGAATATATTTAAAGGAGAGATTTGTGTATTTTTAGATATAGATGACTTTCCCCACTGAGAAAAATGTTATCTTGTATGTATTAAAGAAATTTATTTAAAACTTAGAAATCTAGTGATGCCATCAGGAAATGACTAGGGGAGATGAAATGGGGAAAGGAATGTCTCTCCCAGGAGAGAAAGTCAATCCTACATAGGAACAGTGAATACTTTCTTCTTGATGATTCTGAATCAACGGAGAAGTGCAGGTTTCAGTTTCTTGATGTCTCTGTCTTCCAAAGCAGAGTGAAAACAAGATAAAATGTTTAGTTGCGTTAACTCATTAACAGCCTGATGGGGTGAGATAAGTAGTGGTTCAGGGGTAGAGAATGGGGATTTAGTGCTTATTTGAACAAAATTTCTATTTAGGTTGATTGTAAAGGTTTTTGTGTATGGATTGTGGTAATGGCAGCATGTTATAGTGTGATTAGCGGCACTGAATAATATATGAATGTTATTGAAAAATTAAATTTTAGGTCCTATATATGGTACTAGAATAACAAAACATAGGACTGTATATTACAGTGAATCGTAGTGTAAAAAATAAACTATACTTGATAATTTCAGAATAAAGATGTTCTTTCATAAATTATAACAAATGTACCACACTAACACAAAGTGTGAAAATAGGTTCAAATATGGGAAAAAATACACCTTAGGTAAACCATGGACTCTAGCTAACAGCACAATTTTATATTCTTTCATCAATTGTTCCAAACCTACCACATTAGTGCAAAGTGCAAACAATAGGGGGTATATGAGAATGCTGTAATTTTTACATGATTGTTACATCAATCAATAATTTCTAATCCTAAAAATTGTTTTTAAAAACAGAAGAGTTCATGGATTGCAGAAGCTGTTAAGATCCTCATACGTCGGATGAATTTTCATGTGGAACTTAATACATTGCATATATATAACATGGGAGGTTCCATTGGAAACTTTTCCAGCATATATAAATATATATAACTATATATTTATAGAGTGGGTCTACAATTGAGTTGCAGTCTTCTCCTATCATCACACATTTTTTGGTTACTTCAATATAAGATTTTAACCCAAGAGTCTGGTGATTTTGTTGCTTTCATTTTTTCCCATCCATTTTCATTTTTACCAACAGGAAGTAATTAATCCCCAATGTCTCTTTATGAGGATATCTTCCTTTAAGAAGGGTAAAAGTCACACTCCTATTTTCCCATAAATAGGATGACTTCATTAAATGTAATGCATGTATAAAAGTAGTTGGAATGCCATCATGTAATTTCCATCATCATGTAAAATAGGAAAGTGTGTTTGTAGGAATGAAAACTTCTCCTAAGCCTAATTCTCCAGGATAAGTGGTGCTTTGACAAAGGCAAGTCTGGGCTAATTGTATTGTGTTTTGAATGCATGCCTCCTGGCCCTCATTTCCTCAACCAATATGGTCCTGGAACATACCACTAGAAACAAAGCTATCTGATGTAGAGAAAATATCCTCCAGCGGCACAATTTCTGTTATTGGAACAAGAAAGTAAGTGGCTTTAAAAATATATGGCACTTGTCCAGTCGCAATATTTGCTTATTGAATTAGATTATATACTGGTTGGGATACGAGGAAAGTTTAACTTACTGACAAAATACATAACAGGCCTCAAAGTCACTGCTTCCAATCACCTAATAATTGGAGTTCTTAGGACAAATGTCTGTGAAAAAAAACAGGGACAGGGAAAAATGCAAGTGATCAGTACAGATTTTTTTAAAATAAAGAATGAGTTCTGGAAAAAAAAATTGAAAGAGATAAATATGTTAACTGATAATATATTTATTTATGTATCAACCATTTAAGAAAAAGTATAGTCACATTACCTGTTTCAGTGAGATTTATGATATTTTCTTCTGGAATCAAAAATCTATAGTGTACCATTTGAATGTATTAATGAATTCATCACCAATTTGTTTTCCTATGCCTGAAAATCATCATGCAAAAGTAAGGTTGTTGTCCATTAAGATCCAGAAGAAATTCTCAGTAGCTAAGTGACATGACTGAATTTCAGAATCAAGTCTTCATGTGGAAGAACTCAACATTATCTAAATATTTAACAAATATTATTCCACAAATCTCAATGAAAATTAAACACAATCCAACCCTGTAAACTTTTACCTGCCCTCATCATCTGCAGGCCTACAAATATATATCAAGAACTCTAAGAACTTTGGTCCCACCTTCTGGAATTTCTAGGTTTTCACTCTTTTTACTTTCTGGAATCTGGACCTGATATTCATGCCTTCTTCTGGACCCAAGTATACTGGGATATATTTCTATGCTTTGTCAGGAACTGCAGCAGCTCACTTGTCACTGTTATAATTACTTTAGCTTATTTCCTTTCCTTTACTTGATATTGTAGTTGTTAAAACTTATGTTAACTGCGTGACTTATACTTATCATTGTAATGGCTATTTTAGCTTATCAGTGTGTGTGCTTCAGGCAATGAGCCTTTGCCCAGTAACAGAAATGCTTATCAGAGACAACTTATTAGCCAATCATATTCCTTGTTCTCAGATTCATGTTCTTGCAGATTTTGACCTCATATCACAGAATACAGCTCACTTCTCAGTGGTTTTATAGTTGTTTGGGGTTCAAAAATGTCAATGTATATGAGATTGATGGATGGAAGGCTAAAAATTATGAAGGTTTCATTGAAACCCTGGAATCTATTTTAAAAACTGTCATAAAAGGAAGAAACTAGGTTGTCATGACAATAGCCACAGTGTTTTAGTCTCGGTTCTCTAGGGAAACAGAACCAACTGTAGATATCTGTAAATGGTATGAGATTTTATAAAACTGTCTCACATGACTGTGGATTCACAAGTCCGAATTCTGTAGGGCAGGCTGCAAGCCATGAACACTGATGAAGGTCCTTGATGAGTTCACCAGGAGATACTGGCTTTCTGAAGTAGAGATGGAGTTTCTCTCTCTGAATGCTGAAATCACTTCTCCTTTTAAGGCCTTCAACTGATTGGATGAGACGTCACTCATTGCTGAAGGTATTCTGCTCAGTTGATTGTAGATGTAACCAGCCGAAGAAGCAATCAACTCACTGATGTTTAAAGTCCATGAAATGTCCTTGTATTTCAATTAGCCCGGTTCTTGATTGACCAGACTACTGGGCACCATGACCTGGTCAAGTTTGACATAATATCCCAACCATCACACATGACTTGAAATCAGCCATAATAATTAAACAGTTTAATCCTTTGAGATTGGGATGTGATACATACCAAAGAGTGCAACTATTGTCGTGATCAAGCCTTTCATCCACATTGAAAGCACGTGCTATGATACCTCTTTCTGTTAGATAAGGTATTTGGAGGTAAGTTTCACCTGCATCTGTAAGGGGAAAAATAAATTGAATTTCACTTTAATTGATGTATTCTAGATGAGCTTTACCCAGGTTTGTTGAGCATATTGTTGACAATGATTACCATATCAATAGCATCCATCTCATATTTGCAGCAAATGTTAAAATCAATTGTGAGAGCAAGGAAGCAGGACTTGCTTATGGTAGCAGGATTTTAGCTTACGGCCACTTGCAGATACAGGTCCCCATTTCAGACCTTTTAATCTTACTACAATGTCTCTAAAACACGTGTCCTAATTATGCCAAAGATTTTTAAACAACAGGAGCCCATTGTTACATTATAAATACAATCGCCAATTTGTTTCCCTTCCCCTTATATCAGCAAGGACTTCAGGACCAAAGTCAATTTCCCATTCATGGCATGGGTGGTGTTTCCAGGGGACAATATGTATTTCTCAAAACTGACCTAATTACTCCAAAGGATGAATTATATTTAAGGTACATTATACCTTAATACATTAATTTTTTAAACCAGTGAGGACATACAAAGACATTTGAACACAGAAGGAAACAAAACTCATAGAACTGGGAATGAAAAAGATCATGTGATATTCTTAAGAAAATTACTGAAACAGGTATTTGTATCAGGAGAATTCTCAGTATGATCAAGTCTTGACCCTCTTATATTCATAGAGTTCACTACATGTGATTTTATTGTTTTTCTTTTTACTCTTTGAACTATTCATCTGTGATATGATATGTACGTGTTTTTGAGTATGGAAAGGGGAGAATGAGTGAGAGGGAGAGAAATTGACCATTTCTTTCTTAATTGTGGTCATTCAATTTCTAAAACACACTTATTTGTATCTGATCTTAACCCCTTTATAATAGAAAAAGTGTCCTCCCCAACAAGCCCCTTCCTCATACTGCTGAGGGGCTGAGCACAAATGCATGTGTCTGACCAGCACAAACCAGAGCAAGTACAAGAGGCAACAGTAGACTCTTCACACCCTTTATTCTTGTCATTCTCTCTTCTGGTCACACAAAAAGTGGGTCAGCTTTTGGGCTGATTCTGAATTTTTGCCTCTTTTTTATACCATGTCTCTCTGTGGACATGGCATTTGTGATCATCTTGTTAATCCTAAGAAATCATCTTGAAATATTGACAGTAAACATCCTGGTTGGCAGCTATGCAGTATGTCCTGAGCAAATTGCTCTCTTTCCAATTTTCTCTAAAATAAGTTCAGGATATGGACCTGGGGGATGATTTAGATCAAATTTACATGTCCCAGGTGACATGCAGGCACTCGGCTATTCTAGAGTCTCTCTTATGTTCTACTTCTGCAGGTCCCACATATTTTTGCTTTTGATACCACTTTTTTTCCTTGCATGGAAAACTGGATGTTTTAGTCCATATATTATAATTAGTCTTGATTTCAATTCCTACTGGTTGTGTTGTTGTGGCTGATTTGTTATATCTCTTTTCTGTTTTGTGTCTGTTCTATAGGAATTGTTTAGTTTATATTCCTTTTAGAATCTCTTCTCTCAACAGTGTATGCAGTCTCTGCTGTATGAGTTTTAATTCCTTTTTCCTTCTTTGTTAGTCCTGGCTTCTGAGGGGTCATCCCTGCATCAGCATATCTTATTATTTATGCAATGATTGCTCATTGTTCTTTAAACACCTTAAGTCAACAAGGTTTCTTTCTCACTGTTCCTTAAACACCTGAGTCAACAAGGTACTACCACCTTGGCTAAATGGACACCAGTGTGTGTTGGGGCAGAATTTCAGAGTTCAGACAGTTACAATTAGCCAACCATCGGTTGGTTATTGGGTCCCTGGGTCTTTCCTCAACATTAAGGCATCCCAGAAGGTCTGACCGCTTTTCAAATCTTCAGGAATAAATCAGAGGTTTCCACAACTTCCTAGGAAGGTTTCATTTCCTATACATCCTTTTTTTTCATTTTTGGCAAGCTCCTTGTTTTCTCCAACACTGATGAAATCTTAGGGGGCTGTGATCTTCTCCTTCACCACCCTTTGCCAGGAGTCAGTGCTCTTGTTTTTGACAATTCCTCTGGAAACGTGACATTTCTGGAGATTTCCATTTAAGGACAGACCTCTTTCAAGGGCAGCAAGTCACAGGTAGTGGACATATAGCTGAGTTAGATGAGAGCTCCAAGAAAAACACAACTGACACTTCTAAACTGGGTCCAATATTGTTTCTTGGGTGAATTTTTTTTTTCATATAATTATATGGTTTTAGTAACTTTTCAGAGTTTTGAAATGCTTGTCTTTGACCATTTTACTCAGATTTAAAACTCTTGGTTGGGGAAAGAATTTGCTGAAGATCTCATTCTATGTCAGTGGTGCGATGACCTTAACCATTGGGTCTTGCCAACTAAAGCTGATCCTTTAACTCATCCCATTATTGGATTTTCATTGAGAAATGGAACAATAAACATTTGGTTCAGCATGGGTAGATATTTATGTATTCTTTCCATCTAAAAACTGGTCATTAGTTTCTGTAGATATTCTAGAGGTCTGGCTCTGTCAATCAAAACATGGACATGACCTTTGGAACTTAGGCATTGTGTGTGCAAAGAAAACACTTTGGCTTGCACCTTAGTTGTATCTGCTTCCTTTATCTCTCCTACTGTCTCCATTTTGATGTCTGGTGATCCTAACGTTGTGAGACATGAGATCCCCAGTACCACCCATAAGAGCTAAAATATGCTGAGAGGTATTGCAGCAAAAACAGTAGCAGTTTTTTCTAAATTATGACTCAGGACATATGATATCATCTGCTGGTCAATACCACCTCTTAGACCTCAGGCACCAGATTAATATTGTCAAATGATGAAATGATTAACAAGTTGCCTGATGTTCTTTAGGAAAACAAGTCCTTTTTAAACAAAATCTGTTCACCCTGCTCATCCCAGAAATGACATTGAATGGAAAGCTTACACCATGTAGTATAAATACCTTCCAAGATCCTTTACCTAACTTTCTCCTCTATGACCCATCAATAATTCTGCTGTTAGTCCTAAATTGAATTGTTTCCCCTTCTGTATTAGTCAGCCAAAAGGGGTGCTAATGTGAAATGCCAAAAATGGATTGGTCTTTATGAGAAGGGTATTTATTTGGGGTAGGAGTCCACAGATACCAGGCCATAAAG
>JAKSZT010054573.1:4142430-4160494 GCA_026826555.1 Tolypeutes matacus
TGTAACCTCTGGAATGACCTCCCAACTCATTTTGAAAACTGATACAAAACTCATTTGTCTTTACCTTTTCCCCCTTTCAGTCAAGGTCTTTCTCCAGTTGCATTGCTAGTTGGTGCTTGGTAGTGATCCCTCAGTGCCAGGGAGGCTCATCCCTGGTATTCATGTCCCATGCAGGGGGGAAGGTATTTATATGCTGAGTTTGGCTTAGAGAGGCAAACAAGGAGCAACAACGAGATTCTCAGAAGGTAAATCTTAGGTACCTTATAATACTAGGCTAAGTTTCAGTTTCAAAAGTAAAGTTTCATAAGTACAGTCATTGGACCATCCTCCTTCACTAATCATTGCCCCTGTACTCAGGAGATTCTTGCTGTTCCATTAGAGAATGTGGCAGAGCTCCTCAGGATGGGAATTTGATATTCTTTCCATTATTATGTGACACTACACCCACCTTGGCATTACCCCATGAACATCTGAACACATTTATATGCCTTATATGTATTCCCAGGTGAACCTCCTCCCATGTACCCTCCATCACTGACACCCTGCACCAATGATCCTCCCCTGTCATAATTGTAACCCTTCTGTGATCAAAAACTATTTAAAAAATGAAGTCAACAAAATAACCAAATACAATTAATAAGAAAATGAAATAATGAGTTTTAAAAACAAGAAATAAAATACAAAAAATGTAAAAAAAATAAAATAAAAATTTGGAATAATAAATAATGAACAAATATTAAAACAAATTTTTTTTGACATTGCCTTTCATCACTAAGATCTGTTGCCTTGTATGTACAGTGACATTTTCTTCCATCTATTTCCCAGTGTCTTACTTTTTTCATTTTGTCTTCAAATAAGTTTTAGGTTACAGAAAAATCACATACAGAATTTAGGAGATTCCTATATACCCAACATCCCCCCTCCTTTTCCCCTTTCCCCTATTAATAACATTTCATAAGTGGCTGGTGAATTTGTTACAATTGAATGTACCAATGTTGGAATATAGCTATCTATCATGGTCAATGGTTTACATTAAATGGAAATTTTATTAGGGGAAAATATTACAGTTCTGAAGCCATGAAACGTCCATATCAAGGCACCATCAGAGATGCTTTCTCATCAGTGTCAAGTAATATGATCATTGGGTACTGCCACATAATGAGGCAAGATGTTGGCTGATCCATACCAAGGTCCTGCCTTTGGCTCTGGTAGCACCATCTCACTGAGCTCAGCTGTGTGTGGTCAGGCATAAGGCTTGTCTCATAAGGCTTGAGCTGCTTTGTGGAACCAGCCTCTTGCGGGCCCTGTGCCTCAGCATTTGCTGCTAGCTATCCTTGAGTCATCTCTCTCTCATATGGTAAAATGACAGCAGTGCCTTTTCTGAGTGTATTTTCTCTGTGTCCCCATTTATATGATTCAATAAGAGGGCAGAGACTCAATATTAGTCACACCTTACTGACATATTCCAATCAAAAGTGATCTAATCAAGGGTCCTTAACCAAATCTTACATAATCAAAGTGCCTGATACCCAAAGAAATGGGTTGGTTAGAAACATATTTTTTTGTGTGGATCCACCAAATTGAAAATGTCACAGTTAAATTCAAATAGTTGTTTTCTTACATTACAAACAAGGCACTGTTCAAAAAATCCACAAATATATGTCTAGATTAAATCAGTTTATTTAATCATTTCCAAATCTAGTAACAAAACAGAGCCTAGATCTTGACTGGAAAATAACTTGTGGGGTAAACAACATGGCTTCCTTGAATGGAAGGAAATATGGTTTGAAAGCATAAATTATTTATTTTCACATTAATGAGTCAGAGACCATGTGAAGATGGTGTAGCTTCTCTACTTGATGCCACTATCTTTTTTAACCATATAAAAATTAAAAAAATATAGATAATGGGGTGAGGGTGTAAAAGCAAGTGAAAGCAATTTTTCTGAACATAGAGCAAAAGTTTCATGCAAAACTCATCTCACAGAATTCTGTCTTTGAGTATGTGTAGGGTCTATATGGAATCTTATATCAAGAATCTTGTTTGAAGTTTCTAGGATATTTTCTCATGGCTCCAGAACATATAAATTATTTCCTGTGTATTCCCAATGACACACTACTTATACGAATCTTGTTTAATATTATTGAAGATATTGTAAAATGATTGAAGAGATTAAGGCTATTTATTCCCATTACATCTCAACAGAATTAATTATCTTTGATATATTGCTTTCATTCCTTGTCCCTCTCTTGAACTTAGATTATTTTTTAGATATTTTAAAATGAAACTCATATGGAAGTCATAAGCTTTCTCACACTTCAATTAATACAATGTTGTTATTCAATAGTTAAAATCATTAACCATAAGGATGTGGAATTCTTGAGATTCACTTCTCTTTTCCTTTGAAATAAGAAATTCCACCCTCTTTTTTTTTTTTTGTCCCATAGACAATCCTCCACAATTATACTAATATCAATGCTTCCCTAGACTCTCAAGTGCTCACTCTTTCTGACCAAAAACTGCAAATCTGTGAATTCATATAACACTTAAGAAAAAATATTCAAATATATTGGATAGACACAAATAAATGAACAGAGGCATTTGACATCAAAGGGTCAGCTAGATATTCTTTTGAGTATAGAACTTCACATTGAATTCTGTGTTAGAATAAACTTTATGCAACTTATTTCCAATACACATAAAATTCTGAAGCATGAATGAAATAGATTCATGGTAAGGAACTACCACTGGCCTACGTTTCACACTTTTGAGACACGAGTCTTCCTTACTGACTCCATCTCTCTATTATTAATGATAATATTCAAACTGGGTTACTCTCTTCTTGCCATCTAAGAAAACACCACATGGCCATATCGTATTCATTAAAATACTGGTCATACACCAGTAAACAAAAAACAGCCTTCTGAGATTAAATTTTGGAGACACAAATCCTTGAAAATAATCCTGACATATGAATGAAATTTTGAGGCCAGGCCCTGAGATGTGGGCATTCTTATTACTTTGATATTTAGTAAATTTCGTTTACTTGGCATAAAAAGTGAGGGACGTATTTTTGCCCTTTTTATCCTGACCCATCAAATGGATGTGGAAATGGATGGTCACTTTGTTATGAATTTCTTCTTTACCTGGGTTTTTGTTGAATATTAGCTTGTCCCATGTTTGAAGAAATAATCATGTTAAACAAGAGTGAATTATTTAGGTAGACCTTTTTCAGTCCTGGTACTCAATGATGCAATAAATGGCAGCTCTTTCCTAAACGATTTTTATCGTTTTTAAAATCTTACAGATAGCCTATTCAAAAACATAGTAATGTCCACCACCATTTTTATCTGACGTATTTCCAGACACACTCTCATAAAATGACTCCAAAAGCATCCACTCTTTTATGCATGGGGGCAAAACAAAAATTGTGTCCTTTAGATCAGCTTCACTGCTATTACAGCCATAAAAAGTAGTTCTCGATGATCTTGGGTTTTTGAAACTGCAGGCCATATGAAGACTATACATGCCACAGTATCCAAAGCACTTATTTATTCTCTTCAATGTTACTTAGGTTTACTTTTATATCCCACCGCAGTGGCCAGATCTCTGGACATTGCAGAACTTCCAAATCTATGTGGCTTGATTTCTAGGTGGTAAACACGCTTTTGTCATAACATGTGATGGATTGTCTCTGGCCATCTTGAAGGAGACTGTTGTTCCTCTTCAGAAACCCTACTTCTGTCTAACACACAGGGAATTTCCCAGCATCTACAGGTCTTGCACACTGTGTGTGAGCTTCATCCCTCTAAGGGACTTCTCCACCTGACAACCCCCACCCCTCAGGGCCCGACTTTCTCTACACCTGGGTCAAGACTGTGCAACCTCGTTTCTTCTCCTTGCCTCTAATGTAAGGAAACAGGAGTCCTCCTCCCAAATTCAGAGCATGGTGGTGCAATGGGAATTTCCCCTCCATTCCATTCCTAGCCTCTTAGACTCTCTCCGTGCAAATCACCCTGAGCTGCAGACAGTGTTCCTTTCCCCACATTGTCTTTGCCAGACCCTTATATACTAATCTAGTTGCAATATAACACACATAGAGCACTTTCTGACTTTGTTCCTTTACCCAATTTAAACTTAACACCTCCTGGGATAATCTCTGTAATCATCACCACAATTTTCTCTGGAGAACTTGCATTCCATAGTAGCCACTGTCCTAGAGGGCCATATTTAAGGAGATGATTTCTGTGTCTTTAGATTTAGATGAATTTCCCCACAGAGACAAATATGTCTTTTGTGCTTTGAAGAAATTTATTTAAACATTTAGACATCTAGTGATGCCATGAGGATGTGAAAAGGGGAGATGAAATGGGGAAAGGGAAGTATCTCCCAGTAGATAACATCAGTACTACGTAGGAACAGGGAATACTTTCTTCTTAGTGATGATTTAGATTCAATGGAGATGTGCATGTTTCAGTTTCTCAGTGTCGTTGTCCTTTGTACTGGAATAAAAACAGGACCAAATGTTTAGTTAACACTTTCACAGCCTGATAGGGGATGAGCATATGTAGTGGTGGTTCAAGGGTAGAGAGTGGGGAGTTAATGCTTTATTTGTACAGAATTATTTGGGGTGATTGTAAAGGTTTGGGTATGGATGGTTTTGATAGCACAGTATAGTGAGTGTGATTAGCATCACTGGGAGTGTCTTTCAAAGAGGCAATTTTAGGTCCTCTATGTGTCGTCATAACCTCAGTTACAAGATAAAATATAGGACTCTCTCACTCAGTGAAGCCCAGTGTAAACCATGGACTATACACTGAGAGTAAAAGTACAAAAAATGTCCTTTCGTGAATTATTTCAAATGTACCACACCGAGACAATGTGTTAACCATAAGGCGTATATGCGAAAAATACACCTAATGTAAACCATGAAACATAAATAATAGTACAATTTTATATTCTTTCATCAATTGTACCAAACCTACCACGTTAATGCAAAGTGCCAACAATGGGAGGTATATAGGAGTGCAGTAATTTTTACATGATTATTGTGTAAACCTACAACTACTCTCTTTTTTTTTTTTTAATTCAGAGGAGTTCATGGATTGCATGAGCTGGTAGGCGCATACATTTGATATATTTCATGTGGATCTTACTACACTGCATATCTAGAACATGGCAGGTTCCATTAGGAACTTTTCCTCTGTGTTTGTGTGTGTATGTTGGATCTGAGATTGAGATATAGTTTTTTATAGTTACAAATTGGGGGGGGGATTTAATAGTTTAATTTTAATCCAAAACTTTAGGATTTTTTTTTTTTTTCAGTTTTTATTCTCCATTACCTTTTTACCAGCCACAGGAAAATATGTGCTTTTACATACATCACTCTGTTTTGCTTAGGATATATCCTTTTAAGAAGTGTAAAATTTATATTCATTTTCCCATTGCTAGGAGGATTTCATTAAATGTTATGCACATGTAAGGGAGTGGCTGGAAGGCCAGCATGTGACTTTCATGATTATGTAGAATGAAAAGTGTGGGTGCAGAAGGACAACTCCTCCTAAGCCTAATTCTCCAGGATTAGTGCAGCAGGGACAAAGGCAAGCGGGGCTGATGGTATAACACTGTGACGAGAGCCTTTGGAACTTCACTCCTTTTCCCGTGTACCCATACCTGGCCAAACTCTGCTTTTCTTTCCTAAATCATCGTCTTGTGCATGTTATTACTTGGTCACCAAAACTGTTTCTGTCCTCATTTCTTCAAACAATATTGCCTTTATAGTATCAGTACTAAACAGTTAACTGTTCTAGAGAATATATTCTTCAGAGGCATAATTTCTGTTACTGGCAGAAGAAATTACATTATTTTAAAAAATATGGCATCTGTTCAATCAGAGTATTTGCTTATTGAATTAGTTTATACTTTGGCACTAAAAAAAGGAAAGTTTAACCTACCGAAAAAATGAAGATCTTGAAGTCAATACTTCCAAACACCTAAAAATCGGAGTTCTTAGGACAAATGTCTGTGAAAAAAATAGTAACAGGGAAAAAAGCAAGGGATCAGTACAGATTTTATATAGAAGATAACTTCTGGAAAAAGGAATTTCAAAGAAATAAATTCATTTCCTGATAGTATATTTATCTATTAGCCATTCAATAAAAAGTGTAGTTACATTACCTTTTTCAGTGAGATTTACGATATTTTCTTCTGGAATCCCCTCTTTCCTAGTAAACTCTTTGAACTTCTCCATGACTTTATAATCAACATGCCTTTCTCTGCCTGAAATTCATCACACAAAAGGAAGAATGTTGTCCATTACAGTACCCAAGAAATTCGCAGAGCATAAATCTTATGATTGAATGTTGACATCAGGTCTTTATGTGGAAGAATTCAACACTGTCTAAACTGTTTTTCTCAAGGAGATACTAGGGATTGAACTGGGACCTCGTACATGAGAAGAAGGTGCTCAACCAAATAAGCTACACCCACTCATCTATGTTGTATCAATTTTTAACATGTATGTCACAAATCTCAGGTGTCTCACTGAAGTTCATAATGGAAAATAAAATAATCCAAATCAGTGAACTTTTACATTCCATCATCTGAAGGCTTCTAAATTTATATCAAGAAATGCATGAATTTTGGGCCAACTTCTGGAATCTCTACTTTTTCATTCTTTTTACTTTTTGGAATCTGGACCTGTTAGTCATGCTTTGTTCTTGACCCAAATATATTGGAATTTATTTCTTTCCTTCATAAGGTACTATGTCTGTTGACTATAGAGGTATTACTTTTAGGGTTACTTTATCTTCTTTCCATTCCTCTACTTTTATTGTAACAATTACTTTACCTTTTTTCCATTCTTTTACAGTACTGATGGCATATGTTAATGGAGTGCTTTGGAACACTCTTTGGTCACAACTCTACCTCCCCTTGTTTGTATCTCATAAAAAATACCCTGAACTCTTTACATTTAGGGAGACAGAAGTTGACTGATGAGACTCCTGTCTCCATGCTGGCCGACCATTTATTAAAGCTCTTTCTGTTCTCGAAAACCTGATATCAGGGCATTAACTTCTGTGCATGGTGGAAATAAGCTTGTTGACAGATCCATGGATGCTGACAAACATAATGATCAGACAACTTACATATCTTTTTCTCCAATTAATGTGCTTGCAGATTTGAACTTCCTATCAAAGAATATGTCGCACCTCAATGGTTTTAAAGTGTTTTTGTTTCAAAAATGTCAATCTCTATGAGTTCAAATGATTTGGAGGTTGATACTTATGAAGATTTCTTTGAAAATAGATTTTAAAAATGTTAATAAAAGGAAGAACTTCGGTTGACTCGAATATATACATGGTTTGAAATCAGCCATGATTAACTGTTTAATGCTTTGAGACTGGGATGTGATACATACCAAAGAGAAAAATCACCTTTGTGACCAAACCCTTCTCATCCACATTGAGATCACGTCCTATCATAGCTTTGTTTCTTGCAAAAATTACTTGGAAAAAATTTGTTCCTGCATCTGTAAGTGGGGAGAAAAGTATATTAAATTTCACCTTAATTAATTTACTCTAGATGAGGTTTATCCTGGCTTATTGAGCATATTTTTCAAAATGCTTACCAGACCAATGACTTCTATCTCATTTTGCCTTTGCAGAAAACGTTAGAATCAATTATGCGAGCAAGGAAGGGGAAGTTCTTATGATAGCTGGACTTTTCCTTGTGGCCACTTTCAAATACAGATCCACATATCGAATTTCTAGTCTTAATACAATGTCTAAAGGCATATATTCTAATGATAAATATTTTAAACAACAGAGTTCCATTTTTATATTATAAACACAAGTGTCAATTTGTCTGTTTTTCTTCCCTTTATAAGAGCAATGAAATTGAACTGACTTTAGCCCTGAAGTCAATTCACATTTCATAGCATTGCTGAAGGGCTGTGTCCGTGTATTGTATGTCTAACCTCAACCAGACCATTCTCTGGTCAATTGACAAAAATTATTGCCTTTCTTCTGCAGAAGATTGGGAGTTTTCTGTCACATTTTGAGCCCAGTCACTAACAAAGTCATAGGTGTAAAGTCAATTTGCTTGTTAGGAGAGGCATGGGGTGACAATGTGACAATTAAAACATGAGATTAATTAAGATGTTTAAGGTGATTTAAGTGTGCTTGGTTATGGAAAATAGACCTTGATAGTTATATTCAAGATAGATGTTACTCTAGTTCCTAATGTCATTTTAATTATCTCACAGCTATTTCTGATAACCTTATGAAACACGTTATTTTGACTTACTGAACTACATTCAAAGTTGTATAGGCCTCAAAACAGTTATGACTTATCCCATTTTATATGACCAAATTATGTGCTTAGAAAATTAAGTAGTTACTCTTCTAATTGTAAGATGAACTGGAACTTAGACATATAGCAATCTTCTGAAAATTTGACCAGGAAATAATTTCTGAATATACTTTTACCAGTAAAACACTTGTACTTACATTTGATTTCATAAGAATTTCCTGTTCTTTTTATCCCACGCGAAATTTTCTCTATGCATTTTCCATTAACACTTGAAAACAAACAGCTTCATGTTAACTGATATAAATAAATCAATTTCCATATAATTAGGCTACTCCTTGTTTAACCCTAACAAAACTCTCTGTTAGGCATCATCTGAGTGCTTGTACCACAAGAGGTGGTCAACAAAGGACTGTCTGTGGCTTAACTCCTGAATCAGAGCAGTGAAGGACTTCAGGATTTCAGGTCGCTACTCATTTTTTCCTGCCCATCCCTTAATTCTTTGGTGAAATGAATCAAATGCAGCTTCTTTGGCTCCTTGCACTCTAAGGAAATGAACATGGTATTCCTTTGGTCTTATACAGTACAGAGGACAGAATCCCATAGACTCATCTCAGCAAAAGCTCATGGTTTATGCTCTTGACCCTAATGTTGATATTTCCCTGAAAAAATGGAGTCAAACTCTCTCTCAAGGGAGAGAAATTTCTGTGGTGTTTTCACTTACATGACATAATGTCTGAAGACAATTTCTTCACCACCATTATTAAAATTAATCTCACGGGCATAAGTGTTGAAAGGACCATTTTTGATTATCTTTTCTTTGTTACAAGCCGCAATGAACAGTGAATTCCAGGGCCCTGAAAGCTGTAATGAGTGTGTGAGTCAGTATTCTAGTCAAACTTTTAAATTTTCCCACAATAATCTGTCATGATTTACCTTTCCTCTTTATCTTTTCATTAAAAACATTTAATATTAGTAAGAGGCAAACCAAAATCAATAGTAAGAAGCAATTGAGATTCTCCTGATACAGCTTAAGCTCAGTTAGCAAAAGCTATGAGGAACTTAAATCACATGCTTGATTCTTCAGCTAATATAGTTATAATAGAAAAGAATAAATCAGGTGGTATAGTATACAAGTATGAGTCAGGTATAGTAGACAAGTATAAATCAGAAGATTCAAAAGCTTCCTATGAAACTTAACTGAATGAGGGACAGCTGGTTGGGAAAGTAGCTGGACAGATGAGGGGCCCTGCAAAGATGTACTTATAAAAGCACAAACACACAAACACCCCTCCTCACCGGCCAACGTCTTCCTCATACCTTTGAGAGTCCTTGTGCAGATGCACATTTATGATCAGGGCAAACCAGAGCAAGTACAAGAAGCAGCAGTAGAATCTTCATATCCTTTGTGCTTGTTGGTTTCTCTTCTGGAGGCACTAAGGGCAGGGTCAGTTTTTGGGGAGACTCTGAAATTTTGCCTCTTTTTATACCATCTTTCTGTGGACATTGGTGTTTGAGATCACGTTGTCAGTTAAAAATTCATTTTGAAATATCAACAATAAACATCCAGTTGGTAGGCATGTGTCATGCCTGGGGGAAGTAATTGACTTTTTCCTTGTTTTTCTAAACAAAGTTCACTAACTTAGCCTAGGGGTTGATTTAGGACAAATTTACATATCCCATAAGGCATGCAGACATCTGGCTGTTCTAGAGACTATTATTTTCTTCTGGTTCATGGGTCCATTGGATATCACTTTTTCCCCTGCATGGAAAACAGGGCAATTTAGTCCATATATTGTACCTAATCTAGATTCTGATTCTCACTAGGTTTATTGTTATGACTGATTTCTGTTATATCTATTTTCTGTTTAGTGACTAGCCATTAGGAATTGTTTAATCTAACTCTCTTAGGAGTATAATCTTTCAACAGTGTATGCAGTCTGTGCTGCATGGGTGTTTATTATAATCATTTCTTTTTATTTCATTTTTTTAATACTCCTGTCTTCCTAGAAGATCTTCCTGCATCAGCATTCCTTAGTATTCTTGCAATGATTTCTCATTATTCCTTACACACCTGGAGTCAACAGTGTACAAGCACCTTGGTCAAGTGTCCGTCACTGTGCGTTGAGATGGACCATCAAAGTTCAGACGTTTCACTCTCAGCCAGGGATGGCTTTGTAGCTCAAGCCCCGTGCCATTCTCAACATACCTGCATCCTGTCAGATAAGCACAGCTTTCCATCTCCTGCAAGAAACCCGAAGATTCAAATATTCCTATGAAGGTCAGATTTTCTATACCTACTTTTACATTGTTGTCTAGCCTCATGCATCCTCCAACACTAAGGTAGTCTTAGGAGCTGTGATGTTCTCCTTCCCCATGGTTTGCCACCACTCAATTCCTGCTGTTTTCTCTGAGAACAGGGCATTTCTGCAGAACTACATTTAAAGGTAGCCCTCTTCAAGGACAGTGAGATGCTGGCTGGGTCTCAGGTACAGCCATAATGCTGGGTGGGATGATAGCAGCTCTGAGTAAAACGCAGCAGACCCCTTCTTCTCAACAAGGTCCAATAATTTTTTTTGAGTGAAAATTATTCAAAGATATGCCTTGCATATCTTCCCAGAGTTCTGAAGTAAGGGTCTTTGAGCATTTTGCCAGATTTGACATTGTTGGTTGGAGGAGCGAACATGCTGAAGTTTTCATTCTACCTTGTGGAAGGCCATTCTCAGCCTTTGTGTATTGCAAAGTGGAGCTGCTCCTTTAACACAGGCCATTAGTGGAGTTTAATGAGAAAGTGTGTGATAAATATTTAGTATGGGTAGTTATTTATGTATCCTATCCACCGAAAAACATTAGACTCTATAGATATCCTCATGGTTCTGGCTCTCAGAATCACATCATGGAACTTACGCATTGTGTGTCAATAAAATTCTTTTGTTTCTACCTTAGTTGGATCTGCTTCCTATATCTTAGCAACTCCTTCAGTTTTTGATGTCTGGTGATACTAATGTTAGGAGATGTGAGGACCCCCACCCAAAGAAAAATCTAAAGAAGGCTGAAAGGTATTGTATCAACAACAGTAGCAGCTTTCTCTAAACTATGACTCAGGATATATGATATCATCTGCTGGTCAATCCAACCTCTTAGCCCTCAGGCACCACGTTAATACTGTCAAACCATGAAATGATTTATATATTGCCTGATGTCCTGTAGCAATACAAGCCCTTTTAAACATGGTCTGTCCATCCTGCTCATCCCATAAATGGCATTTAATGGAAAGCTTACACCATATGGAATAAATACCTTCCATGATCCTTTACCTAATTTTCTCTTTATGACCCATTCAGTCATTCTGCAGTTAGTTCTAAATTGAATTTTATCCCCTTCCATTATACACATGCTTTTTCGGATGGTTATTGTCTTATTTTACCACAGGGCTGTCAATGCAAACTACCAGAAATGGGTTGACTTGTATAGTAGGAATTTTATTAGGGAAAAATTCTATAGTTCTGAAGCCATGAAATGTCCATACCAAGACAGCATGAGAGATGCTTTCTCTCCAATGCCAGCTAATGATGATCTTTGGGTACTGTCAAGTGAAGAGGCAAGATGGCGGCTTACCTCTGCTGAGGACCCTGACTTCTGCGCTGGACTCATTGTCTCCCTGAGCTCAGCTGTCCACAGCCAGTCCTAAGGCTTGTCTCTTTCTTGGTCTCCCTTCTCAGCCTTGGATGCTCCACTTTGTCCCTGAGTTCAGCTGTGAGCCATCAGACTTATGGCTTGTCTCTTCAGCCTTGACCTGCTTTGACACTCCACCCTCTTGGAGTCATCATGCCTCAGCATTGGCTGCTACCTATCCTCGAGTCCTCTCTCTCATATGGTAGGGTCAAAATGGCAATGCTTCCTTTTGTGTGTGTCTTTTTTCTATGTCTCTCTTTCTATAAGGCACCAGTAAGTGGGCGGAGACCCAACTTCAGTCACACCTCACTGATATATTCCAGTCAAGTGCATTCTAGGTCCCTTAATCAAATCTAATGCAAAAATGGGTCTTACACCCACAGAAATGGATTCACTCAAAAACATATCTGTGAATTCATGTGACACCTGTTAAACAAAAATATTCAAAAATATTAGATAGAGATTGAGAAACGAACAGAGGCATTTGACATCAAAGGGTCAGCTAGATATTCTTTCGGGTACAAGACTTCACATTCAATTTCATGTTAGAATAACCTTTATGTAACTTATTTCCAATACACTTAAAATTCAGAAGCATCAACGAGATAGACTCATGGTAGATGGCAATCATTGACTTAGATTTCATACTTTCAAGACACTGGTTTTCCTTACTGACTCTATCTCTCCATTATTGACGGTGTTCCTACTTGGAGCTCTCTTCATTGCCTTCTAAGATAACACTACCCGGCCACATCATGTTCATTAAGATACTGGTGATACAACAGCAAACAAAGAACAGCCTTCTGAGATTAAATTTCAGAGATGCAAATCCTTGAATATAATATTGATATTTGAATGCAATTTTGAGGCTAGTCCCTGAGATGTGGGTATTTTTATTGCTTTAATATTTAGTAAATTTTGCTTACTTGGCATGAAAAGTGAGGAACATATTTTTGCCTTTGTTATCTTGACACAGCAAGCAGACACGGAAAAGTATGGTCACTTAGCCATGAATTTCTCCTTTTCCCGGGTTATTGTTCAATATTAGCTTGTCCCATGTTTGAAGAAACAGTCAAGTTCACCAACAATGAATTGTTTAGACAGACCCTTCTCAGTCTTGGCACTCAATGATGCAATAAATGTCCCCTCTTTCCTAAATGACTTGATCTTTTTGTTATCATACAGATAAACTCTTAAAATATAGTAGTGACCACCATCGTCTGTTATCTGACATCCCAGACACACTTTCACATAGTGACTCCAAAAGCATCCACTCTTTGATGCAAGTGGGGCAAAACAAAACCCTTGTCCTTTAGATCAGCTTCACTGCTATTACAACCATAAAAATTAGTTCTCAATGATGTTCCTTGGGTTTCTCAAAATGCAGGCCATGTGAGGCTATACACGTCTCAGTATCCAAAGCATTTATTTACTTTATTCACTATTGCTCAGTCTACTTTTCTATCCCACCACAGTGGCCAGATGTCTGGGCATTACCAGCCTTTGCAGAAGTTCTATGTCCATGTTACTAGTTATCTAGATGGTAAACACACTTTTGTCATAACATGTGATGGATGGTCTCTGTCCATCTTGAAGGAGACTGTTCCTCCTCAGAAACCCTTCTGCTGTCTGACACACAGGGAATTTCCCGACATCTGCAGGTCTCACACACCGTGTGTGAGCTGCATCCCTCTAAGGGTCTTCTCTACCTGACAACCCACCTGCCCAGGCTTGACTTTCTCTACACCTAGGTCACAGCCTGAGCCTCAGCTGCAGCCTCGTTGCTTCCTCTCTACTCTAAGGTAAAGAAACAGGAGTCGTCCTCCCAATTTCAGAGGATGTAGTGCAATAGGAATCTCCCCTCTATTCTGATCCCTAGCATTTTAGATTCTCTCCGTGCAAACACCCTGAGCTGTACACAGTGTTCCTTTCTCCATATTGGTTCAATTCCAAACGTTATATACCTTCTTCATTGCAAAACAGCACAAACAGTGCCCTTTCTGCATTAGCAACTTTACCCACTCTGACCTTGACACCTCCTGAGATAATCTATTTAATCATCACCACAATTGTCTCTGGACAACTTGCATTCCACAATAGTCTCCTGGAGGGCCATATTTAAAGAAGACTTTGTGTGTTTTTAGATTTAGATGAAATTCCCCACAGAGACAAATGTGTCTTTTGTGATTTGAAGAAATTTATTTAAACATTTAGACATCTAGTGATGCTATCAGGATGTGAAAAGGGGAGATGAAATGGGGAAAGGGAAGTATGTCCCAGTAGATAACATCAGTACTATGTAGGAACAGGGAACACTTTCTTCTTATTGTCGATTCAAATTCAACAGAGAAGAGCATGTTTCAGTTTCTTGATGTCTTTGTCCTCTATAGTGGAGTAAAAACAGGAGAAAATGCTTGTTTAACCCTTTAAGAGCCTGATAGGGGATGAGCATAGGTGGTAGAGGTTCAGGGGTAGAGAATGGGGAGTTAATGATTTATTTGTACATAATTTCTAGCGGCGTTAATTGTAAAGGTTTGGATATGGATGGTGGTAAAAGTAGCATATTATATTGAGTGTGATTAACATCACTGAATTATATAAGTTAGCGTCATTGAATGAGGAAATTTTCTATCCTCTATATATTACCGGAATTTCAAATAAAACATAAAAGATAGGACCCTACAACATAGTGAACCCTACTCTTAACCATGGAGTATATACTTAATAGTACAATAATAAAAAAGTCCTTTTGTGAATTATTATAAATGTATCACATTAATACAAGGTGTTACTAATAGGGTAGTATATGGGATAAATACGCTTAATGTAAAGCTTGAAATATAATTAATAGTACATCTTTCATTCTTTCATTAATTGTACCAAATCTACCACATTAATTCAACGTGCCGACAATGGGAGGTATATAAGAGTGCAGTAATTATTACATGATTCTTGTGTAAACCTACAACTACTCTTTTTTTTTTTTTTTTAATTCAGAGGAGTTCATGGATTGGATGAGCTGGTAGGCTCCTCAAACATTGACATATTTCATGAGGGTCTTACTACACTGCATATCTAGAACATGGCAGGTTTCCATTGAGAACTTTTCCTGTGTGCTTGCGTGTATGTGTGTGTCTGTAACGTGGATCTGGGATTGAGATATAGTCTTCCATACTTACAAATTTTTTTTGTAATTTCATTATATTTTTAACCCCGGAGACTACTGATTTTGTTTATTCACTTTTTATTCTCCATTTCCTTTTTACCAATTGCAGGAAAATATATACTTTTACATACTTCACTCTCTTTTGCTTAGGGTATATCCTTTTTTTTTTTTAGAGTAAAACTTTATTTTCATTCATATTTCATATCCATATCTTTGCTCTAAGATGAGCATAACAACAGCTATTCTAAATCTCATAAGACATTGTTTTCACACTGTTCAACTGAGTTGGGTTTCAGGGCTCTCAACATTGACACCTAATATTTCACCCTTTAAGATTTTACCTCTAAATACAGAAAAAAGAACCAACATCAATATACAAGAATCAAATTGCATAAGGGTATAATAATAATTAGCTCTTATGTTATATACTTGCCAACTCTGTAGGGTTGTAATGATGATGAATGATTTTTTTTTTCCTCCCACAAAGTTCAATGTCAATATTTGGTTTCGTTTTTAGTAAAATATCAGAATATATAAAAATGCTGCAGCGACATTTCCAGCGGGACTGTGTCTTCCCACCCCAAGACGTCCGTTCCTTGGTGGCTCAGCGCTGACCCTCGGGAGAGCGGGGCAGCAGCTGCAGGCCTGGTGTAGTCTTCCACCTGGACAGAGTGAAAAGATGCAGAAGGAGCCCAGCTCTCTAGTGTCTTTTTGTTGGTTTGCCTTTGTCTATGCGGTACTGGTTGCGTCTGGTGGGATCGCTGGTCATGCAAAACCAGTGTCCCATCCCTGGCTGCTGGGCTCTTCTTTGGGGGTTTAGCAGGCCTGGGTGCTTCCCAGCTGTCTCAGGACCCAAGGAACATTTGGGTTATCCGAGGTACATCTGGATCTTTGGTTGGCATTATGGGAATGAGATTCTACCACTCTGGAAAATTTATGCCTGCAGACTTAATTGCGGGTGTCAGTTTGCTGATGGTTGCAAAATTTGGGATTAGTATGCTCAATAGACCCCATCAATAATAGCCAGATCTCAGCTTGGACTCATAATGAAGAATTGAAAATCGCCAAACTCCCACTATTTTTAGTATACTTAGTGAAATAAATATAGCATTTTTATATATTCTGATATTTTACTAAAAACAAAACCAAATATTTTTATATATATATCCTTTTAAGAAGTGTAAAATTTGTACTCATTTTCCCATTGCTAGGATGAGTTCATTAAACGTAATAAATGTGTAAAGGAGGGGCTGGAAGGCCACCATGTGACCCTCATGATTATGTAGAATGAAAAGTGTGTTTGACAGAGTGACAGCTCCTCCTAAGCCTAATTGTCCAGGATTAGTGCAGTGTAGACAAAGGCAAGCAGGGATGATGGTATAACACTTTGAAGTAAGCCTTTGGAACTTCACTCCTTTGCCAGTGTACCTGTACCCGCCATCTTGTGCTACTCTTCCGTAAATCATCATCGTGTGCATGATATTGCTTGGTCACCAAAATTGCTTCTCTCCTTATTTCTTCAATCAACATGGCGTTTTAATTTACCAGTACTAGGAAGTTATCTGTTCTAGAGAAAATCACCAGGGGCACAATTTCTACTATTGGCAGAAATAATTAAGTTACTTTAAAAAAAATGGGAAGCAGATGTGGCTCAAGCGATTGAGCTTCTGCATACCACATGGGAGGTTCAGGGTTAAGTTCCGAGTTCTTCCTAAAGAAGATGAGCAACACAGCGAGCTGACATAACAAGATAATGCAAGAAGAGACACAAGGAGGATAACATAATGAGGGATTCAACAAAGCAGGGAGTGGAGGTGCTTAAGCAATTAGCTGCTTGCCCTCCCTAGGGAGCAATTACTTTACCCTAGGTTCCATTCCTACAGCCTCCTAAAAGGAAGACAAGCATGCAACTAATAGGCAGGGAGCGCAAAAAACAAGGTGGTGGTTTAGAAACACGTAAATTAAATAAATCTTAAAAAACAATGTGGCATCTATTCAGTCGCAGTATTTCAAAGAAATAAATTCATTTCTCAATAGTATATTAATATATCAGACATTCAGGAAGAAATGTAGTCACATTACCTGTTTCAGTGAGATTTATGATATTTTCTTCTGGAATCCCCTCTTTCCTAGTAAACTGTAGGAACTTCTCAATGAGGTCATCATCAGCATGCATTTTTCTGCCTGAAAATCATCATGGAAAAGGAAGAATGTTAACCATTAACATCTCAAAGAAATTCTCAGAACATAAGTGTTATGATTGAATGTTGACATCAGGTCTTTATGTGGTAGAATTCAACATTGTCTAAATTTTTTTTAAAAAGGAGGTCCTGGGGATTGATCTGGGATCTCGTACATTAGGAATAAGGTTCACAACTGAATGAGTACACCTGCTCCCCTACGTTGTCTATTTTTCAACAAGTATGTCACAAATCTCAATTGCTTCATTTAAGACTATAATGTAAAATAACACAATCTAAACCTGTGAACTTTTACGTGCCATGTATAAAGGCTTCCCCAGTTACATCAAGAATTGCATGAATTTTATGCTCACTTCTGGTATCCCTACTTTCTCAGTCTTTTTAGTTTTTGGAATCTGGATCAAATAGTCATGCTTTGTTTTTGACCTAAATAAATTGGAATATATTTCTTTCCTTCATAAGGGACTCTAACTGCTGCCTACAGAGGGTACTACTTTTCTGGGTACTTTACCTACTTTTCATTCCTTAACTTGACAGTACAGATGGCGTATGTTAACAGAGTGATTCGTTACACTGCTTGGTAGCAACTCCACCTCCCCTTGTTTGAATCCCATAAATACTCTAAACTCTTTAGATTTTTTTTTCTTTTTTTTTTATTATGGGTAAAAATCAAAATTCTCACAATACATACAAACATTTGCAAAATGATATA
>JAKSZT010054573.1:4160894-4252959 GCA_026826555.1 Tolypeutes matacus
CAACTGCAGGCTAAGTCTCATTTACAAGAGCAAAGACTCACAAGGGTAGTCATCAATAAAAAAACAACAACAACAACAACAACAAAAAATCAGTGGGTCATCCTATTTTGACAGGCACTGTCCATACACTCAGAGGACTATTGTTGCTCCCTTGGAGACTCTAAACTCTTTAGATTTTGAGAGAAAGATTGGAACTGGGGGGTGTGGAGGGCTAGTCTCCATGCTGGTCGACATTTTAGTAAATCTCTTTCTGTAAATCTTGCAAAATGGATAGCGTGGCATTAACTTCTATACATGTTGGGCAACGAGCCCTTGCTTGGTAACAGATACGTGGACTTTGAGAAACATAGTGATCAGAGACAGCTCATCGTATTAGAAATTTTCATACCATTTTCTCAAATTAATGTGCTTGTGGATTTGAATTTCATATCAAAGAATACAGCACACCTCAATGGCTTTAGATTTTTGGGGTTTCAAAAATGTCAATGTATATGAGTTCAATGGATTTGGAGGTTGATAATTATGGAAGGTTTCTTTGTAAATCTATTTTAAAAACTGTCATGAAAGGAAGAACTTAGGTTGACTTGAATATGGCCTTGGCTTGAAAACAGCCGTGATTAGGCTGTTTAATCTTTTTTCGACACTGCGATATGATACATACCAAAGAGTGCAGTCAACTTTGTGACCAAGCCTTCCTCACCCACATTGAGTTCACATGATATCATAACTTTTTGTTGCATAAACTACTTGTATAAAAGGTATTTTTTATAAAAAATTTATTGAAATATATCATGCATACATGAACAAACATAAACTTTAAGTGTTCAATAAACATTGTGAACTTACAAAACAAGCATGCACAACTTCATACAGGGCTCCCACACATCACCCCACCACAAAGACCCTGCATTGTTGTGAAACATTTGTCAACAAACCATGAAAGAGCATCGTCAAAATATTACTACTAACTATAGTCCGTACCTTACTCCCCTATACTTTTTCTCCCCAAGGACTTATTTATTTATTTATTTACTTTAATCCATTTTTAAGCCCCCTACACTGTTTTTGCTGTTTTTTGTGTCCATTAGCTAGACAACTCTGTGTCTGTTTCCTGCCCTCTCTTCTCATCCTTCTCCTCCTGTCCTCACTGGGATTCGCTCCTCAGAACCTCAGATTTGGGAGAGAGGCATCCTACCACCTGTGTCACCTTAGTTCCTCATTTTTCGGCGTGTCTCATCTAGGCTTTCACTTGTGTCAGTCTCCTGTTGTTGTCATGTGGCTGCGTGGCTCGCAGGGCCTGGCGGTGCACCCGTGCGTGGGGCCTGATGACTCACCCACTTGCGGGGCCTGGCAGCTCATCTGCACATAGGGCCTGGCAGTGCACCCATGCATGGGGCCTAGGGGGCTCACCCACTCATAGGGCCTGGAGGTGTACCCATGCGCAGGGCCTGGGGGCCCACACGCCTTCTATATTTTTCTTTTTTTAAATTTTTACCAGGAGGTTCTGGGAATCGAACCCAGGTCCCTCCATATGGGAGATGGAAGCCCAATCATTTGAGCCACATCCGTCCCCCTGCTATGTCTGTTAAGGTTGCCCAAAGATAGCTAGAGTTAGTCTTTTCCCTTACAGGATGGTCATATAATAAATCAGGCTTAGTTTATCACCAGCATTCTAAAAGCCAGACCTAGGGAGAAAACTAGGTCTGGGGACACATTCATGGTTTCTAATATAGCAAATGTTTAGTCTACCCTGCTTATCACAAAATCAGGACAGTGTGAATATTTACAATGTATAAAAGTTTTGCTTATATCTGTAGTTGGGGGAAAAAGGCAGATTGAATTTCACCTTAGGTGATTTATTCTACATGAACTTTATTCTGGCTTATTAAGCCTATTTTTAAAAATGCTTACCAGACCAATGACGTCTATCTCATTTTGTCTTTGTGGAATATGTTATAATCAATAATGAAAGAAACAAAGTGGAGATCCTTACGATAGCAGTTATTTTATTTCTGGCCACTTTCAAATACAGGTCCACATTTCGGAATTTCTAGTGTTAATACAATGTCTCAAAAACATGTATTGTAATGATGTCAAATATTTTAAACAACAGGAGTCTATTGTTATATTATATACAGAAAATCAATTTGTTTTGTCCCCTTGAAACAGCAATTAAATTGAATTGACTTTAACACTGAAGTCAATTCACCATTCACGGGTTTGCTGAAGGACCGTGTATGTATATTGTATGCCTTCCCTCAGCCATACTGGAATTCTGACAATTGACAGTAATAATTACCTTTCCTCTGCATCAGACCCAGGAGTTTTTTTTAAGGGGATTTAAGTGGGCTTGGTTAGAGAAAACTGTGGCAGTTTCAGGTTATTTATGAATTCCAAAAAGAGATTGTTTGTAAACTGATCTGTTCTTTTGGGCATGATACTTTTTTATTGTATTAGATTCAGCTGAGACGCCTTTGATTAAATTATGCTAAGATTAGGGCTTTGATTCGACCACATCATTAGGGTTACTCAGTTTGAATCCCACCCTATATGTGGTCTATATAAACCACAAGGAGATACACAGAAGTAGATACTCAGGTTGATAGAGCTCCATAGTGGCCAGAGGAGAGAACATTGTCAGATTTGATCCTGAGGCCCCAGAGAGAGGTGAGCTATTAGCCTGATAGTTTGCCGCTGAAGAGAACAGAGCAGCTGAGCCCTATGCCAGCATACAGCTGAGATCAGAAAAGGCTGGGCCCACTGAGACTTAAGAGAAGGGGAAGAATGAACCCTGGTAGACGTTGCCTGCCATCTTGCAACATGTGGCAATGGACATTTGGTGAGGAAGTACCTTTTATGGTACCTTGAGTTGGTCTCTTCAGGGCCTTGTAACTGTAAGCTTTTACCCCAAATAAATATCATTTATAAAAGCCAACAGATTTCTGATACTTTGCATCAGGACCCCTTTTGGCTGACTAATACAAAAAAAATTGATATTTATACTCAAGGGAGATATTCTTAATGTTTTAATTCTCTCATAGCCATTTCTGATGACATATGAAATAAACATTCTCAGTACATGTTCTTTTGATTTATTGATCTTCATTCAAACTTGTATGGTCCTCAGAAGAGCTATGACTTATCCCATTTTATATAACCAAATTATGTGCTTAGAAAATTAAGTGGTTACTCTTCTAATTGTAAGATGAACTAGAACTCAGATATATGGCAATCTTCTGAGAATTTGACCAGGGAATCATTTCTGAATATACTTTTTACCAGTAAAACACTTGTACTTACTATCAACTTCATAAAAATTTCCTGTTTTTTTCCTTCCAGTTGAAGTTTTTTCTATTCATTTTCCATTAACACTTGAAAACAGCTTCATGTTAACTGATATTAAAAACTCAATTTGCATATAATTAGGATATTCCGTGTTTAACCCTAACAGAACTCTCTGTTGGACATCATCTGAGTGCTTGTATCACAAGATGGTCAACAAAGAACTAACGTTCTCCTTTATGACCTACTCAATATTTCTGCTGGTAGTCCTGAATTGAATTGTTTCCCTTTCCATTATAGACATGCTTTTTTGGTGTTTATTGTCTTAGTTTTCCATAGGGTGGCCAATGCAAAGTACCAGAAATGGGTTGGCTTGTATGATGGGAATTTTATTAGGGGAGAATCTTACAGTTCTGAAGCAATGAAATGTCCATATCATGGCACCAACAAAGATGCTGTGGCAGTTTGATATTATTTGTAAACCAGTTTGTAAACTGGTTTGTTACTCTGGGCATGATCCCCTTTGAATGTATTAGATTCAGTATGTCTTTGATTAAATTGTGTTACGACAGGGCTTTGATTTGACCATATCATTAGGACAACTCAGGGTTGAATCCCCACTCCCTTGGTGGGCTATATATATGGACACTCAATCAAGGAGAACACAGGAGAAGATACACAGAGGAATAGAGAGTGCTCCATAGACATGGAAGATGAGAGAGCTTTGATCTGGCAGCCATGGAAAGAGAGATGAGCCCTTAACCTGATAGTTTACAGATAACCTTGTGAAGAGACCAGAGCAGCTAAGCCCAGAAAGAAAGGAGCCCTCCAGCCTACAGCTGATATCAGAAGAGGATGGGCCCACAGAGTCTTAAGAGGAAGGCTGAACCCTCACAGACATCGCCTGCCATCTTGCTTCAACAGGTGGCAAATGACTTTGGGTGAGAAATCAACGTTGAATTGGACTCTTCAGGGCCTTGTAACTGTAAGATTTTACCCTAAATAAAAAACCCTTTATAGAAGCCAATATATTTCTGGAACTTTGTATCAACACCACTTTTGACTGACTAATACAGATGCTTTCTCACCAATGTCAGGTAATGGTGATCATTGGGAACTGTCATGTGATGAGGCAAGATTGTAACTGATCTCTGCCTTCATCTCTGGGCTTATTGTCTTCCTGAGCTCAGCTGTGGGCACTTAGGCATATGGCTTGACTCTTCAGCCTTGAGCTGCCTTTTGGAACCAGCTCTTGGGGGTCTTATGCCTCACCATTGGCTGCTAGCTATCTTCAAGTCTTTTCTCATATGGTAGGGTCAAATGGTAGTGCTTACTTTTCTGTGTGTCTCCATTTATATAAGGCTCCAGTAAGAGGACAGGGACCTAACATTAGTCATAGCTTATGGATGTATTCCATTCAAAAGCAATCTAATCGAGGGCCCTTTACCAAATCTAATAAAACCAAAGGGTCTAACATTACAAGAAATGGGTTAATTTAAAACATATTTTTGTGGATCCACCAAATTAAAAATGTCCCAGCTATATTCAAATAGTTGTTTTTTTACATTCCAAGCAGGCACTGGTCATCAAACACACACATGTCTAGATTAAATCAGTTTATTTAATCATTTTGAAATCTAGTAACAAAACAGAGCCTATATGTTAACTGGAAGATAATTTTGTGGGGTAAACTTTGTGACCTACTTGAATGGAAGGAAATATGATTTGAAAACATAGATTATTTATCTTCATGTTGATGAGTCAGAGGCCATGGTGAAGATGTGTAGCTTCTATACTTGATGCCACTATCTTCTTTAAGCATGTAAAAATGAAAAAAATATAGATAACATGTTCTGAATATGAAAGGTTTGAGCATGTCAAAGTAAGGTAAAAGCAATTTTTCCAAACAAAAAGCAAAATGCTCACGCAAAACTTCTCACAGCTCTCTATGTATGAGTATGGGTAGGGTCTATATAGAACCTTATATCAAGAGGTTTGACTGGATTTCTGGGGTATTTTCTCAATGCTCCTGAACATATAAATTATTTCCTATATATGTTCAATGACACACCACTTCTATGAATCTTGTTTAAGGCTATTAAATATTGTGTGATTAAGGCTATTTATTCCCACTATCTCTCAACAGAATTATTTCGGATGATACATTGCTTTCAGTCCTTGTTTCTCTCTTGAACTTAGTCATTTTTGAGATATTTTAAAGCCAAACTCATATGAAAGTCATGAACTTTGTGACACTTCAAGTAATACAATTTTGTTATTCAATACTTAAAAATTATTAACCCTAACATCAAGGAATTCTTGAGATTCACTGTTAGCTATATTCCTTTAATATAAGGAATTCTACCGTTTTTTTTTTTTTTTTTTTTTTTTTGTCCCATAGACAATCCTCCACAATTATCCTAATATCATTGCTTCCCTAGACACTAAAGTGTTCATTCTATCTGACCAAAGACTGCAAATCTGTGAATTCATATAATATTTTATTAAGCAAAAACATTCAAATATATCAGATAGAGAAATGAACAGAAGCATTTGACATCAAAGTGCCACCCAGATATTCTTTTGGGTACAGAACTTCATATTGGATTCTGTGTTGGAATAAACTTTATGCAACTTATTTCCAATACACATCAAATTCTGAAGCATCAACGAGATAGATTCATGGTAAGAGACTATCATCGGCCTGTGTTTCACACTTCCAAGACACGACTCCATCCCTAATGATAATATGCAAACTGGGTTCTCTGTCCTCTAAGAAAGCTTGGTGATATCATATTCATTAAGATATTGGTTTTACACCACCAAACAAAGAACAGCCTTTTGAGATTAAATTTCAGAGAGGCAAATCCTTGAATGTAATCCTGACATTTCAATGCAAATTTGAGGCCAGACCCTGTGATGTAGCTATTTTTATTGCTTTAATATTTAGTAAATTTCACTTAATTGGCATAAAAAGTGAGGGAAATATTTTTGCCTTTTTTATCTTGACCCACCAAATGGACGTGGAAATGGATGGTCACTTGTTATGAAATTCTTCTTTACCTGAGTTATTGCTGAACATTAGCTCATCTCATGTTTGAAGAAAATGTCACGTTCACCAACTTTGAATAGTTTAGATAGATCCTTCTCAGTCCTGGCACTCGATGGAATATATGGAGCTCTTTCCTAAATGATTGGATCTTTTTTGTTAAGTACAGGTAAACTATTGAAAATTATAGTAGCATCCACCATCATCTTTTATCTGACGTATTTCCAGACACAAATTTCCAGACGCACTCCCATATAATGACGCCGGAAGCATTCACTCCTTGGTGCAAGTGGGGCAAAACAAAAACCTTGTCCTTTAGATCAGCTTCACTGCTTTAGCAGTGATAAAAAGTAGTTTTCAGTGATGTTCCCTGGGCTTTGAAGGCTGTACTTGTCTGGCTATCCAAAGCACTTATTTATTCTCTTCAGTATTACTTGGGTCTACTTTTATATCCCACCACAGTTGCCAGATCTCTGAATGTTACCCAACCTTTGCATAATTTCTACATCTGTGTTGTTAGATATCTAGGTGGTAAATACACCTTTGTCATAACATGTGATGGAAGGTTCTGGTCCATCTTGAAGGAGACTGTTGTTCCTCCTCAGAAATCCTTCTGCTGTCTGACTCACAGTGAATTTCCCAACTTCTGTAGGTCTTGCACACTGTGTGTGAGCTGCATCCCTCTCAGGGAGCTTTCCACATGATACCTCCCCCCAGTGGCCAACTGTCCCTACAACTGGATCACAGCCTGTGTCTCAGCTACAGCCTCGTTGCTTCCTAATGAACAGAAGGTGTTCTCCTGATTTCAGAGCATGGTGGTGCAATAGGAATTTCCCCTCCATTCTATTCCTTGCCTCTCAGACTTTCTCCGTGCAAATCACCCTGAACAGCAGACAGTGTTCCTTCTGCCATAATGGATCTTTGCCAAACCTTATATACCTTATATATTGCAATATAGCACAAATAGTGCACTTTCTGACTTAGCTCTTTACTCACTTTGACACCTCCTGGGAAAATCTATTTAATCATCAGCACAATTATCTCTGGAGAACTTGCATTCCATAATAGTCTCCTGGAGAGCTATATTTTAAGAGGAGATTTGTGTGTTTTTAGTTTTAGATGAAATTCTCCACAGAGACAAATGTATTTTGTGCATTTTGAAGAAGTTTATTTAAACATTTAGAATATAGTGATGCCATCAGGATGTGAATAGAGGAGATGAAATGGGGAAAGGGAAGAATCTACCAGTAGACAACAGTACTCCATAGGAACAGGGAATACTTTCTTCTTGCTGATGATTCAGATTCAAGGGAGAGGAGCCTATTTCAGTTTCTCTATGTCGTTATCATCTATAGTGGAGTGAAAACAGGACCAGATGTTTAGTTAACCCTTTCACAGCCTAACTGGGGATGAACATAGGTAGTAGTGGTTCAGGGGTAGAGAACGGGGAGTTAATGCTTTATTTGTACAACTCCCATAATTTCTATTTAGGTTGATTGGAAAGGCTTGGGTATGGATGGTTTTGACAGTAGCACAGTATAGTGAGTGTGATTAACATCACTGAATTACGGAAGCATCTTTGAAAGAGGAAGTTTTAGGTCCTCTGTGTGTCACCATAATCACAGTTAAAAGAAAAAAGATAGGACTCTATAACTGAGTGAACCCGTGTAAACCATGGACTATATATTTAATAATAAAAGGACAAAAAAAAATGTCCTTTCATGAATATAACAAATGTACCACACTAAGACCATGCTTTAATCATAAGACAGTATATGGGGAAAGTATACCTAATGTAAACCATGAAATATAATAGTACAATTTTATACCCTTTTAATTGTACCAAACCTACCACATTAAGGGAAAGTGCCAACCATGGGAGGTATATGGGAAGGCTGTAATTTTTACATGATTATTGTGTTAACTTATGACTACGCTAAATTTTTTTTTTTTTTTTAATTCAGAGGAGTTCGTCGATTGGACAAGCTGGTAGGCTTCTCATACATTTGACGTATTTCATGTGGATCTTAATACACTGCATATCTAAAACATGGCAGGTTTCCATCGGGAACATTTCCTGTGTGTATGTGTTAGGTGTATCTGGGATTGAGATATAGTCTTCTATAACCACAAATTATATAATTTTAACCCCAGAGACTGCTGCTTTTTTTTTTTTTTTTTAAACACTTTTCATCCTCCATTACTGCTTTACTAACTTCAGGAAAATTCATACTTTTGTACATCACTTTCTTTTATGAAGATATCTCAAATTAAGAAGTGTAAAATTTGTACTCATTTTCCCATTGCGAGGATGATTTTATTAAATATAATACTTGGTTAACAGTATTGGCCTTGGTTAAGGCCACCATGTGACATTCACGATCATGTAAAGTGAAAAGTGTGTTTGCAGGAAGGACAGCTCCTTCTAAACCTAATTTTCAGGATTAGTGCAGCAAGGACAAAGGCATCTCAGGGCTGATTGCATAATACTCTGAAGGGAGCCTTTGAACCTTTACTCCTTTTCCAGGGTACCTGTACCTGGCCAAACTCTGCTACTTTTCCCTAAATCATCATCATGTGCTCACTAATGCTTTGTCACCAAAACTACTTCTCTCCTCATTTCTTCAACCAATATTGCCTTTTAAGAGACAGTACTAAAAAGTTAACTGTTCTAGTGAAAATATTCTCCAGGGGCATAATTTCTGTTTTTGGCAGAAGAATGAAACTTTCTTTAAAAAAAAAAAAATGGCATCTATTCAGAGTATTTGCTTATTGAATTAGTTGATACTTTGTCACTGATAAAAGGTATGTTTAACCTACTGATAAAATGAAGATCTCAAATTCACTGCTTCCAAACACCTAAGAATCTGAGTCCTTAGGGAAAAAGTCTGTTAAAAAAATAAGAACAGGGAAAAAAGCAAGTGATCAATACAGATTTATATATGCAAGATAATTTCTAGAAAAACAAATTTCAAAGAAATAAATTCATTTCCCCATAGTATATTTATATACTATGTAATCACATTACCTGTTTCAGAGAAATTTATGATATTTTCTTCTAGAATCCCCCCTTTCCTAGTAGCCTCTTTGAACTTCTCCATGAGTTCATCATTAACATGAGTTTCTCTGCCTGAAAAGCATCATGGAAAAGGAAGAATGATGTCCAATACGACCCTCAAGGAATTCTCAGAACATAAGTCTTATGATTGAATTTTGACATCAGGACTTTGTGTAGTAAAATTCAACATTGTCTAAATCGTTTTTTTCCAAGGAGGTACTGGCGATTGGACTGGAAACTAGGTGCTTGACCAAATGAGCTATACCCACTTGCCTATGTTGTCAAAATTTTTAACACATCACAAATCTCAATTATCTCAATGAAGTTTCTAATGGAAAATTACACAATCCAAACCTATGAATTTTTACATGCCATCATCTGAAGGCTTCCTAAATTATGTCAAGAAATGTATGAATTTTGAGCCAACTTCTGAAATCCCTATTTTTCATTTTTTTTTTAGTTTTAGGAATCTGGACCTAATAGTCATGCTTTGTTCTTGACCCAAAGGAATTGGAATATATTTCTTTTCTTCCTAAGATACTATACTGTTGACTACAGAGGTATTATTTTTATGGTTAGTTTGCCTTCTTTCCATTCCTTTGCTTTATTTGTAATGGTTCCTTTACCTAATAGTATAGATAGCATATGTTAACTGAGTGCTTCATAACACTGCTTGGTAAAAACTCCACCTCTCCTCATTTGAATCCCATAAAAGGGCCTGAGCTCTTTACATTCTGAGACATAGATTGAAGCAGGGGGAGGTGGGTATGGTCTTCAGGCTGATCAACATTTTATTAAAGCTCTTTCCATTCTCAAAAACCTGATATCATGGCATTACCTTCTATACATGTTAGGCAACTAGCCCTTGCTTGGTAAAGATCTATGGACCCTGACAAGCACAGTGATCAGAGACAAGTTATCTTATCAGAAAATTACATATCTTTTTCTCAAATTAATGTCTTGCAGATTTGAACTTCGAAACAAAGAATATATCACTCAATGACTTCACTGGTTTTTGCTTTAAAAATTTCAAAGTAAATGAGTTCAATGGATTTGGAGGTTGATATGTATGAAGGTTTCTTTGAAAATGTATTTAAAACTGCCATATAAGGAAGAACCTATGTTGACTTGAATATAGCTATGATTGAAATCAGTCATGATTAAGCTGTTTAATCTTCTGAGCCTGGGATGTGATATCTACCAAAGATTGCAGTCATTTCTGTGACCAAGCCATCCTCAACCGTATTGAAATTCCATGTTACCATGGCTCCTTTTCTTACAAAAATTATTTGGAAAAATTTTTTTCCTGCATCTGTCAGAAGGGAAAAAAGCATAATGAATTTCATCTTATTTGATTTATTCTAGAAGAGATTTGTCCTGGCTTATTAAGCTAATTTTTAAAAAATGCTTGCCAGACCAGTCATTATGATCTCATTTTGCCTTTGCAGAAAATGTTATAATCAATTATGAAAGCAACGAGGTGGGATTCTATATAATAAGAACTTTTACTTGTGGCTATTTTCAAATACAGATCCACTTTTTAAGTTTCTAGTCTTAACACAATGTCTCTAAAATATTTTGCATCATTAGAATACATGATTTAAATGATTCCATTGTTATAAACACAAGTATCAATTTGTCTGTTTTTCTTCCCATTATAACATAATGAAATTCAACTGACTTTAGCACTTAAGGCAGTTCCCCATGCAAAGCATTGCTGAAGTGCCGTGTACATATATGGTATACCTAACCTTGACCAGACCATACTATGGAAAATGACAGTAATTATTGCCTTTTCACTACACAAGACCAGGAGTTTTATGTCACAAGTCAAGCCCTGTCACTAACAAAGCCATAGTTGTAAAATCAATTTGCTTGTTAGGAGAGGCAGAGGGAGGCAATGTGACAATTAAAGCAACAGATTTATTAAGATGATTTAAGCATGCTTGGTTACAGAAAATAGACTTGGATATTTATACTCAAGATACACATTACGTTTTAGGTCTTAATGTCATTTTCCTTATCTCACAGCCCTTCCTAATACCCTTATAATGTAAAAATACTCAGTGCACATTCCTAGTGCATTCTTGATCTGCATTCAAAGTTGTATGGGCCTCAGAAGAGCTATGATTTATCCTATTTTATATGACAAAATCATGTGCTTAGAAAATTAAGTGGTTACTCTTCTAACTGTAAGATGACCTGGAACGCAGATATATGATAATCTCCTGAGAATTGGACCAAGAAATCATTTCTGAATATATTTTTCACCACTAAACCAGTTGTACTTACAATCAGCTTCATAAAAATTTCCTGTTGTTTTTCTTCCAGTTGTAGTTTTTTCTATGATTTTCCATTAACACTTGAAAACAGCTCCATGTTAGCTGATATAAGTAACTCAATTTCCATATAATTAGGATATTCCTTGTTTAATCCTAACAAAACCCTCCGTTAGGCATCATTTGAATGTTTGTATCACAAGGTGGTCAACTAAGGACTGTCTGTGGCTCAACTGGTGGAATATCAGCAGTGAAAGACTTCAAGATTTCAGGTAACTGAAATTCCTTCCTGCCCATCCCTCAAATCTTTGGTGAAATGAATCAAATGCAGCTTCTTTGGCTCCTTTTACTCTATGCAAATGAACATGACATTCTTTTGGTCTTATACCAATATACAGAACAGAATCCCAGAGACCCATCACACGGTACCTCTTGGTTTGTACTCTTGAGCATAATTGTGATTTTCCCTGAAAACATGGACTCAAACCCTCTCTCAAGAGATACATTACTATGTTGTTTCTCTGAGTATTGTTTACTTACATGACATAATATCTGAAGAGGATTGTGTTATTTGCATCATTAAAATCAATATCACAGACATAAGCCTGGAATGGACCATTTTCACTTATCTTTTCTTTGTTACTAGCTGCAATGAACAGTATATTCCAGTGCCCTGAAAAAGTATAAGGAGGTCTGAGTTAGTATCTTAATCCAACTTCTTTTATTTTCCCAGGCTAACCTGTCAAGATTTACCTTTCCCCTTTATCTTTGCATTAAAAGTATCTAAGTTAACAAAGCATGCTTTATAAGTTAATGTGGCACACCAAAATCAATAGTAAAAAGAAATCAAGATACTCCTGATACAGCTTAAGTTCATTTTTCAAATTCTATGAGAAACTCAAATTGTAAGCCTGGTTCTTTGTCTAATACAGATAGTAGAAAACTATATATCAGGTGTAGTAGACAAGTATAATTAGAGGGTTCCAAAGCTTTCTATGGAACTTGGCTGAATGAGGGACAGCTGGTACGGAAGGTAGCTGAAAAGGTGAGTTGTCCTGCAAAGATGCACATATAAAAAGCCCAAAAATGACATACACAACCCTTCTCACAGCCAATGTCCTCCTCATACCTTTGAGAGTCCTTGTGCAAATGCACATTTATGATCAGGGCAATCCAGAGCAAGTACAAGAAGCAACACTAGAATCTTCATATCCTTTGTGCTTGTTGGTCTCTTTTCTGGAGGCACTAAGGGCAGGGTCAGCTCTGGGGAGATTCTGAATTTTTGCCTCCTTTAATACCATCTTTCTGTGGACATTGCAGTTTGAGATCACCTTCTCTAGGTTAAGAAATCATTTTGCAACATCAACAATGAAAATCAGGTTGGCAGATCTGGCATGGCTTGGACAAACTGTTCTCTCTTTCCTTGTTTCTCTAAAAAAAAAAAAAAGTTTAGGAACTTGCCCTAGGAGTTGATTTAGATCAAATTTGCTTGTCCCACATGACTTTCAGAAATCCAGCTGTTCTAGAGTCTATCACTTTTTTTTTTTCCTCCATGGAAAACAGGGCAATTTAGTCCATATATTGTAACCAATCTATATCCTGATTCCTACTGGGTTTGTTGTTGTGGCTGATTTGTTATATCTATTTTCTGTTTAGTGAATGGCCTGTGGGTATTGTTTAGTCTATACTTAGAACCTTATCTCGCAAATTTGTATGCAAAGTGCTGCATGGGTGTTTTATTATTATTTTGTTTTTCTTCTTCATTACTGTTTTCTGAGGGGTCATTCCTGAATTGGCATACCTTTAGTGTTCTTGGAATCATTCCTCACTGTACCTTAAACGTCTTGAGTCAACAATGTACAGATACATTGTCCAAATGGCCTTCACTGTGCCTTGAGACAGACCACCAAATTTCAGGCATTTTACACTCGGCCAGGGATGGTTTTGTAACTAGAGCCTTGTGACATTCTCAACATCCCTGCAACCTGTAAGGTAAGCATAGCTTTCCATTTTAGGAATAAATCAGAATATTCAAATATTCCTGTGAAGGTTTCATTTTGCATACCTCCTTTTCCATTGTTGCCTAGCCTCTTTCTTGCTCCAACTCTAAGGTAGTCTTAGGAGCTGAGATGTTCTCTTTCCCCCATCATTTGCTCATTTTCTGTAATGCCTCTGGGAACAAGGCGTTTCTGCATAACTACATTTCTTCAAGGACAGCAAGATGCTGGCTGGGTCACAGTTACCAGACATAGAGCTGGGTGGGATGATTGATAGCAGCTCCAAGTAAAACACAACACACACTTTCTTCTCAACAAGGTTCAGTAATTGTTTTTGAGTGAAAAATTTTCAAATTACTGAATGTGTATGCCTTCTGTAACTTGAAAGAGTTTGGAAATGATGGTCTTTGAGATTTTTTCCAGATTTGACATTGTTGGTTGGAGGAAAGAACTTGCTGAAGTTCTCATTCTACTTTGTGGAAGTCCAACCTCAACTTTTGTGTATTGCAAAGTGAAGCTGCTCCTTTATCACAGCCATTGGTGGGGTTTCTTGAGAAAGTGTGTGATAAATATTTGGCTCAGCATAGGCATTCATGTATTCTGTCCACCTAAAACATTAGTTTCTGTAGATATCCTCGTGGTTCTGGCTCTCTGAGTCACAAAAGCATGGATATGACCTTTGGAACTTATGCTTGTGTGTGCAAAAAGAAACCTCTTTGGTTTGTATCTTAACCCATCAATTTTGATATCTGATGATAGTAATATTAGGAAACAGGAGGTCCCCACCCAAAGAAGAAGCTACTAGAACCGTAGCACCTTCCTCAAAGTTAAGACTTAGGAGACATTATACCCTCTGCTGGTAAGTCCCCCTCCTTACCCTCATACAGCACATTAATGCTATTCAAGTATGTTTCCTGGTGTCCTTAGGAAAACAGCAGGAATATGGTCTGGCCATCCTGCCTCATCCCATAAATGACATTGAAGGGAAAGCTTACACCATATGGCATATATACCTTTCATGACCCTCCCAATAATTCTGCTATTAGTCTTAAAAGGAATCGTTTTTTCTTCCATTATACACATCCATTTATGGATGACGATAAATAGATGTTTTTTGCATTACAAAGGAGGCACTGTTGTTTATAATCAGTTTATTTAGAAGGAATGACTTCCTAGGACGGAAGAGAATATGATTTGAAAGCAAACATCTTCTTACTGATGAGTCTGATGCCATGGAGAAGATGGTGGAGTTTTCATTCTTTACACCATTATCTTCTTTAATCATGTAAAATCATTAAAAATATAGATTCACTGATGTTAATGAAATGATCGGGGTGAGGGTGTCAAAGCAAGATAGAGGCAATTGTTCTTTCTCAAGCACAACTCAGCTCAGAGAACTCCATCTATGGATGTGCCTGTGTGGGGTCTATAGGGAGCCCAATATCACGGCACTTGTCGAAGTTACAAGGCTGCTTTCTCATGGCTCCAGAACATTTAAATTATCTCCTGTGTATATCCACATGACATACCTCTTCTATAAATCTTGTTTAAAGTTATTAACAATACTGTGAGATTGAGGTAAATTATTCCCATTGCATCTCACCCAGGATGAATCATCTCTCACAATGCATTGGTTCCTAATATATAGACTCTCTCAGTTCAACCTGGATTAATGTTACTGTTTTTATATTTTAAAACCAAACACATATGGAAGTCATAAGTTTTGTCAGTGTTCTTATTCAATTCCTATAAATGAATAACCCTGATGAAAAGGAAGTCAACGTGCCAAAAACGTTAGGAGGCATAGGTAGTCTAATTTTACTTACCTAATACTGATTAGTCTTTTGGTCAGGTATCTGTGAAAGAGAAATCACAGGAAAAAAATGATCCAAGTTTCTCAATATTTGTATGGATTATTTACATAAAATGTTTTTAAAAAGATGATTTTGGAAAAGGAATTTTTTATGGTCCATAACTATTCTTTATTTTTTTTAATGAGAGAAGCTGTGAACTTACAAACAATTATGCATAATGTGCAGAATCCCCATACAACACCCCTCCACCAACACTTTATATTGTTGTGGAACATTTGTTACATTATGAAAGAACATCAGACTATAACCACTAACTATAGTCTATGGCATACATTTGGTATATTATTCCTTACCCCCCATTATTAACACAGAACCTTATTTGACATTGATGCAAGAATATTACAATATGGCTGCTAACTATATTCCAAATTTACATTATTTTCCCCATGCATCTCCATGTTCTTACCACCTTGTAATACTGATGTACATTTGTTCTAGTTCATAGAAATACATTCTTGTATTTGTACTATTAACCACAATCCTCATCCACCTCTGGGTTCACTACATTAATCTCTAGCTTTCTTTCAATTGACAATTACATCCGTAGACTACCCTTTCAGGCACAATCCCATTTATAAACCAGCTGTGTTAGTTCTACTCACTATAATGTATTACTATCAACTCTATCCATTTTCACACCTTGACATTCAAGCTAATTCTAATTAAGACTTCAACATACATTAGGCATCAGTACCCCTTCTCAGCCCTCATCCTATCTCCTAACAACTTATACTCTAGGTTTTAACTGTTTATGCTTTATATTTATTCATATATATGTTCATATTAGTGAGACCATGCAATATTTTTCCTTTTGTGCCTGGCATATTTCACTCAGAATAATGTCTTCAAGGTTTATCCATGTTATGTGTGTCAATTTCATTTCTTCTTATAGCATCATAATATTCCATCATATATGCATACCACATTTTGTTAATTCATTGGTTGATGGACACTCTTTTGGCAATTGTGAATAATGCTACTATGAACATTGGTGTGCAAATGTCTGTTCATGTCACTGTTTTCAGTTCTCCTGGATATATTCCTAATAGAGGGATTGCCAGATGATATACCAGTTCTATATTTAGCTTCCTGAGGAACTGACAAACTGTAGTTCACAGAGGCTACACCATTTTACATTCCCACCAACAGTGAAGGAATGTTCCTATTTCTCACATCCTCTCCACCATTTATTTTGTTTTTTTGTTTTTTTTAAAAGTAATGGCCATTCTCTGAGGTGTCAGATGATATCTCATTGCAGTTTTGATGTGCATTTCCTTAACAGCTAGTGATATTGAACATTTTTTCATGTGATTTTTCACCATTTGTAAGACTTTTGTCCATTTTTTAATTGCATTACTTTCTCTTTTATGACTGAGTTGTATGATCTCTCTATATAGCATGGAAATCAAACTGTTATCATGTATGTGGCTTCAAAATATTTTTTTCTATTGAGTAGGTCCCATTTATCTATTTTTTCTTTCATTGCAAGATTTAAGAATCTATGACTTTCGATCTTAAAAATGTTTCCCTACATTTTCTTCTAGGAGTTTTTTTTATATTTAGGTCTTCAATCCATTTTGAGTTAATTTTTGTATAAGGTATGAGCTAGGGATTCTCTTTCTTTTGGACATGGATATCCAGTTCTCCCAGGTTGTGACTGGATCTGGATTGCATGAGATATCCTGTATTTTTCCCAAACCACTTTGATTAGAGGGAATTTCTTTATTGCATGGGGCCAAAACTAAGCCCAATAAAAAAAAGTTCATTCTCTATGTCAAATTTGGATCAAATACTGGAAAACCTCAAAGGCATCTATCAATGCCATTGTTGACTTGGTGAGAACACTGGATTGAAGGGAGTCAATCTAATTTAGTGGTTTTTTTTGTTTGTTTGTTTTTGCATAACAACAAAATCAGTCTTAGACACATTTTAACAAGTGTGACAAAAATGAAAGATTTGGGGTTAAGATGAACAAATTCAAGACTGGAAACGTGATTTATGCTAAATTTGAAATCTCCGATATAACCCATCTATATGAGTAGGTGCTATTTGGCAAAGACCTCATGGACTATCCTGGAATACTGCTGGAAATCCAGGACAAGTGCCTGAAACAGTAGAAAATCCTTTTGAGAGGACTCTATAGCAGACATATTTTTTTCATGTCCAATAGACAATGTTTCACCATCCCTGAGTGAAAATCAACAAAGGCGGAAGTCTCATGTCTGAACATTTCTCCACTATAAAGTTATTAATAAACATATTGCCCATCCATAAATCTCTTCCTTTTAGGAAAATATAAATAATGTTAATACAGTTTATTCTGCCAAGAATAAACTAGAATACATACCTATGATTTCAGTCAAATGTGTGGCTTCACCATTCTCATCCACATTGATGACATAAAGCATAATGGTATCAACTCTTGAATAAACAAATTTGTCATTTTCTTCACTGTATATGAAAGACAGAAAATATTTCAACCTCGTAGTATCTTATTTTTTATTTTATGTGTATTTTTAAGCATAACATTATGTATTCTTTCTTTAACAACGATCTGTGTATCATTACCATTCCTGAAACATGTCGGAATCATAATGTACTAGAAAATTGTTTTACCTATTGTCAACTTCCTCATCCAGTAAAATTCTCCTTCTTTAACAATTTCTTAAATATGATCACAATATAAGATGGCTAATGATAGCAAAGCTCCATAAACGGCATGAATCCTATAGGTTTATGGTAACGGGGAACATGGAGCCATTTCCTATTAACTCACAAGATCACATTTTTAACTTTTCAGGAATTTTGTCAAGCACAACCATTACTTAAAAGTATACAAATAAATTGTCACTGTGAATTTGGAGTTATTTAAGCTACAATATGGAAGGCATAGATGAGTTAAAGGACTATGAATAACCAAATGTGTCAATATTGATATTACCGAGTAGTAAGAAGAAAATTTTTCTAAATGGAGGCACTTAGGTTATGAAAATACAAGTAAAGAAAGAGGGAAACCTAGCCTGCATGGAAGGAACGATGATAGACAACGTAGGTAATCAGCACAAATATTAAAGCAATGAAAGCAGAATAGAAGAAATGCAATAGGTGATTGAAAAAGTAAGCTTCAAATTCAGGTATTGGCAAAATCTTGGTTATGCATTATATGTACTTGTATTCCAAATTGGTCTTGTTGCTTTATACAAAATATCGTCAGTCAAAATCATGACCTAAAATTAGACATTTGAAGATCTGACTACTTAATTTTATAGTACTTGTGTTTGAATATTATTTATAGCTTTTGTGAACTATTCTGGAGAGAAATTTGAACTAATTCCCTCACTGCTTTCAAGTAAAGCTCAAATTATGACAAGATTGGGTATTTTTACTGTTATTTTCATTATACCTACACTTATTTTCTAGAATTTAAGCAGATCATAGTTCTTAAACAGTTTAATCATTTAGATTGAATAAGAGAAGAAATCATGTTGAAATTGCTATAATTTTAAGTAGCTTTAAATACTTTCTCACGCATGAATATCATATGAAATAAGTGTACTGGAGCATGTTCTTAGATACATTTAATAACAGCATTTTACACATGGATCCTGTTATATAACATCCTGATATATAACATCCTGACTTTGTCCAACAAAATGACTGTTTGGAAAATTAAGTGACTTTTCAGATTAGATTTGCACTTAGTGTAGGTATTACACTAAAATCAAGACATGTGGAAATCCCAGACTGAACTAAGACAATGAATTTGAATACCCACCATCATTTGAGACATTTACTCATGAGAGAACATCACCTACTTACAGTCAAGCTTGTATTTGTTTTCTCCTATTCTCCTTCCCTCTTCTTTGAGCTTCTCACATACACCATCATCCCTTGAAACAAATGAACAAAACATTCCTGATTACTCATTCACTCATTGAAACTTTTGTTTGGCCTGAGTGTCAATGTTTAAAAAAAATGTTAATTGCTAAAAATAGATTTTTTCAGTCTCATGCTCATTTGATTTCTCCAGAAGGTGGTGGGACAACCTACTCCAGGGTTTCTCCACCTCAGCACTTATTGACATTCTGGGCTGACAATTATTTGTTGTGGGGGTGGTTCTGAACTTCCAAGGATGTTGAGCTTCCTTGGTTTCTACCCACTAGATGCCAGTAGTGATCACTCCCCCAAGTTGAGAAGACAAAGATGTCATTGCCAGGTAACTCCGTGCACCCCCCCACCATAGAATTAGTAGAAATTAGAAGTAGAAACACTTCTGCTTGAGAATGACTGCTCTATTCCTTTGATATAAGCAATTACCCTCTCTTTTCTCTGTCTCACAGACTATTTTTCTGCCTTTAACCTACATTTTGGTGTTTCCCTAGACTCTAAAATGCTCATTCTTTCTGAGCTAAGCCTGCAATTCTGTCAATTAATTTAACACTTATTAAGCAAAAATATTCAAATAGAGAAATGGACAGAGGCATTTTTCAAAGGGTCAGATAGACATTCTTTTGGTACAAATGTGTGTTAGAATAAACTTCATGCAACTTATTCCCAATATACATAAAAACTCTGGTCCATCAACCAAATAGACACATGGTAGATGACTATCATTGGTCAACAGTGCAGGCTTTCAAGAGAGACGTTTTCCTTACTGACTTCATCACTCCATTTTTAAGGATAGAGTTCCAACCAGGCTACTACCCTCCTTGCCATCCCCAGGTGGTTCCTTTAAATATTGGCAATACCCAACCAAATGAAGAACACTCTTCTTATATTAAATATAAGAGATGAAAATTCTTGCACCTAATTCTGACATCCATGCAAATTTGAGGCCAAACTCTCTGAGATGTCAACCTTTTTATTGCTTTAATATTTGTAAATTTTCTTAGTTGATATAAAAAGAGAAGGAAATTGTTTCACTGTTGCTCTCCTGATCCACTGATCAGACATAACCCCGAAGTCGGCCATCTTTTTCTGTCTTGCCTATGTTATCAGCTGCTAGGTAAATGGTGTTCCATGTTTCTGTAGGCTAAAAAGAAACCATTTTTCATAAGAAAAGTTAGTGGGGTTATTTTCAACCCACACCTATACTAAATATTGCTTCCAATTGATTTCAGAAGAAAAAAAATCCTATCATAATTGAACAAACCAGAGCTCCAATCACTGTCTAATAAAATTACCTAAAATGAAATGATATAAATTCCAGCTCTTTCTAAGTCTCCATCTTATTTGTCTATAAATGAAGAACCCAAATAACTGGAATGCTGGCTTTGAGTTCTGAAGACATTTGATGATACTGCTTTAGCTAGTTCAAGAAACTCATAATTTCACATTTCATGTTGAATTTATATTATCTTTTTAAAATCAATCTGTAGGTGGAGAGAAAGAGATTCAGGTAACTTTGGATACAACTGTACATAAGGGAAGACTGAGAAACACACATTTGCCCCATAGGATAGAACAAGTCCTCCTCCCCAGCACACTCTGCCCCTAGTACCGGTTGCTTTTCTTATGCACAAACTAGAACAAGAGAAAGCAGCAGAATCTTCATTTTGTTGATTTGGTTGGTGGTTGTCAGTTCCTCTACTAGAGTGGCAGAGAATCTGAATTCGCGCCTCATTTTATACATTTGTCTGTTGGCATGACATGTATCTGTTGTTGATCATAGGTCTATGGTTATTCTTAACTCTTTCCATAACATCCTAGTTGGCAGTGATGGGCTTTTTATGCCTATTTTATTTGACTAACAAGATTAGATTCAAGAGAAACTTAACCTTGTCGGATAATGACCTTTCCTGTAACTTAGAGAGCACATTACATCAGAGATATTTCAAGGGCAGTAATATGGATTTTTTTCTTATATCTTGAGGTCAGAAGTGGAGTGTGAAGTACAAGACATGAATTAAAGAGCCTTGCATTACTACTTTAGCTGTGGGGTTACATTCAAACGAATATTCTAAAATTTGCCAACCTTAAAATGTGGCACCTAAACCATGAATCAGTTTTCAAGACATTTTAAATCTAACCAAACATTTTCAACAATAATATTCCTACTATGGAATCACTCCTAAACCTATCTCTACAGTTTTGGTTACCTTTGAGTCTACAACTAAATCTTGTTTTTTTTTGTTTTTACATTATTTATTGCTAAATGTATTTGATACTTGCTCTTTCCACTCATCTCTTGAAATCTCCATGTGGTACCAACCAAGATTCCATTTGTAGATTTCCTAAGTGCATCCAGGCAAGCTATCTACTTCTCTAAGGCTCAGCTGGCTAGAGGTCATGACATTTATCATTCTTTTGTGTGAGAGAACCATTCTGGGGCAAGGACCTAATCCTTATTGGAGGAAAATAAAATTCATTTCCATTTTTCTAGTTTTCTAACAGTTTTTAAAAACTAATTTTGAGCCACTATATATTCATTGACTCAATTTATTCTCTAAGCAAGCAGGAAAGGGAGATCGATATCCCAATTTTTAGCAATGCTGTTGCTGCTGGTTATGAGAGCTCTCTCTTCAGTAGCATACATTTAGAGTAGTCTTTCCAAATTTGGCATGTCTTTTGAGTCCCTGACTGTGCTTGTTAGCCATGAAGATTTCTACGTCCAGGTTCTTATCCTGCGGTTTTTTATTATCAGATTTAGTACAGGGGCACATAAACTGAATAGGATATTGGTGCTAAACTGGAGACAATTTGACCTGACAGAGAACATTTGGCAATGTCTTGAGATATGTTTGTTTTTCAAAACTGGGGGTAGTGTGTGCATCACTACTGTCTGGTAATCAGAATTAGGGGAGAGGGAGCTCTACTCTAGAAATAGACCCAGGGGTGCTGGTATACTTCCTCCAACACAAGCAGTCACACACTTCAAGAGGGCTCAAGTTGAGAAGTCCTGGTTTTATGTGTGATCATCCCGCACTGTCAAAATCCCCATCACTACAGTGTCCTGCAGCTCCCTCCATGGTTTTCTTGTTCTCCTAACTCTTCCCCAACTACTCTTACTCTGCTCTAGATCCCTAGTCTTGTTGCAACTTAGTCTCATTTGTCCTTGTCTTCCCTACAATCAGTAATCCCCACAAGCACCAACTCCTTTCTCTCTGTGTTATTTCCCTTATAAACAATCTCCATCCCTTCTCCATAAAAACCTATGCTTTAGTTTTTGCCTGCATTCGCAGCACACAGAACTGGTTAATGAATAAAGGAATGTGCCTAAGGGTATCCTTTCAGCTGGGAAAATTGAGAGAACACTGGTCTAAAACAAGTTTATTTCACATTTTAAGTACTCAATCCAAAATCATTCCCAACATTCACATAATCAGATTGACTGTAAAAAGGCCCAAATGGAAGGCATCATAGCATGCAGCCAGTTGGACCTTTTTTTTTTTTTTCTCATTATGGGTAAAAATCAAAATTCTCACAATACATACAAACATTTGCAAAATGATATATAAATATATATGCATATATGTGTATTTTTGCTTACAAAAATGTTATTTATATATATATATACACATATATTTCAAGAGGTGCTTAGATTACCCAAAATATTACACGGAACCCACTGGGATTCCCATGTTGCCCACCATGTTTCTGAATGGCTCGGTATGCCCAGATTCTGGTAAATTACAGAAGTACTTGTTTGGTAGAAGTCCTCAGTCCATGAATGGTCTTATCTAACACACATGAGAAAGGGAAAGTCATATCCCATTCAATAAAACACAAAGGAAAAGAAGGAAGACACAAGAATCCTTAACTAGTGAATTTGCCACCTCAAAACAGGATAACAAGAAGTATAAAATGAATACCTAGGTCCTACATTTTAGCATAGCTCCCATGGAACCACTTTCCTGTTAAAAGTCATTCGGAAACATTCTGAGGTGGCAGACAACTGAAGTAAATGGCCACTTCTCAAGTTTTTTCACTAGAAATACTTTCCGTGGGGAGGTTCCCAGAAGCTCATGCCTGCCAAGCAACATCGTTCAAATCCGTCCATGTGAACATAAAACTATTTTTTTTTTTATAAAAGCCCTAACATATTCCATGATATTCTCATTCCAACAAAAGTATCTGGAAACTTTTGGCATGGAATAATTCTGTAAAAACTAGTTGTGATATCCTACAAATGTCAGAGAGGGCAGTTCCTAGAAACATTGTTCACCTGTAGTTTTATGCTCCTGGGTTAGTGTTTTTCTTTGGTTAGTTTCTGTTTCCTCTTTTCTTTGACTTAAGCATGTGGGTTTGATTTGCCAAATGATTAGCATTTCATTCCTTGGTGATGTTTTAATCAGAGTCAGCCTCTGGACATAGACTTTTATCAAAATATAGAGAGCATCATTTAGATATGAATTATTTACCCAAGTTATTGTCCCATATTTGATGGAAAAGCCAAGGTCATCAGCAATGAATTCTTGAGACCAACCTGTCACACTCTGGGCACTCAACGGTGACATATATGGCAGCTCTTTCCAGGAGGATTTAATCTTTCTTGTTATCTTAAAGTATTGACAAATATAGTATAGACCACCATTGTCCTTTATGTGAACACATTTGCCAGACACTCTCATATCAGAATCCCATATGTATTCATTTTTATGCAAAGGGGTGAAACAGAAAGCTTGTCCTTGAGATCTGCTTCACTACTATCTATAGCCACAATAATTTTTCTCATTCATGTTCCTTGGGTTTTGCAATCTGCTGGCCATATGGAGGCTGTACCTGTATGAGTAACAAAAGCACTTATTTATTCTATTTTTTACAAGGTACTTAGATTATATAAATGTTACACAAAAAATATAGGGATTCCCATACGCTCCACACTTCCTACACTCTCCCACATAAACAATATCCTTCATTAGTGTGACACATTCTCTGCAATTGATAAACGCATCCTGGGGCATTGCCACTGAGCATGGACCATAGTACACCTTGTAGTTTACACTCTCTCCACACAGGTTCTGGGAAGATATAAAATGGCCTATATCTGTTTTTGCAGTGTCATCCCAAGTCCCAAAAAAGCCCCCGTATTACAACTGCTTTTCCCTCTCCCTGCCTCCAGTGACCACTGGCTCCACATCAATGTTGTAATTTCTTCCATTGCTAGAATCACAACAAGTCTATAGTAGAACAAGTAGGTCTACTTTTATATCCCACCACATTGGCCAGATCTCAGAAGGTTGACCCAACCCTTTCAACAAGTCTGTGTCCATGTTGCTAGATCTCTAGGTGGTAACTACATTTTATCATGGTACATGACCTATATTCTCTGTCCATTTTAAAGGCGGACCATTGCTATTCCTCAGAAACCCTACTGTCTGCTGCATAGTGGAATTTCCCACCTCCTGTAGATCTTGCACGTGGTGTGTGAATGGCATTACTCTAAGGGAGCTCTCTACCCCATACAGTCTATATAAATCACCCTGAGCTGAACAGTGTTCCTTTCACCATTTGTGTAAAATGCGTCCTGGGAGTTCTTTGCCAGAGCCTTGACCATTCACCTTCACAGCAACATAGTAAAAATATCCCACTTTTTTTTCCTATTTTCACCTGGACACCTGCTTAGATAATCTATTTAATCATCACCAAAATTGCCTCAGATGGAAAACTGATTCCTTGAGAGGCATAATCTCCTAGAGAGCTATATTTAAAGGAGAGATGCATGTTTTTAAATTTAGATGACTTTTCCCACAGACACAAATGTATATCTTGTATGTAATTAAATAAATGTATTTAAACATTTAGAAATCTCGTGATGCTATCAGGAAGTGACTAGGCGAGATGCAATGAGGAATGCGGTGTGTGTCTCAGGAGAGAAAGTCAGTGCCACATACTATAAAGGATTACTTTCTTATTGATTGTGATTCCTCAGAGAAGTGCATGTTTCTTGATGTCACTACCTTCTATAGGCTAGTGAAAACAGGACAAAATATTTAGTTACATTAGCTGTTTAACAGCCCAAAAGGGGTGAGCATAAGAAAGTATGTGTTCAAGGATTGGATGAGCTTCTCTGTTATACACTGGGTGAATTTTCACGTGTAACTTAATACATTCCATCTCTATGACACTGTATGGTCCATTTGGAACTTTTCCAAGGATATGGATATGATGGGTCCATGACTGAGTTACATTGCTCTTATATAATTATCAATTCTTTTATAGCTTCAATGTATGAGTGTCACCCCTGTGGTTTTGTTTCCTTTTCTCTCCATTGTTTTCCAACAGAAAAAACAAATCATGCTTTAGCCAAATCAGTGTCATTTTCTGAGAATATCTAGTAAATTAAGTATCACACTCTTATTTTCCCATCCTTGGGTGATTTCATTAAATGTAATACTTGTGTGAGTGGGTGTGGTTTTATGGCCACATGTAGCTGAGGACTACATAAAATGAAAGTGTGTTTAGACATGATACCTACTCCTAATCTCACTGCTCAGGGATTAGTGATGCATGAACAAAGACAAACCATGGACGATTGTGTAATACTGTGAATTGAGCCTTTGTTTCCTTACCTTCTTTACCAGCGTTCCCATACTCAGCCAACTCTTGCCACTTCTCCCTAAATGACTCTCTGTATGATATTGCTTTGTCATCAGAACTGCTTCTGCCTTTCTTATCCCAACCAATTTGACCTTGAAGGTCACAGTGGAAACAAGGTTACCGCTTGTCTCAAAACGTTTCTCTAGTGCTAACATTTAAGTTACTGGCACAACAAATAAAATTACTTTATAAAAATATAGTGGTACCGATAACAGGAGAGTTTAACCTGCTGACAGAATGTAGGAGTCCTTGAAGTTACTGTTTACAATCCCCTAAGAATCAGAGCTCTTAGGATAACTGTGGGGAAAAAAAGCAAGTGACCAATATTTCCAGGGACATATTAAGTAACAGATTTTTATATAGAATAATTTCTGGAACAAGGAATTAAAAGAATTGGTTTCCTGGTAGTATATTTATATATTAGGTGAATTATACATTCAAGAAAAAAGTGTAGTCACATTACCTGTATCACTGAGGTTTATAATATTTTCTTCTGTAATCCTCTTTTTCGTAGTTAACTCTTTGAACTTACCAATGAGTTCTTCATCAATATACTTTTCTCTGCCTGAAAATCATCATGTGAAAGGAGAATATTGTCTATTAAGATCCTAAAGAAATTCTCAGTACATAAAAGTGACATGAATGAATGTCCAAATCAGGTCTTCGATTAGAATTCAAAAATGTCTCAATATGTAACAAGTATTAATTGCCTGGCTTAGGTCTACAATGGAAATGCACTCGAACCCTCTGAACTTTTACTTGCCCACATCATCTCCTGGCCACCAAAAGTGCATGAATTATCAAGATCCCCATGAATTTTGGATTCAGAACTTCTGGCATCTCTACATTTTGTCTCCACCTCATTTCTGGAATCTTGATCTGATATTCATACCTTGTTCTTATCTCAAATCTTTTGCTAAAAACCATTGCCCCCCTGACAAACACAGGTATCAGAGACAATTTATTCTTATCAGCATATCACATTCCTGTCCTTAAATCCATGTTCTTAAAAAATTTAACCTCATAATCAAAAATATACAGCAATACCTCTCAATGGATTTGAAGGTTCCTTATTTTAGAAGATTTATTGTGAGGCCTGGAATCTATTTTTAAATGTATCATAAAAGAAAGATCGTGGCTTGAAATCAGTTTAATCCTTTGAAGCCGAGATGTGATATATACCATAGATTTCAGTCATCTTGGAGATGAATTTGGTAACATGTTATCATAATGTCTTTGCTGCATAAATAATGTGGAATGATTTTTTACCTGTAAGGGAACAAAAAGCAAATTGAACTCCACCTTAATTGATTTGTGCTAGATGAGCTTTATCCTGGATTATTGAGCATATTGTTGACAATACTTACTATAACCAGTGATGACTATAATCAATCATGAGAGCATGAAAAGTAACAGAATGTTTTCCTTATATGTGTCCACATTTCAGATCTAGTCTTACAACGTTTCTAAAACATGATCCCAAAATTTGAGACAACATGAACCCATGGTTACATTATAAATACAAGTATGAATTTATTTTTCATTCTGCTTATAACCTCTATGAAATTTAACTGACTTTAGGATTGAAGTCAATTTACCATTCACAGTGTTGCTGTAGGAATGTGTATGTATATTGTACACATACCCTGGACCAGGCTCTGTTTTGGACATGTGACAGCAATTACTGTCTTTTCTCTGTTCTCAACACAGGAGTATTATGCTGCAAGGTGAACCCTGTCACTGACAATCATATGGTATGGCTTGTGAGGAGAGGCAGGAGGTGACAATGCTTTATTCTCTGCTTTAAGCAAAGAGAATAAACATTGATCTACTTTTCAGAATCACTAAAATGTATAGCATTCTATCTTCCAGTCACAATATAACCTATAACTTTAATTAAATCACTTAGGCTTTGTAAAACTATACTTGTGTGTATCTTCCTGAAATATTGTTAATCTTTCACAGTGAACATCCCAGTAGTATCTGAAACTTCAAGATTATGTAGCCTCAAACATGTATGTCAGTCTCATGGAAGCTTACTCTAGTCCCATGTATCTTGGATGTCATTGAGAAAATTTATATCATGCTCATATGCATCTCTTCAGATAATCTACAAAGATGTCATACAATAGTTTTTACAACAGAGAGATTTTGCATAAAAGCTATCGAAATAATGTTTCCATTAACATAACATGATAGTAAGTAGCTCTGAAGAGCTACTTCTCAGAAGTTGCATATAAAGACTACTGCTGGTATTTTCCTTGTGGTGGTTTCACATTATTTTCTCCTAAATAACGCTGGTTTTGCAATTCCCAGTTCACCAGGTCCTTAAAGCCAATCCCATCTCTTTCATCAAAATCCACATAAAATAGTACGGCATAAAATGGAGAAAGTTAAAGGAAAGAAGTTAGAAGACATTCATCGGCTGTAAAAAAAAAAAAGAAAAATATTTCTTTTCCTTTTTATTTCTGTATTTTGTAATTACATACTGTTGATATAAGAGGAGAGAAACTGGTGAAGCGTAAGGCAATATATGTGGAATAAATATTTTTTATTACATTCATTGCATAGTCATGGTATTATGTCTTATGTGAGGCAAAGATTACACACACAGATTCATACAACAAAAATTTAATTCTTTAGACACCAGGTCATTTAAAATTTGGAATAATATGGCCACTGAAAAGGTGGCTAGAAATCTGAATACCCCCTTTGCTTTTGAGAGATATTTTTATTATGAACAAATGTGCTTAAATTTTATAATTTCTTTAGAGTGTAAATTAATCAAATAATGCCCTTTATGGCTTTATTAAGATTTTTTACAATTATTTAAGTGTGCATGGTTATAGAAAATAGACCTTGATATGTATACTCAAGATAGACATGACTGTCATTTTTAATTTCATTCAAAGTTGTACAGGCCTCAGAAAGCATATGATTTATCCTGTTGCATGTAACAAAATTATGTACTTAGAAATTATATGGTTGCTCTTTTCATTGTCAGCAGAAATTGAATTCAAATTTATGGAGTTCTTTTAAGAATTTGAAACCAGCAATTAAAATACTTTTACCAGGCAAACAGTGGTACTTACATTCAACCTCACAAGAATTTCCATCTGTTTTGGTGTTCCAGTTGAAGTTTTTTTTTTCATTTTCATTAATACTTGAAAAAAAAAAAAAAAAACCTTCATATTAATTGATATTCATAATAGAACTTCCATATAAATTAGGAAATTCCTTGTTTAACCCTAATAAAACCCTGTGATCGGCATCATTTGAATGCCTGTATCATAGGGACCTTCAAAAAGTCCTGCATGTTTCTCTACCCATGGAATTAGAGCAGTGGTCCCAAAGACAAACAGCAACCAAAATAGCAGTTATGTGTACAGCTAAATAAACAGAAGAAAGGTAAAAAAAAAGTTTAAGAAAAGAACAAAAAAGAATCTTCCCTTCCTTAAAAAAAAATCTTAAATTGGGAGGTGAGTATAAAGATGGAATTTATGGTTCTCAACATCATTGATTTCTTAGTAGACCGAAACCACAAACTGTGACAGAAAAAGTTTAATCTCATCAAATCCACAAACTTCTTTTCCTCCAAAAACACCATAAAGAAAATTAAACACCAAGCCTCACATGCACACACATATACAATAAAGCATATCTGGCAATAATGTGACAAAATACTTAATATGATTTATATGTACATATATATGTATGTGTGTGTACGTATATATGAAGAATGCATACAAAATGAGAAACCAAACGAAAATCTGGTACTGATATGACCATATTCTACATAGTTGCATGTATTGATGGTTACCATTTATTAGTCATGAGGTAAATGCAATTTAAACCATAGGGAAAAACCACACATGCTAGAATAGGTAAAATTACAACAAATTGCCAAACCATATTTGAGAAAGGATGTGGAGCACCTGATGAGCATGCATTGCTGGTGACAATGTAAAGTGATTGCGTGACTTGGAAATATATTTGGAAGTTGATTATAGTTAAACACCTAAACTATGACATGCCAACTCTGCTCCCAGATGTTTACTCAAGAGAAATGAAAACATGTTAACACAAAATAACAGTACACATATACTCATGGCAGACTTATTCACAATAGCCAAACTGTGGAAACCATCTGTCAGCCTATGACCTGGAGAACATACAGATTGTGGTATTGCCAAACCCTAATTCTTCTGGGCAATGACAACAGGATGGACTACTGATAATGTGTCCATGTGGTACAGTTTAAATCATTATGCTGAGTGAAAGAGTTGCAAAAGATGCTATCCAATATAGGGAGGTCTGGAAAGTAGAAAAAGGAGAATAGATGCTGTCCCTGTTAGATGAGGAGGCCTGTAATGGGAAAGGAAATATTCTACCTCTTGTGTGTGGTGGTGGCTCCAGGGGTGTATGCATTTCAGAGGGTGAATTTTATTACATGTGAATTATACCTCAGTAAATTGATATTTAAGAGGAGTAGCTACATGTAAAACCAATTAAGTATTAGAAAGAAACAAAAAATTCTAAAACTGGCAAATAAAAAGTGCATCTGATGATTATTGAAAATGGATAGGCATTTGTATTGGGAGAATTCTCATCAGAATGATCCCCTTTGCTGATAGTTTGAAAAAAAAAGTCACTTGAAATTAACTATGTGTTTTGACGTGTGCGTTTGAGTAGGAAATAGCAAGAAAGAGGGAGAGAAATTTAAGGTCCTCAGAAATCTACTCCATTCAATTAGTAAAACACACTTCTTATTTGTATCTGGCTGTAATCACTTTATAATAGGAAAAGACCATCCTTTCATGATCCTGTTCTATATTTTTCCCAGTTCCTCACAGATCACTGAATTTTTTCTCTCCTGATTTCACCCTCTTATATTTAACCTATACTGTTAATTTGACATAATTTTTCTTTGCTTCCAACTAGGAAGATTGCCCAGGTTTTGCAAATCTGTTTTCTCCTAGAGCAGCTCCCTAAAAATTGCCAAATTCTTTGAAAAAATCTTTCATCTTTCATTCATTTGAGTGCTTACCAAAGTTCCTGCAATATAGCATTTCATAAATAATCATTGAGGAACTGAAAGCTTTCACAGATTTAGTAATTGATTTTAATTGCACATAATTAAGTTCTTCATGGTCAAGATCATTTTGTGTATCTTCTATTCAAAATTCCCCTAACTTTAAAAGTTCTTAAAAATTACGTGTACAATATTTGGCTTCTGTTGAAGAACTTCAGGATTTGCTCCTTGCTGCTGCTTTGGTGAGATGAGTCAAATGGAGCTTCCTTGGCTCCTTGTCCTCTAAGCAAATGTCCTTTGAATTCTTGGGGTTTTATACTGGTGTAGAGGTCACAACCAAGAAGAAACTTCTAAGCAAAAGCTTCAGGTTTGTCTTCTTGAGCATAATCCAGATATTTCACTGCAAGGGTGGAGTCACATTCTCTCAACAGTCAGACTGGTTCTGTGGTGTTTGTTCTGTGGAATCTTTACTGACATAATATTTGAAGAGGGCTGTGTCATTAAAATCAATATTACAGACATAATCCCTCAAAGGACCAGTTTTGCTTTTCTCTTATTATCTGCAATGAAAAGGCTGTTCCAGTGCCTTGCAAACTGAAAACAAAGTTCCTGTAAGAATCTTAGTCTCTCTCTTATTTCCTTCAGATTATCCATCCTGAATTTCCCTTCCCCTTAAACATACAAATATCTAATGTTAGTGAGCAAGGCAGGCTTTGAGTTAATTTCAAAATCCAAAGTCAATGGTAAAATTGGAAAGTGAGATACTCTCGACATCACTTAAGCTCCATTATCTAATGCAACAAGGAACTCAAATTCAGTGACTGGTAAAGCAGAGAAGGTTATAAGTATTTTATATGTAGCAGATAAATAGAAAGCTAGCTGGGTTGTGAGGTAGATGTAGAGACCTAGTCTTCCACCCAGATGGCTACACAAGTAAAATCCCCCATAGGAATAGACACACAGACCTCCTCCTGCCCAGCAAGTCTTCTCTCAGTAGCTCCAAGTGTTTTCCACAGATGGAGATCTGGTCAGCACAAACCAGAGCAAGTAGAAGAGTCTACAGTAGAATCAACTTCTGGAAGAACCAAGTGAATCAGCTGTTGGGGAGATTCTGAAATTTTGCCTTTTTTATATCATCTCTCAGTGGACATGGCAGTACATTTTCCACTTGTCGATAATGAAAAGGACATTAAACATCCTGGTTGGCAGCCATGTGTTCTGAGGATATTGGAGACGTTTGGAAAATTTCTCCTTCTCCCCAAGGTTCTCTATAAGAACTTCAGGACCAGGTAAGTGGGGTCCTCGGATCTAGTTTGCATGTTTCAGGTGACATGCTTGGAACAAACCCTGCTCTTCCTACTGCCCCACTGCTCTCCTTCATTTTCCTTGTTGGAGGCCTGAAAAGGTGAATCTTGTAAGCCTTGAGAGATGCCAAGTTATGCCCCAGGCTCATAAACAGATTAGGAACTTCCCAGAGGGTACACCACTTTGTATACCCCTTCAGGGACAGTCTATCATTCCAGTGGTGGGAGGAAATACCTGTTTCTCCCTCTTGTTTCCCCAGCCTGGCCTCTGAATTTCTTATGAACAATTGACAATTTCATCCAAATCCTGTAGAATGGTGCTTGCCTTAGAGAAGACTGTTTTCTTAATGAAGTTTCTCCTGTTGCCATCTCTTAAGAAACATTAAATGTTGAATAGAAGGTTCATTTTAGAGGAAATTACAATGGCCAATTCTGTCTTAAGTAAATCAACTTGTTATTCATCCTTCCATGCTAACAAAATGCAAATACAACAGTGAAATGCACCTTTGCAATCCCTTACTCATTTTGTCAGATGTTAAATAGAAAGAATAAATGACCTCTATGATGATACAAAGACCATTCGGTGGCAGTCGCCCATTCATGGTTTCATCTTCTTTAAAATTAACTTTGGCCATTCAACTAAGGAACCTATCAACTCTGTCAGCTTGTGGCTGACCTTAGAAGATGTCTTATTGCTTCGTATTGGGAGATGAGAATTAAATTCTCTCCCTTTTTGCCAGAGACTCTTCTTTGAAGGTACAAGGAGATCCTGCTTGCAAATCCCTGATTACCATCATTGAAATAAGTAAAAACAAAGATGATCAATGGTTTATTTTCTTTAACATTTGTATAGAAATTTAAAATTGTACTAGGTTAAAATTACTAATTTTTTCTCAAAACAACCATGTTATTCCCCATGTTCTTGGAATATAAAAAAGAAAGCCTCATTCTCATTTCACCAGAGATTTGGTTGTGCTCTGAGAACTTGGTATACATGCGACATTTTTCCATACATTCTGTGTATTTACTCTCATCTAGGTGAACACCCTAAAGCTGTTATCCTTGCCTCAAAAAAGAACAAAAATGTTTGTGAAAGGTGTATTGAACTGTACAATACAAACAGTGACTTCTAATAGAAAATATGGGCTAAAGTTAGTAAAACTGTTCTAATAATATTCCCTCATCACATGTAAAAATGGTACTTGGTTCCAAATGGAATATGTTAAGGATGAGTGCCAGGATATGGGAATTTTGAGTTTACTACCTGGTTTTTCTGAAACCTACAACTTCTCTATTATTATCTATTTTAAATGAGTATATTGTATTACCCAGGGCATTGACTCAAAGTTCTTTATGCCAGGGAATCGTCATAAGCTTGGAGTCACCTCCTCTTATTTAGTCTTTGAGGGGGAGAGTGATGGCCCTGTGGTGGCGGCAGAGATGCTTATGCACAAGCCAAAGACCATCACAGACTGCCTGCCACAGCCAGGACCCTGCAGACTTCTGAGGGAGCCCAGCCCTGCTAACACCTCAATTGTGGACTTTCAACCTCCAGAAATGAAAGAGAATACGTTTCTCTTGTTTAAAGCCACCCAATTTGATTGACTTTGGATGGTGGCCCTAGGAATTGAAGAGTGGGTTGTCTCTGATTTTTAAATTAATTTCTAGAACACACAACAGAGAGCAACATATTCCTTTACCTGGAGGTGGATTTCTCACAGTCTCTGATACCAGGGGAGGTCCACTCTGAGCTCTTGGCCTGAGGCAGCCTACCATTCCAGCCTGCCCTAGAGAGGTAAGACAGGTAAATTCCCTACAAAACAAAGCCCTAATGATGCAGTGAAATGCTCCACCATGTCGAAAGTGATATTTTCAGTAAAACAAAGAGGAAGGTAATTCCTTCTGAGCTTGCTACAACTCAGAGAAATGGAGTTAGAAGAAACTGATCCGAGATGAAAGGTTGGGCATGCAGAAAGGAAGAACAGCGACTGAAAATGGCAAGTATGGGAGAAAACCAAATTAATATGGAGATTAAAAACTTGATATTTTGTCTCTATAAAGAAAATAAAAAGGTAGAAAATCTCACTTAGGAAACTGCAGAGTTCTGCAGGTCAAAATTTTTTTTTTTTTTAGAGTTTTAAAAATAAATGGAAAGTGAAAATCATTATCACAATGGCACATTTGAAATGGATGGATGTAGCTAAAAGTTTCTAATATCCTTGTACTATCTGAGAATAAACAATTAATTTGAAACTTTTTCCATCAATGATATAGTCTGTGAACACTAGTGATATTATGAGATAACAGTTTCTATATCACAGTTTATTGAAAGGGAAAAAAAGTGAAATAGTCAATTCACTATTGAAAAAAATGAAAAACCAAATAAAGCCAATAAAATTGTATGTGTATATATCCTGTTCGATTTTATATTTAATAAAATATATGGCTATATTTTATCAATCATAATGTGTATACACTAATGAAGTAATTGATATATACTGTCTCTATAAAAAAGGTTATCAGGCTGGATTAAAAACCTACAATACATGCTATTTGCCAGAGTTACACCTTAAATAAGGTAGAAAGGATAAGAGTAAACGGTTATAAATAGGCTAAGAAAACAATAAAACTTCTCTGGCTTTCCCAATGATTCTGTAAAAAGCCTCAATCTCCTTAGACACTGAAATATATATGGTGTAAAGACAAGCACTTTGCTTTCGCTTCTCTTGGAAACATTTTTGCCTATCATAAGGCTTAGTCCTCTAGCCCAAAGGGCAATAAAAGTTACCTTCTCTCCTCCAAAGCCAAATATTTACAGCCCCAAACCAGGTCCTAGGTTAAGTCCCTATCGAGAGATTTTATTTACAATCCAGAGGTGGGGAGGGTACAGAGGCCTCTGTGTAAGCCGCCTTTATAGGCAGAGGAAAGTCATTTAACAGGCCCCTTGCCTGTCCAGAAATGCACACAGGGCAGATCTGGCTCTCGATGCAGTCCCCCATGGATAAACCCGGACAACATGGGGCCAACACCACGTAGTATTTACCATGAAGTCTGTTTCTGGTTCAGAATACCTTGTGTGTACAGTCAAGATGAAATTAATAAAAACCCAACCAATAGGGAAGTGGGTGTGGTTTCAAGTGATTGAGCTCCCGCCTACCACGTGGACATCCCAGGTTTGGTTCTCAGTGTCTCCTAAGAGGAGGAAGAAGACAGCGAGCCGATACAACAAGAGACACAAGGAGGAAAATGTAATGAGACTCCCAACAAAGCAGGGAGTAGAGGTGGCCGAAGCCATCAGGCGCCTCCTAAAAAGAAGACAAGCACACAACAAACAGACATAGCAAGTGCAAAACAACTAGGGGGTGGGGAGAAATTACCAAAAAAATAAAACCCAACCACTGAAGATAACTTGCTGCTCTTAGTATGGTCATGTCAAAAATAAATAAATAAGCTGTAAGGGTCAAAAAACAATGACGAGGAAAATAAGGAACACCACATAATTAAAGGGGAAACACAGCAAGGAAGTATAACAATTCTAAAACTGTTCGTGACTCATGCTACAGGCTGGAACCAACAAAGCAAATATTGAAAGAACTCTAAGTTCAGTATCGCAATGGGACATTTTAACAGTCCTTTTAGAACTGAGAGAAAATGTCTACAAATTATCAGTAAGAAGACAGAAAATTTGGAAAAGCAAATTAGTGAAGCAGAGTGAGTTAATATATTTAAAATAATGAATATAACAGTAGAAGAACATGTCCACTTTGAAAAGCACACTAAAATGATCAATTTGCTGAAACTTAAAAGGTCTCAACACATAAAAAAAACTAAAGTCATATAGATTATTATAAAATGCAGGTAAGCTGTAAATCACTGAAAAACAGGTAATTAGAAAAATGCCCATACATTTAGAGTGTGGAAATAATTTCTAAGAAAAACCATATATTAGGAGAAAATTGAATGGAATTAGAAGATATTTTGAATTTAATGAAATGCTACATGTCAAATGTGGGCAACCTGATGTAAATGTTTTACACTTATCTCCTTAAATTCTTTTAGCCACATTCTGAATTAGGCACTATTTTTATCTCTAGCTTACAGGGTACAAAAAATAAGCTAAAATGTTGGGGAAAGAAAAGTGCCATAAATATGAGTGAGAGAAATTTAAAGCTGTTTAAATGATAATTGATTATAAACTGGACTTTAGCTAAGACTTGGGAAAGGGGAGCCTTAGGTTACAGCAAATTTGTTTACAACTCTAAATATGCATGTGATTACAGTTCGTTAGAGACACAAACACAACATAGAGGTAAGAAAATTGAAAAAACCAAAACAAAACAGTGTAGTTCATTTTCATTACACTGCTTTAGCTATTTTTGATATTTTATATGATTAAGAAAGTTTGGATAGACCCATAGATCTTCACTTGACAGCCATACTTTAATTTTAGAGGGGCCGAAACATTTGTTTATATTGAATACCAAAGGAAGGAAGTATCTTATGGAGATGTAGTCTCTCATCCTTAGTAAAATGGAAAACTACTGGTGGGTTTTGAACCAAAGGATGACTTTATGTAACTTACATTTTAATGAGGTTAGCCAATTTCTGGATGATAGCTGGGTCAGATGGATGAGAGAAAGCAGGGAGACCACCCAGGAAATTTGTTAATGGTAACTGGTGTGGGCTCAGGTGTGATAGAATTAATGGAGCTGCAACTCCTACCCTACAGCTCAATGGACTCATCCAAGTCACCTGGTGAGGAGACAACGATGGGAAATGGCCATCCCAGGGAATGGAGAGGGCCTGCATCTGCAGGCAGGATCATCCCACCCACCATATCCATGGGATATAAGCCCTCTCTCACTTGGAGGTGGAGTGGACATCACCATCCCAGGCCCCTCAGGATTGGGGGAAGAACTATGGACTAGAGTGGACTTGATGGTATTCTCTTGTTCACATATGGTGATTCTAGCAATAGAAGAAATTATAACAATGAGGTGGAGCCGGTGGCCACTGGACATTTTCAGGGCAGGGAGGGGATGTGCAGTTGAAATACAGGGGCTTCTTTGGGAGTTGGAGGTTGTCCTGAGTGGTGTTGTGGCAACGGATGTAGGCCATTTTAAATCAGCACACACCACTCAGAACTGAGTGGGAGAGAGTGTGGTCTACGGTGTGAACTGTGGTCTATGGTTGGTGGCAAGGCCCCAGGATGTGTAAGTCCATGGAGGGTGGTGGGCCACACTTGTGGGAGATGTTTGTGTGGGATGTGGTGGGAGGTGGGCAACATGGGAATCCCAGTGGGTTCTGTGTAATATTTTAGGTAATCTAAGCACCACTTAAAATACATATGTAAACATTTTTGTAAGCAAAGGCACATATATGCATATCTATTTATATATTTTATCAATATTGATATGTATTGTGAAAATTTTGATTTTTACCCACAATAAAAAAAAAAATTAATGACTCATGCCCACATTCTCTGTACCTTTTCAGATAGAACCATTGTAACCTGGAATGAGAAGAGAGAAGAGAGTAACTAGAGAACACTGCAAGCTAGGAGGAGGCTGGAATTACCTTTTGCTGGGACTGCTTCCGGTAGATTTGGGCCCAAGGTGGATAGTTTGTTTTGAACATACTATTTGTGCGAATGCTGCTGGTCATTTGTACTGGTCAGCTTGGCTGAAATAGCCAACACCCATCCTCAGTGGAGGCTCTCGGAAGTTGTCACTTATTTACACTTCATGGTCAAAGAAGCTTTATCTCGTCTTAAGCTCTGTCCCATGTAGTTCTCACATCCAAGAACTCAGGCTGAGTAGCAGCTCCCAGTGGGATGCGCTCATTCTTTTGGGGAGGGAAAGAGCAAGAGTCTGCTCTAAACCCTACGATTACATTTCTACTTTCTTCAGAGAGGGGGCACGTAGCATGCCTGCTGCAGATAGCTTAAAAGGTAAGCATTTGGCAACACCCATTGCATGTACCATGTGAAGTATCCTGTCAGTTATATTTTACAGTAATAGCATTATTAAACATAATTCACAAACTTATTTTTGTAAGATACTGTAGTTATTTCAATATCTGCAAAATTAGGTATTTCTGACTCACTTTTGGAACAATGAAAGTAGACCATGAAAATTATGTTCAGTATATGATAGTGGAAAAATAAAAATTTAGATAAGCAAGCAATAAATTCTTAATTTATTGGCCAGGGAATCATATTTAATTTGTCTTTAAGATAAGGGTAAGTTCTGAAACAACTGGTAAGAGAAAATCAGAAATACACAGAGATCCTTGTTTCATGAACAGAGTTAAGCAACTTGCAAAGTGAAAGAAAGAAGGAACTTTTCTAGGGAATGAAAATTTAAGAACCTATATTTGGACCTACAGTGTATACAATAAGTCCTCATTCTCTCACCAATAATGTCTGTTTATAATATTCTGGTTTCTTCCCTAAGTTTAACTGCTGAGAAATTTAGTAACTTATTGAGAAGAATCAGTTTTCATTAACATAATACAGTATTATGTAGGGAAATGTCAATAATTAAAAGTGAAAGTAAATAAAACCCATTTTAACATCTTAAAAAAAAAAAAGTAGTTATCCAGTGTGATAAAATGTGGTACTTGGGATTTATGAACAGCCAGTATCCATTTAGATAATCAATTAGTGCTTCCCATATCTTTGTGACAAGTCATATAAACCATGGATGAAGAGCAAAATATTGACTGTGTATATCAATGTGTATTTGATTTTTTACAGTGATAGCTTTTGTAGAAATGCTATCTAAAGCTTAATTACAAGTAGCACTTACGCTTTTATTGCAATAGTCACTAACCTGAAATTATTCTGTGCATTGAAGTTGGAAGCAATTGACTCTAACGAAGTTAATGGTGCTATTAGATATATGCTGAAATACATCTCTTACTTAAGTCTATGTGGATAAAACAGGGTTGATTCTGTTACTATTAGATAACATAGGCTAGTTTCTTTAAGAAATTGCTTCACCCTCCTGCCAGCTTTTGGAAAATGGTACAGTTATATTATATGATATGTAGGACTTTAGACTCCTTTGATGGGCAACTGAAGTCTCAGACATTTTCATTAATGGTTTGCACAGGCTCCTTGCTACGTACACTGACCTTCGGTCCACTCACTGCATTTTTCAGGTGATGCAGGATCTGAATACCGTACCTCATCAGCAGGGTCCCTCTAAGACCCCAGCCTCCAATGACATTTGGGAGAAATTACTTTCAGGGTAGTATTTTTTACTTCTTCATTCAAGAGAGATTTATTGAATTGACTGTGTGTTAAGCAATGTACTAGGTGTCAAGTGCTTTTTTTAAAATTTATCTTTACCATTTAATTAAACATACCTATAAAACATTATATGCAGTAGATATTTTTTTAAATATCCAGGCTAAATAAAAAATTAAGTCAACAATTAATGTATGCCATGCTTCTTTACACATTTTTAAATAAACTTATCTAAAAATATGGAATTATCAGGTATTCAGAAGATCCTTAAAAGTAATTAATTCTTTGGAAACAATAGTTATTCGAATTCTATTTTAGCATTCATTTACAGAAGTCATGTAATTCTATTCATGAATTCTATATGTTTTAGCCATAATTATCGTTGCCTCAATAATTCCAAAATAAAAACAGCAACCTATGAAAATATTGGATTCTTTTGTATGTATTATCCTTCATTCACAAAACTTGGACAAGCATAAGAATAACAAATTATGTATAAATTGTATAAAATTATACTGCTAAATTTTCTTTCATTTTGTTTCTTATTGGATTTGTAAATGAATCTTAGTAAATAAGTTTTACTGTTTAAGGAGATTTGAGTAAATGATCTAAAATTTTTAAATACTATTTAGTCAGCCAAAGATGACAAGGAATTGCATTCTTGTTGCAAATCAAATTTTTAGAATATTAATTAGCATATTTCCAGCAGAGTTTTGTATGGATTTTTCTGTATTACATGGTACATGATTTTTATTATGTTTATATTCATAATTAATAGAAGGGATGTTTATCTCATTTCTAAATTGAAACAAAGACTTTTAAGCTCCTCCACTCAAAAGTGTGCTCAGGTATATTGAGTAAACCAATTGTAAGTTTGAGACTGTATGTACCCCAGAAAAACATATTCTTAGATATGGCCCAATTCCTGTGGATGTAAACCCATTGTAAGTGGAACCTCATTCAGGATATGTCTTAATCCTATTTCTGTAGTCCTTTATAAATGGAATGAATGCAGACAAAGTGTTTTTGAAGAAAGTAGATGTGTGTTCCCTGCCTTTAGGAGCTTACACACAGATGTGCCCAAATAAAGTAGAAAGTAAGTTCAACACAACATGTATAGTAGAAATAAAAAAACGAAAGAGACTGGAGGAGATAGGATTGATAGAGGACTATCAGAAATAATTAAAAATAAGTTTTGTGGTGGCAGATGTAAAAATGTGTTAGGAATTTGTTAAAAGACAGCAGGTTCCCTGACTTGGAATAAAGTTATAGGAAATAAACAATTTTAGTCAGGACCATAAAGCTGTAATAGGGCATACTTGGTTTTAGACAGGATTAAAAAAATTGCAAGAATAAATTCTACCACATGTTTGTTAGAGGTCACTTATTTCAGGCGATGTGAAATGGAAAGGACACTTCCTAACTCATTTCATGGATTGCCCAATCACTTTTTTTTCTGAGATACTGTCACATGTGTGTTCTTAAAGACACAACTATCATTTTTCTATCTGAAGGGTAATGAAATTACAGTGAGTAGCTTGAAATTTCTATATTGTTTTCCTCAAATAGTTTCTGTTTTAAAAATTAGCTACTTGGCAGTTATAAAGATTGAGTATTTTTAAATTGCAGGTAAATACCCTTCAGAATTTTCCCTTCCTTCACAGCTTCTTTTCTTCTTTGGTTTTTCCGAATAATGAGCACCTTAAAGATTCTTTCTACAACAAATCAGAACAAGCATATGCAGCTGTAAATAGCAGTATTAAAGCAAATAAATTATAGAGTGTGCATGTTCACATGGGAAAATTTTAAATGAGGACTCAGCTAGCATAAGCTATGGTTTTGGTTCTGCCCAAGCTTTTCTATATTTAAATGCTGCTTTCATTTTCTCTCCTTGGTGTCTTATAATATATGAAGCTCTTGAAATCTAATGGTGAACCTTCACTATGCAATAGAAACTGAATTTTGCAGAACTCTTAGCATAGTATCTGACAAATAGACCTTAATAAATATAATGTGCTTACCTGTGACAGCCATGACTCTGGGATTCAAAGACTGTTACTTGTCATTTCTCTGTGGTGATTTATAAGGGAAAATATTTCCATTTGTTTGATATAATCTGCACATAGAAAGAGTCAATGTATAAGAATGTACTCTTTTGAGTCACGAAATAAAAGTAACACATGCACTCGAAGCGAATTGAAATTGGTTTTAGGTTAATTAAATGAATGATTTTCCCATTTATCATGACCTTTACATTCATATACAGGCACACCTCCTTTAACTGCTCCTCGCTTTATTGCACTTCTCAGATACTGCGTTTTTACAAATCCAAAGACTTGCTTGTCACAGTGTTGCCACAAGCCTTCAGAGCCATTTTTCCCAATGGCGTGTGCTCACCTTCCACCTTTGTGTCACATTTTAATTAAGGTATGTACATTAATTCAGACGTACTGCTGTTACATATTTAATAGACACCAGTAGAGTGTAAACATAACTTATATATGTACTGGGAAACCAAAAAATTCATGTAACTTGCTTTATTGTGGTGGTGTGGGACTGAACTTGCAATATCTCTGAGGTATGCCTCCATAGGTATTTTCCTTTATACCCTGAAGTCCATTGACCATGCATTAAATAACCAGAGAAAAAAATAACGATCAAACCCATTAGAAGAGTATTGTGGTATGCCTAATGGAACTTGAGCTAAATCTTTTACAAATCTTTAAGGGTAGGAAATCTCCCCTTAATCCAACCTTTGAAAGTCCCACCTGTTTATATGATTGACTGAAAACAAAGAGAGTAACCACAAATTCCATCCCTTTCTATAAGTGCAGGGAAGGACAAATTTTTCAAAGTTCAAAGAAAACACATGCTTTTCTCAAATGGATTACTCTACAGATAATTTTATCAAATACTAGTAATGAGAATTGTAAGCCATTGAGAGTAAATAATGGGGTTTGGGAGTGGTGATATTTAAGCTCAAACCTGAGGTTGAACAAAAGTCAACTAAGCAAACAGGAAGAGTTCCCTTCCTTAAGATTAGAAAATGAAAGAGGTACATCTACACAATCATTTTCATAGCAGCAGTTTGCCTTACATGAGCCTGCTGGCTTCAAATTTATAAAGGGCTTATCTCCTCTGGAGCCTAGAAAGGCTGCAGAATTTTCCATTTCAATGAAAAACAAATCCTCTCATCCATTAACTGTTTATTTAAGTCTAATTTCTTGCCCTGATTCGAGTAAGAGTAGAATAACGTTGAGTCTTATTTAAGCACACGCATGCTGACTCAATAACAAACTTCTAGAAACAATAGAATATTAACAAGGGGATTGAAGCTATGTTTGAAAGCAAGACCAGGGCTGAGTTCATTTGATAAGGATTTTGAAGCTATTTCCCCCACCTTAAGACTGCTATTTTGTGTTGGGCATTAGAAGCAACTAAGTCTGCTTTGCTATGGCTCAGTAATTCTTAGTATTAAACTTCAACACAATCAGAAAACCCATTCAATTCAACTTTTTCATCCTTGTGTATGTATACAAGAAAATAACAGCAGGCTTCTCAGCCATTATATCCATGCCTGTGGGCAGGCAGATTGTCAGACATTGAAGACTTGGTAGGGAGAACAAAACAAAGCTTATAAATTTCCAGGTTTTACCTGCAACATTACAGATTATATGGATTACGAAAATTTTCAATGAGAGAACTGTCTTATTTCACCAGACAATTCATAGTAAGAGGCAGCTGTTTTAATTCTCAATTCTGAGAAAAGATGTTTTATTCAAATGAGTTGCCTCGGCAAAGCTCATTCAATAATTTTCCTCCTCCACCTTTTAAGACCTCTTTACAAACACACCGTATGCTTATTTTGCTTATTCTTACCGATTCCTGAAAAAGCTTTTTTTATTGTAATTCAAAATCCTCTTTCCTTGAGAAGCCAAAAATGAGTTATTTTCAATTATTTCCCTTTCATTCTATTTGAAGTTGCATTTTTAATGAAAACTCCAAACATGTATGGAGATTTCCTCTAAACCATTGCTGTAGAATGTAGATTCATAAAAGAGCATTCAATTTTGGCTGCACTTCTAGGAATGTTTAGAGTTAGATTTTTAATCCAGTCCCTAAATGTATTTTCACATACTGACTGGTAAGGGGTACATATATTACTTAGAAATTCCAGGAAGTAGAACTCATTTTGGATAATAGAGCTTTTTAAGTTTATAGACTAGAGGCAAATATACAAAAGACAAGTCCAAACTGTAAGTCTTGTTTAAACATTACATTTGTCTTTTGTTTAAAATATACTCTTAGTGATAGATAGTAAATTACCAAAACATTTCTTTCAAAAGTGAGAGCAGTTGATTGAAAATGGTTTATTTTTTGGAAGAGAGGAAGAAAATAAAATCCCACATTATTTTAAAGATAAATATTTGAAGGCTTCCCCTTAAGAACTGGTGAAATGGATTAAATATATTTTACTAAATCAGAGTTAAGTAATAAGCACAATTGCCATTAAATAATACATGATAATTGGAGTAGCCATTGCCATCTGAATCCTCCTATGGAAGCAATGGATGCTAATTTGTAATGACGCAGCCAGGAATTTATATTTGTGCTATGAAATTCCTGGGTATTTTTGGCATGTGTGACTGCGGAGTCCTGTGTAAAATGTTTATTCTTTAGAGAGAGACACCTTTGGAGGAATTCATCCTCAGAACATCAAGGAATCTCAGAAAGCCATTATCTGGAGACATAAAAAAAAAAAAAAAAAAAAAGCAAAAAGTGTAGAAATAATGGCAAGCACTGGAGACTGTGATCATCAAATCCTATTGTACTTGTAACCAAGATTCCTCTGATGGACATGAATGTTTTTTCAGAGTGATCAAATCCCCCATCCAAGAGTATCCGGCATGTATAGCTTGAAGATTCCCTGAAGTCAAATTTGCTTCCCAAGAACCGTGCTACAAATCTAAAAATAGAGAACATGAAACTCTTCCCTCTTTTCTCCCATCACAAACTTTCACAAGGGTGTGTGGGGACAGTCCACATTCGTTTGTTTTTGCCCACAAGGTGAACTAAGGACAATCCCTTCTGTATAGAGAATTTCTCAGGCATAACGCTGGATATTCTAAATTCTTTAATTGAAGTCTTCCATGAGAGCAACGGGAAATAGGGTTTGAAAACGGTGGGCATATTTATTGGTCCAACATCATCTTCCCAGTAGGGTCTAGATGGTCAGAGTAGGTTTTGAAATCGGGGCAGGACTTTCTGTTCTGTGTATGAATGAGACAATGTTTGTAAAGATGTTTCCATCATCCACGACACACAGCTGGCTTCTGCCATGAACATTTGCTCAAGTTTAGACACCATGATAAAAAGGAAACTAACATTCTCAATACTTCTCCATGACATACAGGGAAAATTACAAAAGCTCTAACATTTGCCATTGTTTGCCTGCAATTTCCAAACCACTTCTGGTTCAAAACTTTCCCACACACAATTATTTCAGATAAACCAAGCTGCACAAAGTGTTTCCAGGGAATCTTTCCCCTTGTTCTCTTCCTTTGGAGAACTGATTGGGATCCTCTAACTCCACCATCATCCTTCACCTTCCTTGTGCTCCCTTCTATATCAAATGCTGTCAACTCTACCCTCCCTCCAGCCTCTTTCCACCCTCGGTTGTGTAGTATTTGCCCAGCACAGTGGCTTCCACCAGTGCTAGGCCACAGGCTATTCTAAGCCAAGTATGCTAATGTCCCTTCTTAAATGTGAATGGAGGCATGGTACCTCTTTGCCTCCCACCTCAGTCACAGTAAGAGTCCTCCTGAATCTTGCCTGTTGTACCCTCACAAGCCCATTAGTCATTCTCAACACCAATGACTTGGCTTTGATTTTCACATCACACTGACGACACCTGATATACTATATATATATATATTTATTTAGTCATTTGCCTGCCTTCACCCATGCCAGCAGGAAACTATGAGAAAAGTCTCAAGAGCTTTTTCAATACAACATACCCAGAGCTTGAGAGGTATTCTCAGAATGACTGCAGGCTAATGGTTGCAGTCTACAGGTTTCTACGCACTTCTGTCTGTCTGCTCAGAGTACACGTAAGCGGTGGACTTGGTACAGAAAACTTCTCCCATTAGAAGAACATTTTTTCTATAACATACCTTTTTGAGAAAGGTCATGAGGAAATCTATCTTGTTTTATCTTGTAACCCTTCACCGCTCTTATTTTCCTATCATGCTCTTTGCACCTCTTGCATTAAAGTCAAGAATTATTTTCCAGGTCTCAGTACTCTTTAAGGAAACTAGAGCAGACTTTTAAAAAATTATCCTGGACACCAACAAATTCTGTGTTTCTACATCAATGATTTCTGTTCATTTATTTATGATTTTCTCCCTTCATGAATTTAACTTGTTCTTTTTGTGTCTTCTTGAAGTGTTTGATTGGAACATCTGCATAACTTCTGCTTACCACAATCAAAATAAAGAACATTTACATAACTCCAAAGCATTCCCTCAGACCACTCTTCAAATTCCACCACAACTCCTGGCCCTAGCCACCCAGTGATGTGTTTTCTGTCACTTTTACATTAGTTCAAATGTTCTAGAACAAATAAGCTTCTTATGCATACATCAAGTACCCTCTCGGGTATTTTTCACTGGCTCATCATGTTTTGATATTAAACCATCTCTCTGCACATTGGTGTTTCAATTCTTTCTTGTAATGAGTCATTCTAATTACATGTATATCTGCACAAATTTTTTGTCTATTTGCATTTTGTTGTATATCCAAATTCTTTCCAATTAAAGATGATTTGAATATACTTGCAAAAATATTTATGTGCCTGTGTGATAACCTAGTACTTGGAGCACTGGATTGTGTGATAACAATATATGTAAACTTAAAAAAAAATACAATTAATATGTCAGATAAAGTAACTATAATTTTCACATGCTAACCAGAAATAAATGACATAATTGCACTTCTCTTGATGGGAGACTTCTGAGAAAAGGTGGTAGACTTTTTCAGCCTTTAAATTTTACAGCAATAGTTTATCTCCAGTATACCGTATTGCAAAAATTATCTTAAAATTATTCTTAAGCACTTTCTTGTTTTTCAACACTATTTTAGGGTTTATAGTTGAGAAAATAGAGAAGGAATATAAAATAAATTTATACTTCTATTTTATTCTTACTAAACATGCTTCTAAATCCTAATAAAGATTTTGTAGATTACATTAGATCTCCTAAATGTATGATAACGTCTGTGAATAAAATTTTACTTCTTTTCTAGTCTGGATTAATTTTGTTTTCTTAGGCCTACCTTGATTGATGAAATGCAAAAAATATATATAAATCATTACACTACTGAATACAAGTAGAGAGAGAACATCCTTGCTTTTATCTGCTTCGAGAAGAAAACTGTTGATATTTTACAATTAAGTATTATTTTAGCTCCTTTTTTTCCATACAAGTCCTTAGACTTAGGTTTCTTTCTATGTTAAGCATAGTTCATGATAAAATATTTTAATTGCGTACATTACTTTTCTATAAGATTTCCAAAGATCCTATAGTTTTCTCTTTTATTTTGTAAATATGGTGACTGCCATTGATTAATTTTGAAAGTTAAACCTGCCTTGCATGCCTAGAATAAATCCCACTTGATCACAATTTATTATCCTTTTAATCTATTTTTTGATTCAATTCCCTAATATAATTGTTTTTGCATCTATATTAAAGATTGTTTTGCTCTATTGAAATGTTTTATCTAATTTTTATATCTCGGTAATACTGAATTCATTAAGAGTTGGAAAGTGTTCACTTTTTTCTCTCTTTCTGGAAGAGTCTTTGTAAAACTGGTAGTATTTGCTCCTTAAATGTTTGAGATAATTGAGGCCATTTGGCTTTGAGGATGTCTTTTTGTAAACATTTTTATTTCTCAATTTAATTTCTTTTATTATGAAGCTAGTTTAGTAAAATGTTTCAAGTTGTATTGTCATAAAGCTTTAATAATTTTCTCTTAATATCCATTTAATGTTTGGAAGCTTTTTAGTGATATTCTCCATTTTGTTCCTGTTACTACTTTTATTCTCTTTCTCTTACTGATCTAGCTAGAGATTAAGGAATTTCATTGATCTTGTTCAATTTTCATTTACTAGGTTGATGTAAATTTACAAATTTTACTCTAAAAAAGGAAGAAACAAAACAAACATGCATATCACCATACAGGGCTTCCATACACCACCCCTCCACCAACACCTTGCTTTGTTGTGAAACCTTTGTTACAAACTATGAAAGAGCATTGTCAAAATATTACCACTCACTAGAGCCCCTATCTTACATTTGGTGTGTTCTCCCTCAACCCACCCAATTACTAACACCCTACATTAATTTTAATTGTTACTGTTCATGCGAGAACATTCTCATATTTGTCCTATTAATCATGGTCCCTCATCCACCAGTGGATTCCTTGTGTTGTACAGTCCATTTAAAGTGCTTTCATTTTCATCAGAGTTGTGCTGTCACTACTTCTGTCAATTTTAGAATGTGTTCATACTCCAAAAGGAAATATCCCATACCCCCCTTACACACTCCTATTGTTGTCCCTTAGTATTGAAAACATACCTTTGTGCCATTGCTGAAGAATATTACAATATTACTGTTAACTTCATGCATTAAGTTACATTAGTTGGTGATTTTCCCATGTATCACCATAGTCTAAGCACTTTGTAGAAGAAGGACATTTTTATATTTATCCTATTAACCACGGTCTTCATCTACCACCTTCCTATTTTGGGTTTAGTTTAATCCTATTTTCTTGATTATTAAACTTTTAGCATAGGTCATTGGTTATTGATCTTTACTTTCAAGAAATAGAATTAACTATATATTTCTAATCACAGTTGTAGATTAATCCCACAAATTGTGATGTATTCGTTTCTTCATTTAGTTCAAATATACTTTTCAAATTTCTATTTTGATATATTCTTTGATTCAAGGGTTCTTAGATTTTTTTTTAATTCATATCCAAATATTTGGGAATTTTCCAGATATCTAATTCTAATTGATTTTGTGTATTTGATAAGTCTTTTATGTCACATTTCCCAATTTTTAAGGGTCTTGATAGATTTTTTTAAAAATCCAGCCCATCTATATATCAAGATCATTCTGATCCTTTTATCCATTAGCTCAAAAAGATATTTACTAAGAGAAAAGAGTCAGAAAATGTTCCAAGAACTAAGCCTATAGCAATGAAAAAAATAACAAAAGACAAAACTCCCTGCCCTCAAGGACAATAAATTCTTGAGGAGGAAGCCAGATGATAAGCAAAGACGGGAAGCCTATCAGAGAAGGGAGCTAGGTCCTGTGGGAAGCTGGGTTGCAGGGCCTTCTTGAGGAACAGATCTTTAAACAAATATTTGGACATGAAGAGGAATGAAAGGGTTTGGGGATAGCATTCATGGGGGGAGGGACCAAGGAGCCCTAAAGAAGGGATGTGCCTGGATGGCCCGAGGACCTTGAGGGAGGTGGAGACTGTGGTTTCACATGTAAGTTCTTGAAATTCTGAACCCCATAGCTTAAGCTTTTTCAGATTTTATTTCTGCACTGCCTTCTTGTATATTGTTCAGATCTATTTTTCCATTCACTCCCTTATGTTGTTCACAGATGGGTAAATGTCTATTGAATTATTAAACTCTTATATATTTCTGAAATGGTGATTTTGTTATTCTTCACGGTTTACTTACTTTCTTCTCTCTAGGTCCCGGGGCTTGAACCTGGGACATTGTACGTACTTGGGAAGCAGGCGCTCAATCACTGAGCTACAGCTGCTCCCCAACAGTTCACTAACTTGGTAGTCCCGTCACCCATCCTGAATTTTCCATGATTTTTAAATATATTCCATACCTAGCATTTGACTGATAATCCCAGTATCTTATGGCTTAGGAGGTCTGAATCTTTTGTATTTGTTACTCAAGCAGGTGTCCTCTGATTTTGGTATTTTCTGATCTCAAATTTGAATCCACATAACCTGTGGCATACTGGTGTCCTGAGTTGGAATTACTTTCTTCCAGAGAACTTTGCTTCTTCAGGATACTGCCCAAGCTATGGTAAAGAAGGACAAATCCCATTTTTTCTACCTCCCTGACACAAAGAAAAATCCCATTTCCCATCCTATGTCAATTAGACGTGGTCACATGGAGTTCATCTAGCCTATCACAATTGGGATGAAAGTGAGGCTTTCTCCTTAGAAGTCCAGTCAACAAATACCTCTCACAAGACAATTCACATCCTTGTCTATCTGTGAACTGAAACCATAATCTCCAAGATGTGTATTGCCAAGGTTGGGTTATAGGATCTGGAAACCAATGTCATGCATTTAAGAATCATCTTGTATAGTGTCATCTAGGTTCAGTAATCATGGGTTTTAAAAAGCATCACCTGGGGGAGTGGATGTGGCTCAGACAGTTAGGCACCCACCTCCCACATGGGAAGTCCTGGGTTTGGTTCCCTGTGCCTCCTAAAGAGGAGGAGCAGACAGATGAGGGAGCCATCTTGAGGGGGTGGATTTTAAATAAAGCATCACTTAGGCATTCATGTGGAAAATGGGGGGCATGAGAAATTCAGAGAGCACAGACTTGTAGATTATTGAAACTTGAGAGTTAAAAGTCAAGAAGGGTGTTTTTTTAAAAAAATATTTTATGAAGAGTAGTAGAGCTGAATTCATATTCACTCCATTCAAGAATTAATGTTTCCCTTCAGCTAAAAAGTGATCAAAAGTAGTTGATCAAACCACTTTGGGAACATCCATGAAAAGGCTATATTTGTGGTTTCCATGAATTCTTAGTAGTTAAAGAATATTAAGGTTCAATTTATGGAGCGTTTCTCCATGTAAGGGTTATGAATTACTGTGCCACGTGGCAAAAAGATTTCTGGAACCCACAGATCTACATATTCATGATCTCTAAAGACCCAGTTGATTCTTGTGCATGGTTTAGTTTGAGAACAGTTGACCTAGCAAAATACCTGACTTGTATATATTTGGTTGATCATTGTTATCACCATCAAAATCATATCATAATTTATCAGCCAAATGATTATTGAGTGAACATGTCCATTTATACAAAGGGGAATCTCTTACTTCACAAATATGCTTTTCAATTTAATGTGCAATTTTGGCTTTTGTCATTAGTATCCATTTCAAAGTCTGTGAAGCAGTATATGTGTCTATCAAAAAGAGCCACTAGACATGTGGGAACACAGAATAAAGAACTACAGGTAACAAGTGACCTTAAAGATTGTCTAATTTTGCCCCATTATTCATTTTATAGAAAACTAAAATAAATAAATGAAATGAATAGTTTATCAAGTCATTCATAGGGAGTGAATATAACCTAATTCCCAGAATTTTGATGCATTTCCATGACTTTTCCAACAAAACCATAATCAGAGTCCAATTTAAGTAGCAGTGACTACAGTGGACTATATAGGTAATATTAAAGAGCTTCTTTCAAATATGCTAAGAGAATTTTTTTTGAAAGCTAATTTAATCTGCTCAGAACTCCTTTGTGACCTGCCTCATTTTACTCTGAGCTACTTCTGAGTTCTGAAGTTAGCAATCAGTCACCGCTGTGGCATAAGTCGATTAAAAACCTGCTCTTTGTAGATACCTCCTCTCCAGCACCCCTCTAGTAGGTTCAATCAGCAGTGATCAAAACCTGAGATTTAGTGCGACTCCAGGTAGTTTTACGTGCAAGTTTCTATCTTATTGGAGTTTAACAAAAAGTGCTATTTGATGTTAGAATCTATTAAAATCAGAAAAGTAGACTTCTCTGGAACAGAGTATATGAACTTAAGGTAACTGGTGTGTCTGTACAGATGAAATAAAAATACATTGAATCAGCATCCTGGGCTGTACAACACTGGGATCACAAAATATTTCATAAGAGCTGCTTTCTTGAGAATGCGAATTTTCATTATTTTACAGTTATAAATAGGATGTTATGGGGAAAATGGCATGGCAAAGTTAAACAAGTCACAACAGAAGACCAACTTAGTAAAAGGCTAATCTCTGAAATAAAATTATACATGGAGAGGATGATAGACACATTTTTTTTTGGTTATTCAATTGTTTAATGTTTGTATTTAATATTAATTCTCATCACTTGTTTCTGCCAACCAAATAACAGCTAGATTAGAGGGATTGGTACTTACAACTATTTGTTTTGAAATCTTTGTCTGTGAATGGACAAGTAGTTGAGCAATGGCGATATCAGTTGGTATGTTCCGAGTCTGTTCTTGAGACGAATTATATAGCAGAGAAGAAAAACCAAAGGCAAAGTGTCATTCCTTGGAATCAGTGGTGGAGATTGGGAAATCTACAGACTGAGTGGTAAGTGTTGAAAAGAACTAAAGCAGTGGTATGTGTTAAAGCACAATTGATTAGAGAGCTGATGGTCAATTTTATAGTCAGCAAATTATCCACTGTCTGAGAACATGTCATTTGAGCTAGACCCAAAGGAAGAGATGAAACCAGGCATACAAAGTCCTGGGTTAGGAGTGTAACAGGCAAAGGAAGAAAAAAAAAAAAAAAAAAAAAAACTTGGGAAAAAAAAAGTTACTTGTAGGTATGATAGCTCCAAGAAATCAAAGAAGGCTAGGAGAGCAAACCAGAAGTAAGAAGAGTTGGGAGAAGAGAAGTAGGCTGTCATCCCTATTCAAATCTTAGAACACACGAAGAGTTTGAATTTTTTTCTTTTTCTTAAGTGTGAAGGGGACTTCTGGGAAGGTAGGGGATTAGAGAGGCAGTGGGATCACTTCTTTCCCAGAAAAAAAAAAAAAAAAAAACACTAAAGGACAGGCAGAGGCTGCCTGGAGGGCTGCTCTGGAGCTCAGGGCACCAGGGGAAGGTGAGACAACATCCAGAAGAGAGGGGCGCAAAGGAAAGTAGTCTCCGCTGGCTGGAAAATCCCATGAGTAGAGCTGCAGAAACAGCAGCAGACACCCATTCCCCCAACTATGTTGCAAACAGCAGTCTGCGTGCTGCAGCAGCTGCAGACTGAGGGGGTGGCAGGGGCCCTCATCCCCAAGAAAGGGGAGAGGGATGGACATAGCCTACAGCAAATTCAGATTTGGGCCAGGGAACATGGTCTGATGCATTGGAGGGTTCTCACACTTCCAGGCCAGGTGGGACTGCAACATTGTTCTCCCTGAGTGCCTACAGGGAGCTAAAGATAATTTGTCTTCTCAAATACCCTCTCTACTGCCCTGGGCTGGTTGCTGAGGAGGCAAAGGGAAGGAGGGTGTGGCTGGCCAAGGGTGAAGAACAGCCTCTGAAAAGTTTGTTTGTGAGGCTTGGCCATTCCTGAGGACATTGCTTTTGCATTGCCCACCCACCTAAGGAGTTACACTGAGTGAATTCTCCCCTAGCACCTGGGGTCTGAGCTAAGAGATCTTCCACAGGGTGCCTTCTGCTGGCCACACCAGAGAAATACATTTTAAAAAGGAAAAATAATAAAGCAGCAAGCTGGTGCCTTTACTGTTACCTTCTCCAAGGCCCTTGGAAACTGGCCTTCACCCCATTACTGGGTCCTCAGCCCAGGATTGAGCAGTTAAACAAGAGAAATCCTAAATATCTAGAACAAGTTGAATAAAGAGTCAAAGAACAGTGGTAGCACACAGCTACTTAACAGTAAATCCCTAGGCAAGAGAAAGAAACAACAAAGTAAACTCAGAATCAGATGCCTACACATCAGCAAAAAATTACAAGCCTTACAAAGAAAAAGGAAAATATGACTCAGGCAAAGAAATGAGTCTTAGCTCCAGATGAGACACAGGACTTGAAACAGCTAATCAATGAGGTTCATACAAATCAAAATCAAATCATGGAGGTGAAAGAGAACATGGCTAAAGAAATAAAAGACATTAAGAAGAGACTGAGTGAGCACAAATTAAAATCTGAAATTTTGGATAGCAAAATAATAGAGCTTATGTTAATGAAAGACACAATAAATGAGATTAAAAATACAATAGAGGGAAGTGGGTATAGCACAGTGGTTTGAGTGCCTGCTTCCTATCTACAAGGTCCTGGGTTCAATTCCTGGTACCTCCTAAAAAATAGAATAGAGGCATGTAACAGTAGATTTGAAATCATGGAAGAAAGAATCAGTGACATAGAGGAAAGAACAACTGAAATAGAAGAGATAGAACACAGAGAGAAAAGAATGGAAAAAATTGAGCAGGGTCTCGGAGTTGAATGATAACATGAAGCACACCAACATACATGTTATGGAAATTCCAGAAGGAGATGAGAAGGGAAAAGGGGCAGTAAGAGTATTTGAGGAAATGATAGCCAAAAAAATTTCCCAACTCTTATGAAAGACATGAAGATACATGTCCAGGAAACACAGCATATTCCAATTAGAATAAATCCAAATACATCTACACAAGACACATAATATGCAGAATGCCAAAGATAAAGAGAAAATTCTGAAAGCAGCAAGGGAAAAGCTAAACATCACATACAAGGGATGTCCAATAAGAAATAGTGCAGATTTCTATTCAGAAAGCACGGAGGCAAGAAGCCAGTGGTATAATTAAGGTACTGAGAGAGAAAAAACTGCCATCCAAGTTTTTATACAGCAGAACTGTCCTTTAAATATGATGGTGAGCTTAAACAGAAAATAAGAGCTTATAAACAAGAATCCAGCTCTGCAGGAAATACCAAAAGGGAGTTATGCAACCAGAAAAGAGAAGACAAGAAAGAGGTTTGGAGGAGAGTGTAAAAATGAAGACTATCAGAAAGGGTAGCCAAAAGGGTGAAAAGATTGGCTTTCATACGTCATATTTTGGTTTTGCCCAAGGATAAAATGGTTGAAGTAATGCCTAGACAGGAATAACATTGAATGTTAATGGAGTAACCTTCCCAATCAAGAGACATAAGCTGACAGAAAACATGAGCCAACCATATGCTATCTGCAGGAGGCTCACCTTAGACCCAAGGAAGCAAATAGCCTGAGAATAAAAGGTTGGAGAAAGATATTTCACACAAATAGTAACCAAAAGAGAGCAAGGGTAGCTATACTGCTGTCAGACAAAACAGACTTTCAATGCAAAAATGTGACAGGAGATGTTGAAGGCCATTATATATTAATAAATGGGACAATCCACCAGGAAAGAGTCACAGTCATAAATACCTACATACCTAACCAGGGTGTCCCAAAACACATGAAGAAAACTCTGGCAAAACAAAGGAGAAATAGACATCTCTACAGTAATAGTTGGAGACTTCAACATACCACTCATATTAATATAGAACTAGAAAGAAGATCAATAAGGAAACAGAACTTGAACAATATGGTAAACAAGCTGGACCTGACAGACATATAAAAACACCGCACCCCAAATCAGCAGGTTATACATTCTTCTCAAGTACTCATGGGTCTTTCTCCAAGATAGACCACATGTTGGGCCACAACACAGCTCTCAATAAATTTAAGAAGATTGAAATTATACATAGCATCTTCTCTGATCATAATAGAACGAAGCTGGAAATCAATAATAGACAGGAAAGGTGAAATTTGCAAATATATGGAGGCTAATCAACACACTTCTAAATCAGTGGGTGACAAATTGCAAGAGAAATTACTAGATATCAAAACAAATGAGAACAAAACTTATGGGATTCAGCAAAGGCAGTGATGAGTGGGAAATTTATAGCCCTAAAGGCCTATATTAAAAATGAAGAAAGAGCTAAAATCATAGATCTAACTGCACAACTGGAGAAATTAGAAAAAGAACAGCAAACCCATCCCAAAGCAAGCAAAAAGAAGGAAAGAAAGATTAGAGCAGAAATAAATGAAGTTGAAGACAAAAAACAATTAAAGAAAATCAGCGAAACCAAATGATGGTTGTTTGAGAAAAATCAATAAAATCAGCAAACCCTTAGCAAGACTAACAGAGAAAAGAGAGAAGATGCAAATAAAATCAGGAGTGAAAAGGGAGACATAACGACTGACCCCACAGAAATAAAAGGATAAGAGGATATTATGAGAAACTGTATGCCAACAAATTAGGCACCTAGATGAAATGGGCAAATTTCTGGAAATGCATAAACAACTTACATTAACTCGACAAACAATACAGGAACACAATAAACCAATCCCTAGCAAAGAGATTGAATCAGTCGTCAAAATTCTTCCAACAAAGAGAAGTCCAGGACCAGATGGCATCACAGGGGAATTCTACCAAACATTTTGAAAAGAATTAATACTAACCGTGTTTAAACATTTCCAAAAAATTTAAAAGGATGGAAAATTACCCAACATATTTTATGGAGCCAACACCAAAGCCAAATAAAGCTGCTACAAGAAAAGAAAACTATAGACCAATCTATCTATTGAAATAGATGCAAAAATTCTCAAAATACTTACCAAAAAAATCCCACAGCATATAAAAACAATTATACTTTATGATCAAGCAAGTTTTTTTTTTTCTGATATACAAGTGTGGTTTAACATAAGAAAATCAATTAACATACCACATTAACAAATTAAAGGGCTAGAACCACATGATCATGTTGACTGATGCAGAAAAGGCATTTTTTAAAATCCAACATCTTTTCTTGATAAAAACACTTCAAAAGATAGGTATAAAAGTAAACTTCCTCTACATAATAAAGAGTATATATGAAAATCCCTCAACCAATATCATACTGAATGGGGAGAGGTTGAAAGCTTTCCCTCTAAGATCAGAAACAAGACAAGGATGCCCACTGTCACCACTGTTATTCAACATTGTGCTAGAAGGTCTAGCTAGAGCAATTAGGCAAGAAAAAAAGAGGCATTCAAATTGGAAAAGAAAACTCTCACTATTCATAGATGACATGATCCTATATTTAGAAAATTCCAAAATATCTACCATAATGCTGTTAGAGCTAACAAATTAGTACAGCAAAGTGGCAGGATACAAGATCAACACACAAAAATCAGTAATGTTTCTATACACCAGTAATGAGCAAGCTGAGGAGGAAATCAGGGGGAAAATCCATTTAAAATAGCAACCAAAAGACTCAAATATCTAGGAATTAATTTACCAGGAATGTAAAGGATCTGTATTCAGAAAACTACAAAACACTGCTAAATTAAATCAAAGACCTAAACAAATGGAAGGACATTCCATGTTCATGGATTAGAAGACTAAACATTGTGAAGTTGGTCAATTAATACCAAAATTGATTTAGAGATTCAGTGCAATGCCAATCAAAATTCCAAAAGCCTACTTTACAGAAATAGAAAAGTCAATAATCAAAGTTATTTGGAAGGGTAAAGGGTCCCAAATAGTCAAAAAACATCCTAAAATAGAAGAGCAAAGACAGAGGACTCATGCTTCCTGACCTTGAAGTGTATTTTAAAGCTACAGTGGTCAAAACAGCATGGTATTGGTATAAAGATAGCACATTGATCAATGGAATTGAATTGAGAGTTCAGAAATAGACCTTCACCCACATGGTCCACTGATTTTCAATAAGCCTACCAAGTCCACTTTCCTGGGTCAGAACTGTCTCTTCAACAAATGGTGCTGGGAGAACTGGATATCCTTGGCCAAAAAAATGCAAGAGGACACTTAAATCACTCCCTATACAAGAATTAATTAAAAATGGAACAAACACCTAAGCATAAAAGCCAGGACCATAAAACTCCTAGGAGATAATGTAAGGAAGCATCTACAAGACTTTGTAGTAGGTTGTGGTCTCTCAAACCTTACAAAGTACAAGCAACAAAAGAAAAATTAGATAAATGGGATTCCACAAAATTAAACACTTTTGCACCTCAAAGGACTTTGTGAAGAGGGTAAAAAGGCAGCCTACACAATGGGAGAAAATATTTGGAAATCACACATCCAACCAGGGTCTAATATACATGACATATAAAGAGAAACTACAACTCCACAATAAAAAGACAAACGATCCAATTTAAAAATGGGCAAAAGACCCGAATAGACATTTTTCTAAAGAAGAAATACAAATGGCAAAAAAAAAAAAAAAAAAAAAAACCATGAAAAAATGTTCAACATCACTGGCTATTAGGGAAATGTAAATCAAAGCTATAATGAAATATTTCACACCTACTAGAATGGCCACTATTAAACAGAAAACTACAAGTGTTGGAGAGGATGTGGAGAAATAGGAATGCTTATTCACTCTTGGTGGGAATGTCGAATGGTACAGCCACTGTAAAGTCTGGTACTTCCTGAGGAAGTTAGCTATAGATCTACCATGTGACCCGGCAATACCAGCACTAGGTACATACCCGGAAGAACGGAGAGCAGTTTCACAGACAGACATCTGGACAATGATATTCATAGCAGCTTTATTCACAATTGCCAAAAGATGGCAACTATCCAGGTGTCAATCAACTAACAAATGGATAAATAAATGGTGGTATATACTCATGATGGAATATTATACAGCTCTAAGAAGAAATGAAGTCATGACGCATAGGACAACCTGGTTGAATCTGGAGGACACTATGCTGGGTGAGGCAAGCCAGACACACAATACCGTATGATTGCACTATTATGAACTAAATATAATGAGCAAACTCATGGAGTTAACAGCTAGAATCTAAGTCACCAGAGAAAAGAATGTGGTTAGAGATTGGAAAGCTGAGGTTTTAATCCGTGTAGAATTGGTAAAAAGTGGTTTGTAAATGTTTGGTAATGAATAGAAATGGTGAAAGCCATCCTAGGATTTGTTATTAGCAATGCTAACATGGGTATGATGGTGGTTTGTTTTTTGTTTTCTTCCTTTTGTGTGTGTGTGTAATGAAAATGCTCTAATATTGATTGAAGTGATGAATGCACAACTTGGTGATCATATTAAGTGCCAGTAATTTTGCACTTTAGATAATTTTAAGATTTATCAACAAAGAAAACAATGGGGGTGGGTTGGGGGGGAAACTCAGCAAATGTAAGATATGGTCTAGAGTTAGTAGCAATACTTTGATGGTGCTCTTTCATAATTTCTTACAAATGTTTCACAACAATGCAAGGTACTGGTGGTGGGATGATGTATGGGAGCCCTGTATGATGTTATGCATATTTGATTTTTAAGTTCACAGCTTTTACTATACATTTCTAGGTTACGTAGGTTCATGTATGAATGATCCTTCAATAAATTGTTTTTAAAAATGAAAATAAAAAGTGTGATGGGAATGCATTCAGGATTTTAATAGATGGTCCCATGTTCTAATTTATATGTCAAATAGATCATTCTGATAGCTGTATGGAAAATGGACATATTAGCACAGGAAGAGTAGTGATATATTTAGTTACTTGGCTGAGCACTTACTAAATCTAGTATGCCATTTACCAAAAAGTAGGGAAAACAAGTATTCTCTTTTGAATGTGCTATTTATGAGATGATGCTCAATGTATTTTTTAATGTGTAAGAGTGAATTGGGCTATATTTCATAATATTTCAGAGTTTTGGGAGTTAAATTTTGTGCGTTATCTGCTATTGATGGACTAGAGTACTAAATGGCATCAATTTAGTTATCTTCAAGCAGTTTCTCTGATAATCTCACAGCCAATTTTTAAAAATTTCCAGCCAAACTGAGCTGGATTAAAAACCAATGCAGGTCTAAAAACCAAAAGAAGGTCTAATCTGTGGAAATTTATAATGATAAACTTTGAATTTAAGTCCGTGAAAAAGAAATTTTAAATTGAAGCCAACTTTGGTTTATCCTATTTTTTTTGGAAGCATGAAAAATGCAGTTGAGAATTGGAAAAATTTACCTGTACTGCACTTATTGATTCTTCAACTTATTCAACAAATAGTTAAGAACTACTTCTGCTTGCTAATATGATAAATATATAAAAAATAACAAAGGTAATAGTAAAAATAGTAATAATTTACTATCAAAAGCATGTTTCTCAACATCCATACCATACAGGCTCAATCTACAAGTTTAAGACACTCACATTCCCCTATTACAATGGCCTGTGTATTGGAAATTATAAGTAACAAATAATGAGTTGTGCGATTCCAGTAATGATCAATGAACTGAAAATTTTCTGAATTTTCCCTTCTTGCTGAATTGGTTTGAAATAACTCATCCTATGCTAACCTCTCCCACGATGAGTTCATTTCCTTAAATATTTGTTTAAAGAAAGTCATGCATTTAAAATAATCTTCACTATATTTACTGGATTACATCATTTTTATTGAGTGGATTTTATCAAAATACCAAATGAGAGAGAAGTTGCCAACATTTTCTCTACTCACCTATCATTTAAAAGAAGGTTTAGAGTGAATATAGAAATGGATTTTCTCTCTAAATATGCCCATTGGAATGGCATCTTCTAAGTGATAATTTGTCCAAATAATTCCCAAAGTGAAAAATATGTTGTCCTTGATTTAATGATCCTACTTGGAAAGGGCAAAAATGTTAAATAAATTTCATTTTAAAATATTGTACAGAATGCTAAACCAATGACCTTGGACAAGCCCTTTATCTTTTAAATGCCTCATTTTCCTAGAAAAGAAGACAATCTCAAAGGTTGCTTTGACCAGAATGAAGCTACACTTCATATGGAAGGAGAATAAACCTAATGGACCCAGTGAGATTGTATTTGTTTCAGGAAATAAAAGCAGCTGAGCATGAAAAGTAGGTTCCTGCATTAACATTTTATTATCCAAGCACTCCACCCTGCTTCAGGTACCAGTCAATTACGGAAACCTGGAAGTTAATGAAACAGTACTCATGTTATAATATTGTTCCATTAACCATCAGTGATGGTGATTCTCTAATTTAATGGCGATAAAATATTCATAGGAAGAATAGTTGACCCACTTTGCGTAAGAGATCATTCTTTCAGAACAGGTGTTTATTTTTATTTTTTATGTACATTTTCAGCAACTCAGTGTATAGAGTGAGAACATACTGGTAATCGCATCCCTTGGTTGAATGGGATAGATGTCTGAACTCCATTTTTGTGTAATGTGGCAAAGAGACAAATCATCCCTGAATTTTTGAATAAAGGTTCTCCTAAATGAAAACAAAAAGTTTTTCATAGAATATTCTAAATATATGCATAAATTTTTAAAAATAAGAATGTTAGAGCAGTTTTAGGTTTACAGAAAAGTTAGATGACAGTACAAAGTTCCCACATACTTCTCCGTCCCCCTGCCAAAGACAGTTTTCTCTATTGTTAACATCTTGCATTAGTGTGGTTCCCATGTAACAACTGATGAATTAATATTGTTATTATTAGGTAACTAACACCTATCGTTTACATTAGGGTCCACAGTGTGTCGTGTAGTTTTAAGTATTTTGGTAAATGCATATTTTGTTCTGCTTGTTAATATCAGAATATTACCACTAATAGTGCCCTAAAAATACCCTATCCTCCACCTGACCTCTGACACCCAGCAATATCTTTACTGTCTCTCTAGTGTTGGCTTTGCACAGTTTCACACAGTCGGAAGCATATAATATGTAGCCTTTTAAGGCTAACCTGTTTCACTCAGCAATATTCACTTAAGTTCCTCTGTATCTCTGTGACTTGCTAGCTCATCTGTTATCCTTGAATAATGTTTCATTATTTGGATGTGCCACAGTTTATTTACCCATTCCCCTACTGAAGGGCATCTTGGTTGCTTCCAGTTATTCTCTAATTATGAATAAAGTCGCTGTAAACACATTCACGCATAGATTATATGGACATAAGTTTGACACACTTGGGGACATAACTAGGAGTTCAATTGCTGGATCATTTAGTAAGCCTATGTGCAGCTTTGTAAGAAACTGCCAAACTGTCTTCCAAAACGGCTCTTCTGGTTTGCATTCCCAACAGCAATGAATGAGAGTACCTGTCCTTCCAGGTCCTTGTCAGCATTTGGTATGGTCAGTGTTTGGGATTTTAGCCATCCTAATAGGTTTGTAGTGATATCTCATTTTAGATTTTAGATTTCAATTCCCAATGATAAAAATGTTGGTCATCCTCTTATATGCTTATTTGCCATCTGTATATCATTCCCCCACCCCAAACGGCTCCCTCATCTGTCTGCTCATTGTCTCTGCTCATAATCTTTTAGGAAGCAAGGGGAACCAAACCCAGACCTCCCATGTGGAAGGTGGGTGCCCAACCGCTTGAGCCACATCCACTCCCTGCTCGTTGCATCTGTTCATCTTCTTTAGGAGGCACCAAGAACCGAAACTGTAACCTCCCATGTGGGAGAGAGGCGCCCGACTGCTTGAGCCACATCCGCTCCCTGTATATCATTTTTGGTAAGGTGTCCATTCAGCTCTTTTGCCCATTTTGTGGTTAGGTTCCTTGTTTAGTTGTTAAATTTTACGTTTGTTGTATATTTAGGATACAAGTCCTTCTTCGTCAGGTATATGTTTGGCAGATATTTTCTCCCAGTCTGAAGGCTTGTCTTTTCATTCTCTAAACAGTGCCTTTTGCAGAGAGTTTTCATTCATAGATAGTGCTTTTGTTGTTAGATCTAAAAAGTGATCACTAAATCCAAGCTCAACTGGATTTTCTTCCACCTCTTAGAGCAGAGGCTCTTAACCTTTTTGGTTCCACGGACCCCTTTACCATTCAGATGGACTTTCTCTCTAAATTTTCCCATTGGAATATTTAAGTCCACACTGTACTCTGTATTATTTAATAAATATATCACACTACATGTCCCCACAAGAATAATTTTTTGAATTTCAATTCAAGCTCATGGACCCCTTTTTAAGAAGCCCTGTCCTAGAGTTATAGTTTCATTTTACATTTAGATCTATCATCCATTTTGCATCAGTTTTTGTAAAAGGGTTAAGGTGTGTGTCCAAATTCATTTTTTTCACTCATGTAAATGTCCAGTTGTTCGTGCCACATTGAAGACTGTCCTCTCTCCATGGCATTGTCTTTGTTCTTGTCAAACTTCAGTTGGATGCATTTGTGTGGACCTATTTCTGGGTTCTGTACCCTGTTCCATTTATTTATTTATTTTGTCATTATCCCCATACAGATTTTTACAAGTCTTTGCTTTTTCAGTGTATCAGATTGTGATACTTGCTATAATTGAGTGGATGGTGAACTAATGCAGAGTTGTCAATGAATACATGAATAAGTCTAGAAACTCAGGCTCATGGGTTTTTTTTTTTTTTTTAGGCTCATGGTTTTTAATGATACATCCACATCACTGGAGTCATCCTTAAAATGCATTGTATTTTACTGATGAGGAATTAAATATGCTAAGTGATGAACAGATATGGGAAGATTTCTACTTCTAATATTTAAAAAGTTTATGTCCATGATTTTTTACATGAAACATTGTAGATGAAACTTGTCATTCCAACTATTTTTACTTTTGCAATCATATGGAATATCTACATCGCTTTCTTCAAACTAATGTTTAAACTTCCTGAACATCCATAGTCATCTGTGACAAAATGCAAAGAGCTTACCTCTTCCTACAGAAATGAATGTGCCCTTAATGAGTGTGTTTGAGTTTGTGCAAAAGGTTCTGATTCAGAACTTCCAAAGAGGGCCCCCTAAATTTTAATTCCTAATAATCCGCAGGTGATGGCAAATCTGCTCAGCTGTATCCCCTCATAGGTCAGCAATGCATGATAACAAAGTAAGGACAGGGTCACACATTAATAGGCACATGTTCAATTAAATGACTAGATCGGCTTGCTAAATATATGGGCAGAGAGTAAAAGTTAACGCCAGTTGGCCCATATGTTGTTTTTAAATGTGATTATTTCCACATGTTTAGCTAACATGTGCTAGAAGGCTTTATGATTAATTTGGGAAGGTATAATTTTGCTGAGAAAAGGAGTTATGCTAAAGAAATACATGTGAATTTTTTTCATCACATCTTTTTTAAACACTTTCAGTTGATTAAAAAGAGAACAACACAAAAATTTGACATTTTTGATATTCCCGTTGTGATTCTGTGGGACAAAGGAAGTCATTTTTACTTATCCTGTACCCTTTTCCATTTATTTATTTATTTATTTTGTCATTATCCCCATACAGATTTTTATTATTATTTTTTTTTACCTGAAGCTAAAAACTGACACGACACTACATATTCACTTGGTGCATGACCGTTAAAAAAAAAAAAGTCAGGTTATTCTCCCATTTGGAAGGTTTCAGAGTTCATAAAACAAGTAGGGTTGACTTTGATATTTAGTTCTTGATTATCTAGAGCTTCTGCTATTCTTTCATTAATAGTAACTTTTCTTCACAATGAAAATCTTTAATTAAATATTGAGAAATAATTGAACATTCTTAGAGCCAAGTTGTGTATATTCAATAAAATCAAGAAATGCTGACCTTGTCTCTGGCTTCTTATTGGGATGGTATCATGCTTTCTGCAAGGTTTTGCTTTAAAGTCAACCTATGTGCACGGAAAACCCCAGATTTCTCTGCACAAGTCAAAGTTGTCCACATGCTTTGTGGACTGACAGACAGACACACACACCTGTCACCTCCTGACTTTGCTCTAACTGCTTGTGCTACATTTATTAAGTCAAAGAAAAGCACATGTTGGCCAAGCAAGGGCTTCAGCAGCATCTCAGAAGTAGGTGTGGGCAGTTCGATCCCAGGAGCCATTTGGACATGGCTAAGATATATTTTAGTTCTCTGTTCTCAGTATGCACCTTCCACTCAATACGTTCAAATAAACTGATTTCACAGGCACTCCATGGTGCATTCATACCTGTCAAACTCGGTAATAAATAACGGATATCAGACTCTGAGCACATACATGGACATGAACTGATTCAGACCGGCTGGAACAGAGCAGATATTTCTGTCCAACAGGGTGGGATAGCCATGCCAATTTCTACAAATGCACACTGTTATATTCTCTTTTGATTTTCCCTAGTTGTCCACTTTCATTCGGTAAGGCTAAATAGCAGTCTTCACTTACTTTCAGGATATTACCTGTCATATTCTCTTCTCAGTCCCATCCACCTCCCTTCAGACTTTTATCTGTATTACACCCCCTTCACATTGACTAGTGGAAAGAAGAATGTTTGAAGAGAAACCCTTCCTAACAATTTTAAAAGGCTCACTCAAATCCATCTGCCCTTAAATTTTCCGTTGCCTGCTCCCAAATCTCTGGTGTTGAACATCAAGTTCTGAGTGTTTGACATAATAAAGATAGCACATATTAACTCCTACAACTTGCCAGAGTTTCCTTTTTATTTTCTATTCTGCCACAAACTCCTTGCAAATTGCATAACAGAAATCATTTCATGCTATTTCTCTTACTTGGCATAGCTCCATTCAAACACAATCAATTCAGTACTTAAAGTAAAAAAGTGGTTTGGTGAGAACTACTTTCTACCTTCTAGGAAATGAGTTATAAATGGAGACTTTGCCAAGGACATTTAAAAAAAAAATGAATACAGCAATTGACAAATAAAATCTCAACATCATTTGATATCTAACACCACTTTTCATGAAATATAACTTGGAAAATAAGTAATGTATATAATTCCATTTAATGTTGAGCATCCAGATTTTTGGTACTGGAAATTTAGGAAATACACACATCTTTTGTTGCTTAGTTACCACAGAAAACTCAACAATGTGGATAAGAAATATATACATCATCGTAGCTTAAAACCTATAGTTTGTAAAATTGTCCGTCCTTCTCTTCCTTTACTTTAAACTTTTAAAGAGAATGAAAAGTGACTTCTCAATCATTTGGGTCATTGCTCTTAAATATCATTCAAAATTTCTCTTTACCTGGAATATAGAAGCCAACATGTCAAAGTGACTGAATTGCTAGTAAAATTCCATGGAGTTTTTTAAACAATTTATTGAAGTGTATCAATTCATACGTGAACATACATAAACTCTAAGTGTTCAGTAAACATCGTGATCTTACAAAACAAACATGCATAACATCACACAGGGCTCCCACACATCACCCCCCACAAACACCCTGTATTGTTGTGAAACATTTGTTAACAAATCATGAAAGAGCATCGTCAAAGTATTACTAAGTATAGTTCATATCTTCCTCCCCTATACATTTTTTTTAAGGATTGATTTATTTACTTTCATCCATTTTTACCCTCTCCCCCCTTGTTTTTGCTGTTTCTGTGTCCATTCACCAGGCATCTCTCTGTGCCCATTTCCTGCCCTCTCTTCTCACCCTTCTCCTCCTGTCTTCACTGGGATTCGATCCTGGGAACCTCCGATGTGGGAGAGAGGCGTCCTACCGCCTGCGCCACCTTAGTTCCTGGTTTTTTGGTGCGTCTCATCTTGGCTCTCCCTTGTGTCACTCTCCAGTTATGTCATCATCTTGCTGTGTGGCTCGTGGAGACTGGTGGCCCACACGCCTTCTATATTTTTCTTTTTTTAATTTTTACTGGGAGGTCCCGGGGATCGAACCCAGGTCCCTCCATATGGGAGACGGACGCCCAACCATTTGAGCCACATCTGCCCCCTGCTATATCTCTTAAGGTTGACCAAAGATAACCAAAGTTACAGTCATTTCCCATACAGGATGGTCATATAATAAATCAGGCTTAGTTTATCACCAGCATTCTAAAAACCAGACCTAGGGAGAAAAACTAGGTCTGGGGACACATGCATGGTTTCTAATATAGTGAATGTTTAGCCTACCCTGATTATCACAAAATCAGGACAGCGAGAATATTCACATCCATGGTGTTTTAATAAAGATATTTGTCTCCCATTTCCATGTTCCAGCATTGTTAGGTATGTAAACTGTACAACTGCCCCCACTCCATTTATCCTGAGATGCTTTGATAAAATTTTTAAAGGATCCTAAATGTCTGGTCCACAAATTCTTTAAATATGTGCAAAACCCAAATATAAGTGCAGTGTGTCTGTGACAGTTTAAGTACATATACTGAAGTAACCCTGTAAGAGAGACCTTGACTTGTTTAATAAATATTTTTTATAACTTGTTTACAATTGAAGTTGAGAGCAACTGTTTCATATTAAAAAAAGAAACAGATGCTGAGGGAAAGGGGCCTGGGGAAGTGTGGAAGAGGCACCGAAACAGCCTGCAGAGAGAAACAGCCACGTGGAAATAAATCAGGAAATTAGATGTTGGACTTGAAGTTTTGCATTGAGAAGGGCAAAATACATCTTCAGTTCCGTATCCCCAGAAATCTGCAAAGATACACTCCTTTCTTGCCCAGGCATGGTGGAGCACAGGGTGGGGTGCGAGAGAGGGAGGAAGGGAGTCCTCCTGTTGAGCTGTCGGTACAACTTTGACCCAGAAAGTTCACTATTTTATGGAAACTTTCTTCCCCTCTTCTCTGACTTGCTTCATTCTTAAACTTCTAATGTCCTGCAGTAGACCTCTAGTTTTCTCAGGGTTTTTTCCTTTCTATACAACACCCCTATATCAAACTATAAGGGTGTTTCTTTCCTTTTCCTTCTAATGCTGATTGTCTTCCTCCATTTCATCCTTCATGTTTCCAGGATTATCTCCTGGTTCTGTTTTGCTTCAGATAGTCCATTGCTTTACTTCCTTGAGGGAATTTCTCGTATCTAGCAGACTATGTATCACTTATACTTTTCACTGTTTTGTTTCTCTCATTTGATCATCTCTCTCTTTCAAACAAGATTCTCTGTCTTCCAGTCCCTCTTCCCCCACAGCCAAGATTCATGGATTCTATGGCTTCTTTGTACAGCAATTGTACAAACGCATGCCCATTTTATAGCCTGACCTCCAATATTTCAGGACATCTGCCCCCAGACAAGTTCTGTGCATGTGTATGTGGGTGTGTTTGTGTGTATGCATGGACATGGAAGAGAATTTGAGAGCTAGTTGCTTCCAGCATTTAAGATCTGGCCCAATGGCCAATCTTTAAACTTGCACTTTATCACCCACTTTCAGTAGGGCGAGCACCCCTCCCATCTCACTCTCTCTGGTTTGATTTCTCTGATCTTCTGCCAGGGTAGAGAAGATTTTTGTATGACTGAAGGTATAGCAGCTAAGTCTCTGTGTTTCTACATGCTTCTCTTACTCATGTTTGGATAATCCGTCTGCTGCCAGTCCTACATACTCCCTTTGAGAGAAACTGGGTGTCCAATTTATAAACATCAGGGATTCTGAAGAACTAGGGCAGAGCTTGCTCTCACCCCCACATTAGGTTTCAACTTTCTCCTGTGGCCAATTCACTTTCCACTTCCACTTATGCTTTCTAGCTTTCCAAAGTTTCATGTTTTTTGCATTCTCTTTTTAAAAAAAAGAGTTCTTAGTATAACTTGGTGGGTTTGTCTTTTTCCATCCCTTTGTCATCTTGCCTGTTTTGAGGAAGGAAGCAGAGATGATTCTTGTGTCCAATTATTAATGTCTATCTTTATTCATTTGGGGAAAACACCTTTAGTATGATGCAGAATGCATGTTATTTCTCATTGTTTACTGATGTTAGCATCCACTTTCAAATTTGTTTAAAAAGGCAATTGGGAAGCAGATGTGGCTCAAGCAGTTGGGCACCCACCTATCACATGGGAGGTCCCAGGTTCAGTTCCCGGTGTCTCCTAAAGAAGACAAGCAATACAGCGAGCTGACCTGACTGGCTGGTGTGGCAAGCAGACACAACAAGATGACACAGTGAGATTATGCAATGAGGAAACACAATGAGAGAAACCACAAGCAGGGAGTGAAGGTGGCTCCAGCGATTAGGTGCCTCCCTCCCACATGGGAGGTCCCGGGTTCAAAAAGAAGAGGAGCAGACAATGAGCACAAACAACAAGGGGTGGGGGAAGAAATAAATAAAATCTTTTAAAGGAAAAAAGCAATTGATATACCAAGGAGTTCAAAGATATTTTTATATTTCTTTAGAAAAAATGACAAACCCCGGCTTAGAAATTAAGCTCTTGGTTTAGAAGGCTTAATCAGTAAGTAAGTCACATCCCCATTCCTGGCACACAAGGAATATTGACGGAACACCTGGATTGGGGAAACGTTTGGAAGTGGTGTGTGAAAAGGACCAAGGATGACCTCATCGGCCCGTGGCTTGGAGCGTGGAGAGAGGGGTTTTTTGTCATGGCCACGTGTAGTGATGAGGCCAGACTTGGGTCTCCAGAGGACTCCATCTGCATGAGTATCAGTGGACCGCGTGGGTTTGGGTCTCACAGGGCACTTGTGTACTCTTAGGCACCAAAGAGCTAAACCGTCCAACCAAAGATTGCTGAAGACATCGACATTTTCACTCAAACAAAAAGCAAAATTTTCTAAGAGGGCATGAATCATATGAATTCCTGAGAAGATTATATTTCTAGTATTGCCATCCTCTAAATCATCTTAGTACATGTATTCTTTGTGCCACTATTATCCCAATGTATCGTTTACATGAGCTACTATATTTTATATCATCCTGCCATGCAATCTATTCCTTAGGATCAAGAAGTAAGCAGATATATCTTCCTTAACTAAGAAATAAGTCAAACTCTCACTTAAATAATGCAAATTATATAAGATGGTGTTAATAAGCACTTGAATTTCAGTCGGCATTTAACTTTTGAGCCTCCTTTGCACTTAGAATGTATCAGTGATACGGTAAAGAATGAAAAATCCTCAATTTATGATTCATACACAAAAGGCGTCATTTGAGCTCAATAAATGCATCTTTATAATCATGCAAGTTGTAGATTAATTACATGTAGGAGAATGTAAAATAGGCTACCACGCCAAGGATATCCATGTTAAAAATTTAGCTTCCCTTAGAAATGGCATTTCTCCATCACTAAACATCTCAGACTAGTGATGGCTGAGGCACATAAAAGAGCATAATATTAAATTTAGAGCTGCCAAAAATATGCACCAATTAGTTTCATAATAATGTCCAACATAAATGATTCTTAGAGTAGAAAACTGAAACACTAAAGGAATTTTTAAGAAAAAAATATGATTTGCTCTGACATGTTAAGAGTAAGGTTGAGGCACAGAAGCATTATTTATAAGAATGAGTTGACTAGGAATATATATTGCACACTGTATCTGTCTCCTTCACTTACTATAGTTTTTTGTCTGATATTAACATTTTGTAATATTAACCTACATTTATTCAGCTTCAAAGAAAAACGGTCTTATATATACAATTTTACCCGTATTCTTATTTCACATAATATATTTATATTTCACATAATATATCCAATTCATAATAGGGCAATCATACATTTATATAAAATGTAAAAATAAATCAATTAATAAAGATGAAATAAGATTAGTGGTTATGTAGGGCTGAGGAAGGAACGGAGCCTTTCTTTTTGGAGTTAATTGCTCTAAAATTTGAGATGATGTAGGTACAACATTGCAATTATACTAAAAGCCAATGATTATACACTTTAGATTGATCATGTGAATATCTCAATAAAACTGCTTAATAAATGATTGTGCAAGAATAGCCAGAAATAGCAGCTATGTATAGCAGGGGAAACAGAGATTGAGAGGTGAGGAGTTTTATCTTTTTTTTTTTGGTTTATTATTATTATTGAAATAATGAAAACACTTTATTAATGATTGAAGTGATGAACGCACCACTATGTGATTATACCAGATACTGTTGCTTGTGCACTTTGGATAAATTATATGCTTTATTAATATGTATCAATAAAATTGATTTGTTTAAAAATATATATATTGCTTATTAGAATACTTAAAAATATTCTTTTAAGTAACAAAGCTTTAAAACTAAGACTCTAGATGAGAATGTATGGACAAGTGGGAAAAACATGTCTTCCCTGAGTTTGAATGCATTGCCAAGGCTAATCGTAATTTTTCAATTATGTTCCTATACTGAAGAGTTACTCTAAATTAGACATTGAGGCACCAGATGTAGGGTGACTTACTAAGACAAGGCGAACCCCAGGCAGAGGTGCTCTGTGGGTTAGAGACGAGCAGACACTGGTTCCATGTTTAGCTACACCTGAAGGGAAGGTCCTGGTAGGTGAGTAAAAAGGACGAAACCCAATAAATGATCACAGTCTTAGCTGACACAACACTCAAAGGAAAGGGGTCTCCAAAGAGCCTGTCAATGTGGAGAAATTAGGTAGGGAGTGGGAAAACCCAGATGTCACATTAATTAGTAAATGGATAATTTTAAAGTCTAATTCTTAAAGTAAATTATTTCAATATATTTTACTTCAATCGACACCCACGTCACCTGGATCTGTGTCATAGTCTCCTTTCCAGTAGCCATCTGTGTCCAGATCAGGCCAAAGTCCATTCTCAGCAAGAATTTCTATTACTTAATTAATCCCACTGAATGCAGAATATCCTTCCCTGCCCCAATTCCAATATATGATGAGAGACCATGGTGCAAGTTTTTCTCCCAGCTCTGCTACTTTTGTGAGGTGTTGTGTGGTGTGGGTGAATTACTCCATCGCCACATTCTCCTCATTTGGAGGGCAGGGGAAGAAATGGTTGTACACCAAGGACTGTTATGAGAAATAACATAATATAGATAGCACAAGCCTAATAAGTATTCAATAAGTGTTACTGTAGAGAGTATAAATTTACACCGACAAGAAACAAATCATTGTGACCTAAGTGAATATGAGTGGGAAATAAAATCAGGCATCTCTGGGCATCTTCCAGCCAGCAGAGCATAAGATTCGAGGGATAGAACAAAAAGTATTCAGTGAGGGCAGTGAATATCTTTTTCTACATTATCCACGATTCTAGCCCATATAGCAGGAATCCAACAACCAGATGGCAAATGTTGACATTTGTGACAGATGCTTTGTATAGAGTCTCCTATTAAAATAATCACTCCAATGAAAATATCATAGGGATTAGGATGACTATAACTACATTATCTCTTCACATTTAGTTTTTAAATAATGATGAAAAGACAAACTTGGATCTACATATACAAACACACACAAAAAAAACCCACTGGAAATGGAATAAGTCAAAGTACAATCCTAACAAAATTGCTCTAAAACTATCTAAAGCAAAAATATTTGCAATGTCTGCTGTGTTTATAGCACGTATAAAAGTAAAATATGTGGCAATTCTAGCACAAAGGATGGGGAAAAAATTGGATCTATACTGCTATAAATTCCTTAGCCTACATGTAAAGCAGTATAACATTATTAGAAAACAAACTCTGATTAAAGTTTTTGTAAAATCTAGCCAATCCCTTAAAAAGACAGATTTACAGATGGGATAAAATATAGTACCTTATTTTATATTTCTATAAGAAACATTCGATGTAAACATAAAGAAAGTTTAAAAGGGAAAGACTAACAAGAAAATATGCAGACCCTAAACAAAAGCACTTAGAAATAGCTCTATTAATATAAAACTATTTCCTCTGAATACTGTCAGGAATAGATATGGACAGTACATGAAGATAAAGAAGCTGAGTATCAAAGAACACATAAACATCCTAAGTGTGTAAGCACCTAACAACAGAGCTTGGAAAAAATGCAGTAAAACTATGCAGCGAGAAGTGAAATGGATGCATACGCCATCATTTGGAGAATTCCACTCTCCTACCTCAATAATTGACTATCTGCTGAGCAGGACTGCTATTTTCTTAATTGACCTCCCAGCCTGATATCACTTGTTCCCCATCCCCTCAATCTATTCTCCTTGAAACTAGTCTTGCATCTGTAGGAAGGCAGGGAAAACAAAGAACAAAACGCCCACGGATTTCAGACAGGAGCGATTTCACATGGCTACTACTCACGCCCTTTTTTAGCCATAAAGCCCTAAGTATAAAACTGAACAACACTCTGCCTTTTTGGGAAAGAGATCGGTGTTCGCGCTCCCCTATCTCGAGGACCTGAATTAAAGTTAATCCTAGCCAGTTTAACCTTGACTGGTACAGTTTTGCTTTTACACTGCTAAAGGATACCTACATCTACCAAAACAAACAAACAAACAAAACCCTACATTGAATGCTTTCTCCCAAGAACAGAAAAATGTCAAGGATGTTCCACATTGTCCTTGCAATGAGACACCCAGAACAAAAGGCAGATAGACTTGAAAACCCATAAAACTGTCTCTCTTTGCAGGTGAAATGATTTCCTACCTGCAAAGTACCCAACTTTGAATACGTTTGGTTTCGGGGCTGCCATGTCAAATGTCACACAATGGGTTGGCTTAAACCACAGAAACTCATCCTCTCAGCGTTTTGTTTTAGAGGCTGGCTGGCTTGGCTTCCCCAACGCAGGGCAACATCCCTCCTTTCGCCTCCAGCTCCTGCAAACTTCAAGCTTCCAGCGGCTCCCTCTTTAGAAAGCTTCCAAGAACAGACCAAAAACCCACCCGGATTCAATCGGCCGCACCTTCCAAAAGTTCTATTTACAGTAGGTTCACACCCACAGGTATGGATTAAAACTAAGAACAGGTTTTTCTCAAGGGTACATAATTAAACCTGCCACGGGGGTATTAGCTAGGGACAAAATTTCCTGCTTGCTTTTCACAGTGGATATTAGATAAAAAAAGAGAAACCAGGATTGTAAAGGTGGTTGGTTATTTTCTTCCCTGTGTGGCAAGGTACAAATCCTTTTAAATAGATTGATGCTAGCTAGCTAGCTAGATGGATGATAGATCAGTGATTAGACAGATAGATAGATAATAGATGATAGATCATTGATTAGATAGATGATATATAGAGAGATAGATAGATGATGAAATGATAGATGATAGATGATATATATATATTGATAGATGATAGATATATAGATATAGATAGATAGATGCTAGATCAATGATTAGATAGATGATATATAGAGAGATAGATAGATGACAGATGGATTGCAGATCAATGGCAGAAAGAGGTGTATTGATCAATGGATGGATAAGTGATTGACGGATATATAGATATAGATATAAAATATAGATAGATACACTGCTCTTAAAAGATGTTTTGGAATAGATAATACATTTATCAAGAAATAATTCACATATCATAAATTTGCCATTTCAGGTTTATAATCCAATGGAGCTTTGTATGTTTACTACAGGTATGTGTGACTGTCACTTTTAGAATATTTTCAACATCTTAAAAAGAAACCCCATATCCCTGAGCTGTTCCCTTCCTACCCACCAATCTACTTTTAGCTCTGTAGATTTCTTCTATTCTGGGCTTTCAAACGAGTAGAATGATGTAGTATTTGGTCTTTTGAGAATGGTTTCTTTCACTCAGCATAAAATGTTCGAGATTCATCCACGTTGGTGCATGAATCAGAACTTGATTCATTTTTACGGCTGCATTGTATTCCATTGCATGGATACTCCGCCTTTTGTGTACCCATTCATCTGTCCACTGGCCCTAGGGTTGTTTCTCTCTTTCGGCAACTGTGAATACGGTTGCTAAGAACATTCACGCATGTGTTTCTGAGTTGACTCGTGTTTTCATTTCTCATGGATGTGCAGTTAGGAGTAGAAAGACCAGGTCATATGGTTACTCCATGTTTCATCAGTTGAGAAACTCCCAGACTATTCCTGAAGCAGGTACAGCCTTTCACAAGCACTCCAGCAGAGTATGAGGGTTTCTGATTCCTCCAAAGTTCATCAACACCTGTCATTTGGTTGACTTTTTGCTCTGTTAGCTTAACACCTGCTCAGATGCCATCACGTTATTTATTAAGGTCATTTCTTCTGAGAAGACCTCACTGCCCCCACTTCCTTCTCTGGGGATCTCACAAACCCATACTAAGCGGCCATCTCCAGCCTTCCCCGCCCCCACCTCCTTTTCTATTTTGTGCTGTTCCACAACCTGGGGAAGAGGTTAACACCCAGCCAGACCTTAAACACAGAAACCAGGAACCATATCCCTAGATGCTTATCCCAACAGGAATTCTCAGTGGCAGGGCCCCTTCCCCTGGAGGCGGATAAAAAACACTCCCACACACGATAGGTCTGTCTCTCTGCTCCAGCAAGAAGTGGGGCCTCCAGTGCCGCCCAAGTCACAAACTTGGAGAAAAGAGAAGGTGAGAATAGCTGAAGGGGGAGAATGCTGAGAAGCCTAGAAGGTGAGCCTAGAGAATGCCTAGAGAACATGGCTGGGGTTGGCAGGCATGTTCCGCCCCTCTTATGCGTGGGAACCCAATTTTAAATAGTCATTCTTGAATAGGGTTTTCAAAGAGCCTATTTGGATAAGGCCAAATTGAATTAGGGTGGGCCTTGTCGGTATGATCAGAGTCCTTATAAAGCAGAGGACATCCAGAAGCAGTGAAAGCCAGTACGTGATAAGAAGCAAGGGGCCAGAGAACGAGGCAGAGATACAAGCCAAGGAGACCCAGGGGCAAGCCAGCACCCAGACTTTATAGATTCCAGGAGAGCGCGTGAGCTGCCAATCGCTTGAAGTTGGATTCTAGCCTCTGAAACCAGGAGACAATGAATCCCTGCTGTCTCGTTATGTGATGCTCGTCACGGCAGCAGACTAAAACCAGAGGTCCACGTTGAACTTCACAGCAATGATCTCAATGAAAATGGATACAGAGTTGGGATTAGAATGGAGCAGAATGGGAAACAAGAAACATAGGGGGTGGGAAGTGGATGTGGCTCAGGTGACTGGGCCCCTGGCTACCACACGGGAGGTTGCTGGTTCAGATCCCGGTGTCTCCTAAGAAAACAGCGAGCTGGCGTGACAGGCAAGCGCAGCAAATTGATACAAGAGACACAAGAAGAAAAAACATAATGAGAGGCACAACAAAGCAGGGAGCAGAGGTTCCCAGCGCCTCCTAAAGAAGATAGCGAGCTGATGCGACAGGCAGGTGTGGTAAGATGACGCAACAAGATGACGCAAGAAGAGACACAGGGAGGAAAAACATAATGAGAGACACAACAAAGCAGGGAGTGGAGGTGGCTCAAGCGATTAGCTACCTCCCTCCCACATCACAGGTCCTGGTGCCTCCTAAAGAAACGAGGAAGACAAACAGACACATCAAGTGGAAAACAACAAGGGGGTGGAGAGAAATAAATAAATAAAATAAATCTTAAAAAAAAAAGAAACATGGGGTAAGGGTAAATAATCCATTCTAGATCACAGCTATTGATTAATGAAGGAAATCTAGAAATGTCCACTCCATGGCAAAAGTTAATGCAATGTTGGCAAGATGCATTGATGAAATATTATTTAACTATTAATTTGTGCCTTGTAGTTGAATCAGTCATGGGAAAATGTTTCTATTGTAACAGTACATGTCTTAGAGAATATGATTTTGTAAAGGAAGATAATCAATATTCATTAAAATGCTGAAAATATTGGGAGAAATGCAACAATATATTAAAATAATTGCTTCTGAGAAGTATAAATAAAAGTGTTTATATCACTGCTTTGTTGAAATAAGTTTTTGTATGTTCCATAATCTTTCTATAGTATGCTCTACATTTCAGTGAATAAAGGACAAATTACTCATATCTAAGGTCTTGGAAATGTTTCCAGTTTTTGGAGATACTATTTTCAATACGTAGCTGACGCCTATTAAAATGAATCCACAGTGCAGTGCCACGTGCCAAAAAAAAAAATTAACCACAAACACAAGGAAGAAATCACAAACAGCCTCCTGTTCTTGTGCACATCCACAATCGATTTGAAGAAAAACAACCACAGTAGATGATAACAGAGTTCCTAAAGTTAGAGTCCACTTTCTCTCAGAGAGAGACTTCTCTAGGCTTCTCTAATTTATGTCCTTTGTTATTTATATACACGCTCTAGAATAATGTTTTACAAATGATGTTGTAATAAAGGAACACACTCTGCATTTTTCCTAAGAGGAAAGCTTAACGGATGCATTTTATCCATTCTCATAACTAGAGGAGACTGAAGTTCTCAGAAAACAATTCGAGGAGGAATAATTTAATGCTAAAGGCAGGTACCCGCTTCACTTCTGCATTTTCACACTCTATCACCGAGTCCTTCTAACAGTCAATACCCAGTTTTGTTTTGTTTACACCGGTAGCTACTACTGCTCCCTAGTTTGCATCATTAGCTAACACCTCTCTGCCAATATTAGTTAACAACATGAAAATGGGTTTTCATATTTAGAGAACACCCTTTCCTACTGTTTAGTCAAAAAAGCTACTGTTTGGCTGTGCGAAATACAGATTGTAACAGTCTGAGGTTTGGTAATTCAATGAGTGGAAAACTGATTTTGAAAGGCATTGGTGGATTTTGTTTTTATTTTCCCTTGCAGTTTTCGTCTATGATGTAGTCATCTATTTCAGGACCTCTGTGTGCTCCTTGGCTACTTTAAATGTAGTTACATGTTAAAAGGTAACAATTGCCCTAATACATATTGTGGGATTTAAATGTAGTTACATGTTAAAAGGTAACAATTGCCCTAATGCATACTGAGGGATTTAAGTTGATTTGGACCCCTGTTTGTGCAATTAATCCAATGTAATTTCAGAATTTAATACTATCAAAAGGATTAAGTGAGACTCGTTTTTATCAGACTACAACTTCAGAATTTTCAAATTAAGAAAAAAATCATGCATATCTTGGTCTTTCTCTTAAAATATTTTCATATTATCTTTTATGCTTTCTTGGGGACCTACCTGTTTTAAGTTGATGAAACTGTCCTATTTGTTTTAGCCTGGTGGTGTGATTTGCTTCTCAGGTCTATTAACATAAAAATAAATCCTTATTTTTATGGATAGTCCATTTTCTCTACTTTATACCCATCCAGATTTTCCTGAGTATTTTAGATGCTCATACTTTATTTTATAGAATATTCTGAGGCTTTATTCTGAGATCACCAAATGAGTACTTTTGAATGACATCTTGAAGAGATGTACTAATTATTATATCTAAACTTAAAACAAATTGCTGACATTTACAATTATGGTGTAGATCTTAAATCTACCCTCATTCTGATCGTTCTTAGATTGACCAGATCAATCAGGAAAACACTTGAAAAACAGAATAAATAGTTTAAGAGTATATGTGCTTGTATATGGATGTAAAGATCAAACTGGAATGATTTTGCTTTTAAATTGCCCCTATCACTGCTCTTTACTCAAAGCAATCAAGCAAAGATTTTTAAACCATTTCTTTTCACATTTGTTCTTCCTGTGTTCTTAGCAAGGAAGTAGTTTACACCTGATCAATTTTTCCTAATCTGTTGAAATTCCTATTTGTTCTAAGAAAACTGGAAAACTCAATAGGGGCTTTGGGAATCAGAATATTTTGGGGAAAAACTGCTTTTTGGGTTTTTTTTTTTTAATGGACTCCTAGACTATTTTCTAACAACTTGATGGTACTGCTGTGATAATTGGACTTCCAGTCATTTATAATGTGTAACAAAGGAAGGATATTTTATACGTGATTGTGAATTAATTTAATATAGCTGTGTTAAAAGGAATAACCTGAGGGGGAGTATACTCAAGATCACCATTTACTCTTTTAAGACATTATCAGTTCTCTGCTTGAATCATAAGGTGAATGACACAATTCTAACAAATTTTATGAAGGAAGTGATAACATTTTCGGTGGAAATGTCCTCAGGCCCAGAGCCCAGTTGGATTGACCGAAACCTGAAAGGATTCCAGTTCACGAATGAGCTAGAGTTCAATCCCAAGAATGGCAGAAATCATACCTTAAAATATTCAGGAACGCCCACTGAATGAATTGTTTGCCATTGTGGAATAGGAAATAGAAATGCATCATAGTTTGTCTTTCAATTTCAAATTTTGAAAAGCTTCCCTGCTTGTGTCCTCTGCTGAGGAATTCAATGAAAATTACAAATGCTGCATTCCTTGCATATTTTAATAGACAAATGCTTGAGACCTGATAATCACAAAATTTAGAGAATGAAAATGCCCAGTATGTATTTAAGTGGTCGTTGAACCCTAGACTGTTTTTTTTTTTCCCCAAGGCTCTTTCTAGGGATTTAAAGTGAAATCATTTATAAATCTCCTCCCACTCCCCCTGTCAGAAATGCCCACAGGATTAGCCTAATATCTACATTTAGGATTACCTTGTTACCCTTTGAACTCATTTTTCATAGGTCCTTTATCTCCCATGGCTAGTTGGAACATGATAAAGGTCATCCATTAAACTTTATAATTTTAGACATAAAATACTGTGTGAGCTGTGACAGTTTTAAATTTTAACTAGAGTAAGCACTTAGAAACTCTGGTCTAGAATTTATAGACTTCCATATTGTCTGCGTCCATTATTTTGCACAGGTTTTTCTCATTTTATCTACAACCCTCCTAGGATCCTGTTCACTTAATTTGTTGGAGGAGAAGTATGCTGTTTTTAATACTAGACAACCGAAAATAATATCTCATGTACATTTTTGAAATATTAATAGCACATTTAAATGGTACTTGGCACTCAGTGTATAGAACTTATAAAATTACAATATTTTTGTAAAAAATACATACTGAAAAATGTGTGTAAAGCATACAAACTGGATTAGATATAATTCATTTTTCTTCAGTCTTAGACTAACCTTCTCAGATTCAATGGCCTAGAACCGGAGAGGAAATGAAAGGTCAGGCAACTTGCACAAGCAAATGTTTGTAGGTTGCCAGTTTTCCTAGGAGAGAATTCTTTCTTTGAAAAGTAGCCAAAGTAACTTATAAATCCCTATCAATTGCATGCTGGCCTGTGCTAAGTTAGCTCTTTATTCCTGAGGATTGTGCCTTATTATTAGATGATATTAGGGCTATCACACATGTTGACATTGTCCCAGAAAATGCAACTTTTAATGCAAAGCAACATTACTTTAATTCATACTTTTGGTTGAGTGGAAGCACTAAAGGAAGTCATATATTTAGAAATGATTTTCTTTAAAAAAGCAATACATGGCTGTGAACAGTACACTGAAATGAATGTCTTTGAAAAAAAGACACGTTGTAGATTCTTTCTTGAATAAAACATTCATATAGTTCCAACCAAATGCCATGCTTATTTATTATGATGCATTGTAAGGTAAATTCTTTAGTAATGTTTGGATATATTTGACTTAAAAGTCAGTGAACATTATCACTTAAATCGTTTACCAAATACTAAGTTATTTCAGCTGGCATTAGATAAGCCCTCCAATTTTGCTTTTTATTTACAATATCTGCAAGATTTCCTTACTTCACCTGATCATTGTTATTAGGTAATCCATGAATAGATTTGACAATGGACAGGATTGAAAATTATAATTTGAACAGAATTTACAGAACTCAGTAGTCATTCAATTAACCATTGCCTCGATAGAGAAGAGTTTACAATCTCATGGCAGTGAGACAAACACTTACAGATAAGTATGACACGGATGCTTTTTAGCCTGTAGAGAAGTGATGAATGGCATGCAGAAAATCAAAGAAATGGGACTCTGCGGACATAGGACAGTGTGTGTACATTTAAAGATTGCACCCACTTCTGTTTAATAAAGCAAAAATAATAAATTTTAAGACCAACGTAAAGTGGTTTCTATTTTTAGCATACTGTGCATTCCAAGCTACATTACTCTCCAGGAAAATGGACATGAGGGGAAAACAAAGCCTCGCATGGTAGTTCATAGAAAAGCCTGACGTCATTTTTCTACACCATAGGACCTGGGACGTATCTTTGAAAAACTGGAAGTTAAGCCTCGATGTCCCACGGAATCCCTTGTGACAGGACAAAATCTTGCATCCATCAATCGTAATTAGGTGTTAAGTGGAACTAAGAAGAATCCTTTCAGCAGTTTCTTCTTTAAAATCCTACACCAAGACACAGGAGAAGGCCTGGGATGCATAGCCGCTCGATAAATGTTAGGATGATAAATGAGATGCAGGAAATAGTTTTTAATATTTTTATGAAAATGGATTCCGGCTTATTATAAAGAATACAAACCAAACGCTAAGGACAGAGGTAAAACATTATTTAATGTCTGCTTGTATTAAAGCAATTATAGGTTTACAAGGAAATTCACGCAGAAAGTAGAGTTGCCACATAGTCCACCCTATTAGTAACAATTTGCATTAGCGTGGTATATTTATTACAGTTGATGAAACAGTATTATTATCACCATACTTTAACCAGAGTCCATAGTTTACATTAGGGTTCACTGTTTGTATTGTACAGTCCTATGTGTTGTTTTTGTTTTAAAATAAAGGTCTTTGCATGGAATTTAAAAAGCTCTGAGTATATATTACTTGGGGTAATTTAACTCATATATAATTCATGTGACACGTGATATATTTGACATTATTTTTTGACATTTTGTTTTTTAAAAATTTATAGCGCTTTACTATTCTTTCTTTTTTAATATCCTTTTTTATTATTTTTAAAAGATATTTAGATTATACAAATGTCACATAAAAAATATAGGGGATTCCCATATTCCCTGCTCCCTACCCCTCCCACATTTTCCCATATTAACATCCTTCAGTCCTATGTTTTTAGAAATTCATTATAGTAACAGACATATGACCTGAAATTTCCTATTTTAACCACTTTCAAATGTATGATGCAGTGGTGATACTGACGTACCCAAGCTGTGCCATCACCACCAACCAAAACTCTCCCATCACTCCAAACCATTTTTATTTAAGTTGTTCTAAAACAAACTACCCCAAAATTGCTATTGTCATTATCAGGTAAACATTAGTTAGACTCTCTAGCTCTATCTTTAGCTACTTTTCTATCTATCCATCTATCTATCGGTCATCTATCATCATTTATATATATTGTACCTATCCATCCATCCATCTATTTATCTAGCTATCCATCTATCCATCCATCATCATCATTCATATATGTTCTATCAATCTATCATCTATCAATCTATCCTCTATCTATCAATCTATCCTCTATCATCTACCTATCTTTTTGTGACAGTTTGAATTTGGAAAATCCCACAAAGTGATTAAGTTTTTGAACTCATTCATTTCCTGTGGGCGTGAGACCCTTTGATTGTATTAGATTCCATTAAGGGACCTTGATTAGATCACTTTATTAGATGGCTTTAGAGCCTTTGATTGGACTAAGTTCGTGAGGCATGATGCAGGCTAGGTCTCTGCCCTCTGACTGGGTGTTATATAAACTAAAAAACACACACAGAGAGAGGAGACACAGGAAGGGAAGCTGCTGTTTGATTCTGCAGCCTGAGAGAAAGGAGAATCCAGAGAGAGACAGGACTTCAGAGAAAGCCTTGACTCCTGCCTCCCGGGTTTTAGATTTTTAGTCTCCAGAACGTGAGATGGTGAATTCCCGTTGTTTAAGCCAACCAACCAGTCTGTGGAACTTTGTTCCAGCAGCCCTGGAAACTAAGACAATGTTCTTCCCTTCAGCTGCAACCCTCATTTTACATCATTTTAAAACAGCATCTTCACATCCTCTGGGCACACAACTCTTCATTTTCTCTTCTGCTTAGTCCTCCTCTCCCTCCTTTTGGTGCAAATAGTCTCTGTCATTTACATTAAAAATGCATGCCTATTGCTTTTCTCTGAAACAGCACATTTTCCTTCTCATATATAACTCTATGGAACATTGCCCTTGAATGCTGAAGTGGTGAAGTCTGAATCTTACTTTTTCTGACTTAATGACTTGAGAATTACATCATTTTCAAATTTCAACAGCAAAATCTGGAAATGTTTGGGAATAAAATATTTCCATCAAATATCACTCAAGATGCTTTGGTTTTTGTTTTGTTTTGTTTTCTCTGTAAAGTCAAGTTTTCCTACATTACAAGAAACATCTGGGGAGCAGGGGAGTGGATGTAGCTGAAGTGGTTGAGCACCTGCTTCCCATGTACTAGGGTCCTGGGTTCGATCCCCAGTGCCTCTTAAAAACTAAACAAACAAACGTACAAACAGACATAAAAAAAAAACAACTCGGGGAGCCAGTGTAGCTCGGTGGTTGGGCACTGGTTTCCCCCATAACAGGTCCCAGGTTCAATCTCTGGCCCCCAGTATCTCAAAAAGAAAGAAAGAAAGAAAGAAAGAAAAAAACAAACATATTCTTTAGTATGTTTGCTTTTTTATTGTCACCATTCTACTTGTTGCAATCTCTAAAATGGGACTACCAGTAGTTCCTATTTTGATATTTGCCTGCCTCAAAATACTATAGTCAATTCTTAATTTATTTTACTTGCTGATATGATTATATCAAGACTTAACTCTAAATTGGAATCCAATTCCAACTTCCTCAAAGTTTTTGTTACATTCATTAATTCAAATGATGCTGTTTTGGTACTCAGTATCTTTTCCTTTGTGTTTGTCCCTTTTGTCCTATTCTGTTATCAGGTTGTGGTTTACTTTTCATTTCTCTAAGCTGATCTTCTAATTTGGGTCATTCAGCATGAATGTACTGGGCATCTGATATGTTTTAGGCACTGTCCTTTTGTTACTTAAAATAATTGCAAGGATTTCATTTCTTGAGTTATGTTTTCTTCATGGAATGAGCATTTTTGCACATTATATCCTTTTCTATTTCTTCTTTTTAATGGAATGTTAACAAATTTGATATAACATTTCTTTTTCTCTCTAGAGGTTCTCTTTCCTTTGATAAGTTAGGGATGATTCTTGGTTTTCTACTACGATGTTAAAGTATATTATATTCCATGCACTTTTCTGTAGCCAGAGGTCATGCCATTACTAGACCCAACCCCTCTAACAAAACTCTGGTCTGTCTGCTGAGGAAAGACAAACCATGTAGAAAACTCTCATGGCTGATATCATTTTAAAACATTGCTATCACACAGGAATTAAACAAGCTAATATTTTACTATCCATGATCACCATAAAAACAATAAACGTCATATGCTTGATTAAAAAATAACAACACAATTTAGAATAAACATATAAATATATGAAAGTATCCTCTTAGAGTAACTACCTAAATTAAAACTGTTTTAAGAAGAAATTCTATGATATGTAAGATATACATTGTATAAATGATCATGTATCATGTTGGCTAGGATAGAATACCTTACGCTAAAAGTCTTTGATTCATCCTCAACTTTATTATTATTCTGCACATTCAAATCATCAGCTAATCCTGTCAGTTCTCTGAATGAAATAGAACCAGAATCAACCTCTTCTCACCATACTGTTCCAAGCCAAAATCGAGTCTCACGGGAGCTATAATTACCACCTCTCGACTAAACACAGCAAATGGATTTGTCAGATCAGCCACAGACCAATGGGAGATTTTCCCAAGCACGACTCCAAGCAACCAAGAACACCAGGGAAGCAGGGAGAGTTCTGGGACATTGCAAATGTCTCCAGGACCCTTCCCCACATTGGACTTACACTCCTGACCCAGAGTAATGCATGATGCTTTCAAGTGGGGTTTCCAGCGTCACCTTCATGGAGCTCAGTTTCACATACACCCCAGCTTAAAAGACAATTTCTAGGGAGCTTGCCTCATAAATTCATAGATTCTGGGTTGACTTACTGTAACAGTCCTTAACCAGGATAACCTGGGAAGGAATGCCATAGATAAGAACTCTCCACCTGGCAAATACCATCACTCTGTTTACCTGGAGGAACAGTTAGCATACCTACAACGATTAGCTTGATCACCCGCGTTCCCAGGGAGAAAGGGGCAAACGCATTGCAGGACGCCTGTGGTAACTCCTTCTGCCCCACTTTGCCCTCCGATGGTTTTGCACATATTTCTCAGATCACTTGTCGTTATTTATCTAACAGCAGATTCTGTAATGGTTTTACACAAAAGGAAAAGCCTACTAACGTTCTGCAAACCACCAGGACTCAAACTATTTAACAGGATGTAGGGGTGTGGGACATCCCTCCAAAGCCTGCAAAATATGCACATTTCCTTTCTGATGTCCTTTTTCCTTGTCAAAGGGAAAAACTGCACTGGACAATGTGACACAGGAAAGGATGACATTCTCAGGGGCTCCTAGAGCAGAGGAGAGAGGCGGAACTTAGCTCCTGGGAAACAAAGGATGACCAGCTTTGCAAGGGCCTGGGCTTGGGAGGGGGAGAAGGCACTGGAAAGGGAGTTGACCCCTGGGGTGAGTGAGGGGTTTACTGAGTTTGTGATTAGGACCACTTTGTTTTCCATTGAGGTAATCAGGACCCCTGGAGTCTCTGAATGCCAGGAGAGAGGAAGGAGAAAAGGAGCCGCCAAATCAGTCTCTCTGGCTCCACACTGACAGGGTCAGTGGTGGGGAGAGTTTATTTTAGTTACCATCTGGAGATGTCCTTTCCCCCCCCTTTTTAGCCTGTAGACTGGTCATCAGGACAGAAGAGTAAAGCTGCCAGCTTCCTCACCCTTTTGCCTACATCTTACACAGTTATTTACATATTTTTCCCCATGTGCTGTCTTGTGTTAATTTTTTAGGCAAATTGACTTTTATTGTCAATGCACTGCCATATGCATTCCATCCACTTCTAAGATATTTCTCATCACTATTTATAGAAATGTTATTTTCATTTAATTTTACGTATGAATTCAAAAGCCTTTGTTGTACCATGTAAAGGTGGAAGAGAAATTAAACTGTCATGCTGGACACCCGATGTGCAAGAATTTAAATCACTACATCCTTCCAAGAACTTATTCTAGCAAGTCTGCATTTCTGGGGGCCTGGGGGATCTATAGACACCATTGCTGAGTAACTGTGTGATTTCATTTAGATACTGGCTTCCAGGAGTCACTGGGTAACAATGCAAAATCCTAGCTGACCGAACCACAAAGTTGGAATGCAAAGGTGTTAGCCAGGTATATAAATGGTATATTAGGCTCCTTTACCCTGGGGTCTGAAACATTTTTAGCAAAGGGTCAGATAGTAAATAATCTAGGCTTTGTGGACCGCAAGCTCTGCTGTTGTAGCAGGAAGCAGCCATTGAAAAGACTAAAGAAGTGGGTATGGCTATGTGCCAATAAAAATTTATTGACCAAAGGGGACCGGTGGCTGAATTTGACTCCAGGTCATGGTTTGCTGACCTCTGCCTTAGCTTTTTGTATGAGCATATCAATTACAGATGAAGCAATTCAACAATCCTCCTTGTTCATTTCTTTAAAAATGTGATGTTAACCTCCATGTACCATCTGCCTTACAACCTGGCCAGACAAGACAGTTCCAAAGGGACAGATGAGAATAAATCTCTTGCTTCCAGCATGTCCTTATCAGAGCCTCCCTGCGATGCTGTAAGGCTTGGGTTGGGATGGCTGAGGAAAGTATAGATATCTCCTGCCGGTTTTGTTTTTCTGGAGAACTGCAGTACGCTGGTGAAGTACATTATTGAATGTGGAGGTTAAGGAAAATAATATAGCCTAAAATAAAGATTTTATAAGAATGAAACATCACCAATAAATTCAAATCCTGAGCCATAATTGTGGACTCTCCTTTATCTGACTGGCAGTGAATTTAAACATTTTTAAAAACTAAGGTGAATATTATGTTTGTTATAACAGCAATGATACTTTTGAACATTTTAAATATAGGGAAATATGAGGAAAGGGACAGTTTTCCCTTTATCAAATTACCTCAGCAAAATTATTCAAGTAAAGATACATAGATTTCTGAAAAGATGGAGAGAAGGGGAGGAAAAAAGAGGGAGAGAGAGGGAGGAAAAAATAGAGAGAGGGAGGGAGAGAGATGGAGGACAAAGGACACCCATTCCTTTGCATTCTACTGTTGTGCCACGGTCATGAATTCTTTAAAAGTCTGTATTCTATTCTGTGGTTGAAGCCAATCAGGGTATTTGGTGTTTATAAAATCATTGGAGAGGCTGAAGGTGGAGTTTCTGGACTCTTGTTTCCTAAAACGATTATCAGTGTAATGCAGAGAGAACTGGCTTGGGGAAGACGTGCCTCTCAGGTGGGAAATGAGAAGTCTCCTGCCCGGCTGGGTCATACATGTAGAAACCTGGAGAAGAACGAACCAAAACTGTAGTTCTGGGATTGGGACTCCAGATTTGTGAAGCCACCACCAGGAACTATCTGAGCAAACAACCCTGGAGAATACAAATAAGGAACCAGCTGTTCAAGCATCTCCTGATTCCATGTCCTTGTTTGTTTGCAAAGAGCAGCAGAGACCTACAACCATCTACAAGATTATACTTTAGATCATCCAATCCTGGGTTTTAAACCCACTTTCCATTTGGGAGATCTGCCCATTCCTTCAGGGTGTTTACAGAATTATCTTCTATCTATCATCTAGTATATACATATATCTACCACTCTATCACCCATGTAGCTATGTATCTGTGTCTAGTGATTAATCTATTGATCTATTGCTTTATCAGCCTATCATCTATCTATAACTATTGAACTTTCACTTATGTTTGTACGTATGTATCTATCTATCCACCTACTTACCTACCTATCTGTAGATCTTCTGTCTCATGTATCATCTATCAGTCTTCTATATTATCCTATTATCTATCATCCATCTATCATCTATCTATATCTATCATCTATATGTATCTATCTAAATAGCTAGCTCATTAGCTCAAATACAACTTTTTCTGTGAAGCCTCTGTTAAGTACAATAGGAGAAAAGCACATGAAAAATATATAAAAATGATTCTGATATTTAATTCCTCCCATGGTTCTGGCCTCCTCTATGCCAGCACATATCTTGATCTCCATCCCTTCCTTGACCACATGTCCTTTTCCACACATAATCCAGATACACCAACCTGAAAATCTGAAATAAACTCAAATCCGTGTTCATAAATAAGCACATCTCTAAATAAGGTAGTCCCCTTTGTCATTCCTTTTGATGTAAATGCTACCTTATTATCTTAGTAATTTATAAATTAAAAATGGAAACATTTTAAATTTGCCCATATATTATTTATGACCTATTAATCACAAAGTTCCTCAGCATCTTTTTCTCAAATCCATCATATTTTTATATAAGAAATTATAATTTAGAAAACTAAGAACTAGCCTATATTCTACACAGAGGTCTTCATTGTTTCTCACCTCAAATATTTTTGCATGTTATTGTTAATTTTATATTATTCCATAAATACAATTTTAATGCATCCTAGTTCCTTAGTTAAGATTAATCAGTGGTTTTCCATCACCTAAAAACAAAACTTATCCTTATGTAGATACAGATATTTTTGCAAACTTGTACTTGATTACGTTTGTACAACTTAGTAAGTGTGAAATTCCTAGCAATAGCTATCTATTGGCTGGGACAGAGCTTTCTGAACACGATGTGTCTATCTATTAATCGAGCTGTTGATCTTTTGCTCTATGAACCTATTTTCTACCTATCCAACACCAACTATCTATAATCCTCTTTGGTCTTGTTTCCTTACCCTCGAATCTCTCATATCAGCCACTCAGGGTCGTTGTCTCTAGACTTGAAGCTTCTGACCTTCAACAAGTTCATCAACTTACCCCAATGTGAGTGAGAAATATTATCACAGTCTTTATGTGCCATGATGGGAAAAAGTTTAGGAAGCACTAAGTCAGGACTAAGTTGTATTGAGTTAACCACCATAATTATAATGACCTATGTAAGATAAGGGTATCATTCTTTCCTATGCAAAAGTTCAAGCCTGATAGGAGAGAGATATGGCCTTGGATATGTGACTGCTCTGTCTTCCCTTTAGCTTTTGCTTTATCTGCATCCACAACCCAAGATGCTCACTAACTTTCCTGCACTCCTGCCAGCTGAGGGGACTTCACACCCATCCCTCACTTGCATCCCAGATGTCTGCCCCATCCTTTTCTGCTCAGATTCCATATCTTAGTTGCACCAAGCTCAAAGATGGGTGGACAAATGTAGTCTATATTTCCAGTACCCTTGTATCTACCTTGGTTTTGTTTTGCTTTCCTAAAGGAAAAACAGAAGACGCAGTTGATAATCTCCACCACACCAACCAAGGACCCAGAATAGAAGATATTACAGGTGAAACTTCAACAGATGAAAAAGGAAGATTTTAATTGTAACATTCTAGAAAAATATTGGCTTGAATTCACAATGGTAAAAATTATGACTATAAAGCTTTTTAGTTACTATTAAAAGTAGAATAAAACCACTTTTTAAGAAAATGGACTTTTATACACATTTGAGGTATGAAAAAAAAAAGTGAAATCAAAGAGTCTGTATGTAAATACCTTATCTATGAGAGATACTGTGAAGCTAGCTGCAGTTCTTAGCATAGAAGGAGATTGTTACAGCTCTTCTGAATCTATTTAGGCCAAAATAATTTGGCTTTGGTAATATATGCACAGGTAGTAGTGTGTATCATAACGATTACTAATAGGACAATTTGGCTTGTGCTTAGCACAGATTCCCAAAATTGTACTAGAATACAGATATAACATTTAAGAACTGTTTGAAGGTCCAGAAAATTATTCATGCGCACAGAGAGAATGGAGCTGCCACATATCTCATTAATGATTCCCTGTGACTTTTGGAAATGGTAGCCATAGAAACACAGTGAAATATGACTGTGTTTGACCGTCAGAGACTCTTAGGTTTCCATTTTCTTAACTTAAGATGGATCAAAACGACTTATTTTTACTTGCTAAGTGTAAGATTTTGGAGTTTTTGAAAAATATTAGGACCTTGCATTATTGCATAGTTTAAAGCCCCAGCAAGCTTTATGTTTTACAGATAAAATAGCTTTATAATTACGCCTATTAAAACTTCCCACAACTTGATGAGCTTATGGGATGTAAATTCTTTAAGATGCCATGTGCTATAACCAAGTTGACGGTAGAGGGCCAAGGGAGCATTAGAGAAGAAATACGCCCGTGATCTTTGTACAACAATGAAGTTTTGATATGTACACAGCATTTTCAAGGGATTTACTGACAAATCTACAGGTAATAATCCTATCATAAAATCGGCCACTATGGGGTTTAAATCCTAGGGTAACACTTTCTAAGTGCCAACATGCCCATATGCAAAACTTCTCAACCGTTAGCACAACACAGTGTCGTGGAGAAGATTAAATGAAACAACATAAATAGAGATAACCTATTGCAACAGTATTTTTAAAATTCTCTCTTTGCCACAGTAAAATTTCCATTAAATGGAAAGAATTAAATGTATCATTCAGATTTCACTGGCCCTGCCTCTCTTCCAAATTCTGCCTCCATATCATTAATACTAGTGCTTGATCTTGAAGGATAAATGCTTATTTTGCCTCTGCTATCTCAAATGCAGGAATGCCTAGGAGAAGAGACCACGATAAATGCTTACTCAGGTCAGAGATATATCAACTACCAAAACACTTTTAGTAGGTAAAATTCCTCACTCCTTTTTTTCTTGTAAAAATGATAATTATACATCATGAATGTAATTAATAGCACTGAATTACAAATTTGATTGTGACTGAAAGGCAAAATTATAGGTTGTATATATGAGACTAATTTTTTTTTTCAGTCCATGGAACTGCACACACAAGCAGTGAACCCTAAGTTAAACCATGGACTATAATTAATAGCACAATTATAAAGCTGTGTTTCATCAGTTCTAACAAATGTACCACACCAACGCAAGGTGTTAAAAATAGACTGGTATATGTGAATCCTGTATTTCACACACGACTATTCTTTAAACCCCCACATCTAATAAAAAAAATAATAATGATAATTGTAATTTTGGAAAGATCTAGCATGCCAGGAAATAAAGCAGGTATTCTTATTAAATCAGTTAACTGTGGTCAGTCCAGTTTAAAAGCTGTGAATTTTTCATTCTATTCTATCCATCTCCCTTTTCTGTTTATTCTCCTAAGTCTCTAGCACTTATACTAAAGACTCCCCGGAACTATACCCACTCTTGAAACTACCTATTTGCAAGAGGGTTTTGTTTTGTTTTGTTTTTTCATATTTAAGGAATTTTTTTTTCTGCTGGGAATACATCTAAAATCCCCTTTTACATTGTTATTACACTTCTCCATCACATACATGTTATTACGTTATAGTACACTCAATGCTATGTGTGGTGTGTTATTATAAGCACTGTGTGGTAAAGTTTTCATAAATAAATGACCCAATAATATTAATAAGTTAATATTTATCATTAAATTGCCGTGAGCCCTTAGAAACTGCCAGATCCTCTGCATAAACTCATTAATAGAATATTAAAATTAAAGTCAACTCTAACCATCTCTTTCCAAGTAGCTCTATATGGAGAAAATTCAAATGAAATATTTTTTCGAGAAATTAAAGAACATGGTGTAGGTCTTTGAGTGGCAGAGTACAATTTCAAAATTAGCTTTGCCCAGAGACTTCGTCCCTCTTCCTGCTTCAGAATCGTAGCTATCTGTGTCTCTGATGATGGCCACGACTCCACTTACGTCTAAGTCAAAGTCGGAGTCTAAGAAAGGGGTCTAAAAGTCTCCAAGAGGCCTAAAGGAGGTCTGAAGGGTCTAAAAAGACTCTAAGTCTATGTCTAAGTCTATGTCTAAACCTTAAAGAACTCTAAAAGTCCAAAGGAAGTCTGTGTCTATGTCTGTCTATGTCTGCATGTCTCTCTGAGTCTCTAACTCAGTCTCTCTGAGTCTCTGAGTCTCTGACTCTGTCTCTCTGAGTCTCTGATTCTCTGAGTCTCTGACTCTGTTTCTATGACTCTATGACTCTGACTCTCTATGACTCTGTCTCTCTGTCTCTGTGTCTCTATGACTCTATGACTCTGTTTCTGTCTGTCTCTATGACTATCTGTCTCTATGACTCTGTCTCTGTCTCTCTGTGTCTCTATGACTCTATGACTCTGTCTCTGTCTCTATGACTATCTCTGTGTCTCTATGACTCTGTCTCTGTCTCTCTGTGTCTCTATGACTCTGTCTCTGTCTCTCTGTCTCTATGACTATCTGTGTCTCTGTCTCTCTGTGTCTGTGTCTCTATGACTGTCTCTGTGTCTGTGTCTCTATGACTGTCTCTCTGTCTCTATGACTGTGTCTCTGTCTCTCTGTCTCTATGACTGTCTCTCTGTGTCTGTGTCTCTATGACTGTCTCTCTGTGTCTCTATGACTGTCTCTGTGTCTCTATGACTGTCTGTCTGACTGTCTCTCTGTCTATGACTCTGTCTCTCCGTCTATGACTCTGTCTCTCCGTCTATGACTCTGTGTCTTTCTGTGTCTGTGTCTCTATGACTGTTTCTCTGTGTCTCTATGACTGTCTCTGTGTCTCTATGACTCTGTCTCTCCGTCTATGACTCTGTGTCTCTCTGTGTCTCTATGACTCTGTCTCTCCATCTATGACTCTATCTCTCTCTGTCTCTATGACTGTCTCTCCATCTATGACTCTCTCTCTGTGTCTCTCCGTCTATGACTCTGTCTGTCTCTCTCTGTGTCTCTCCGTCTGTCTGTGACTATGACTCTCTGTCTCTGTCTCTCTATGACTCTGTCTCTCTCTGTGTCTCTCAGTCTGTCTCTCTATGACTGTCTATGACTCTGTCTCTCAGTCTGTCTATGACTGTCTATGACTCTCTCAGTCTCTGTCTCTCTATGACTGTCTATGACTCTGTCTCTCAGTCTCTGTCTCTCTATGACT